>JAPEIP010000006.1:155632949-155680650 GCA_026120095.1 Capsicum chinense | reverse complement strand
GCGAGAAGACTTTTCAGGAGTTGAATACTCGACTTACCTCTGCTCCAGTTTTGACTCTACTAGAGGTTTCATATATTTTGTGGTTTATTGTGATGCTTTTATAGATGGTCTTAGTTTTGTGTAGATTCAGTAGGTCAAGGCTATATCATATTCCACTAGAAATCTCAAACCTCATGAGAAGAACTATCCAACTCGCAATCTTGCGTTGGCAGCAGTTGATTTTTTCATAAAGATTTGGTAGTATTATCTTTATGGGGTAACGTTGATGTGTTCATTAATCACAAGAGTCTTCACTATGTGTTAAGTTAGAAAGATATAAATCTTCATCAGGAAAGGTGTCTAGAGTTGTTAAAGGACCTCATACTCCATATTTCATAGTTATCATTGTTAAACTTATCACCATTATTATGCTGGACGGTAATGTTCTTTGCAGCGGTTGCCATACTGATTTAAACCGTTATAACATATAGTGATACAACTATGTATATAATTTTAGCCTAAATTCAAAAACATAATAATTCTTAAAATAATCAACTATGTGAATATTTATTTTACATCAGGCTCATTTTAAAAAGTTCACTAAGTTCCCAATCATCACTTGAATTCTAATTGTCATAAATCTAACACAATCAATCATTGTAGAACCACTTATCTTAATTCCCATAAATTCAATATTAAACAAGCATAAATCTATAGTAGATGTAGAAATACTTAACCAAGAATTTAATTACATAAAATAATAAATTTAATTTCATATAAGTCATGTCACATATAAATAATTGTTGTACAAAATAAATACACATTATTATGTCAATATTTTCATATGAATGGGAAATGATAGAATAAGTTCTATATGCTAGTTCAAGGGCAAGTAATTTCTCTTAGTCAGCCAGTGAGAATAAAACGCTATTTTTTGGAGCTTCACATCAATGTACTATAATGTCCCTTCATGTAATATTACATATTTCAGATTTTTTTCACTATTAGAGCTTTTCCATTGTTGCCCCAAGTTATTTATGAATTATTGGGACTGACAGTTTGATTATCAGACAGTTTTTTTATTTTTAGAGCTAATTCCCTGTTTTGAAGTCTTTGTTGGTTGCAAATGGTGATTGGGAAAAAACGTCAATAAAACAATCTTGTATGTAAATTTTGACTATTCCAATAGCTTCATCATATCAATTTTAGGGGAGGTAGACCTTTGTACTAGGTCTCGAGGCATCCAAGCTCATTTTGACCTATAAGTCAGAAAGTTGAAAATTTAGAAATTATAGTGTGGCACCCATATTTAGTCTAACTAACCTTGGATGGAAAATATGTGCTCTATTGAGTTTGAAATGTCAAACTTTGTATGGCTATATAGTTCAGTTGTGTATAGGGTTTTCCAAATGAATCCCGAGGGTATGAAAAACCTTGAAACTTTCTAAGTTTCCAGCACCTATTTGGTTTGCTAGCATTCACAACTCCTCGTGTAGAGGATATAGTGAAATCACCAAACACCCTTATCATTGATTGCAACTATCCTATCTAGGATGAGGATAGTGAGATCGTATATCTATCCTTCAGGATAGCAGCACCTGCTTACCTAGTGGGGGTATAAATAGTACCCTTCTGTTGTTAATCAACCCATTTTTCATCCATACCTTAAGAGCAAAAATCCTAAAGTATGAGATATCTCAAAATTTAGACTTGCGGGTGAGTTTGAAGTTTGATTAACATCAATTTTCATGATTATCTTCTGAATTAAGGTAAGATTTCAATCTTTTGTTGGTGGACTTTTAATGGTTTTTTATCCAAAACCCCAATACATTGATGGCTTGATTTTAGCTATAATTTAGCCTTTTTTTTATCCATTCTTAAGAGTTATTATTCCTTAATCATGTACTAACATTAGGTTGGCCTTGAAAATGTTATTTCCATAATGGGACCCATGTGGAGTTTTTGGTGTATTTTTAAACTCAAAGCACAATAGTGCAATATGGGTATTGCTATTCTAGTACTAATGTATAGAATGTGAATTTGTTATCTTGGCATCTTGAGAGGACTTTGCGGAACGAAAAAGTAATGATTTTGATATTCATTGAACTTTCTTTTGTGTTAAGGTAGGCTAAGTTTATCACTTGTTAGATTCATCTACTTCATAGCATTTCTATGATATCTTGTTAATATTTTGGGATGGTTTTTAGGTATTGATTTATGGAATGAAAAATTGGGGTTAGTTGAGGCATTTAGGATACTTTACACCATAAGCTTGAAACACTTAGCTTAATCCCTTGTGGTTAGTATGAATTAGACTTCATTCCTCATGTATAGCATAAGAACGTTTTAGATTACTCTAATTATGCGTAATTGACCATGTTGTTCATGTTTTAGGTGAATTCCCCATCTTAGGGCTTATTAAGGCTTGTTTGACATCTAAAAGCAAATTTAGATACCTTAAGCCAAGTTAGGGTAGAAATTAACCTAAAATGGTGATCGAGGATTAGTAGTGGACTCTTAACCTAATTTAGACCTTGACACATGTTAGCTTTGGTGAACCTTTATGCTATTTTAGATCTTGGGGATGTGTATTTAGGTAATATTGATAAATCTTGATACTTGATGGTTATTTTTATTAATATTAGGATTGAAACCTACTGATCATGTGTTGGTTCAGATATTGATGTTATGACTTATGATGATGATTGTATATATTATGGCCGATTTAATTTTGTGTATTGATTATATTACTACCCATTAATAGACAAAATTAAATAGGTATTGATTACATTATGATTGGTTTAATTTCGAGTATTGAATATGTTATGACCGGTTTAATTTAGGGTATTGATTATATTATGACCAGTTCAATTCTGGGTATTAATTTTATTATGAAAAGTTCAATTCTAGGTGTTGCTTATATTATGACCGATTCAATTTCAGGTACTGACTTTATACATAATACTGGTTTGAGTCTAGGTATTTACTATGACATGATAAAATGATAAAGTGATGAGTAATTGACATGGAATGTCTAGTAATTAAATGATTTTTAGTTGATAATGGTAACTAGTTGATAACTAATGTTATTGATAAAAGATGATAAAGGGATGGCTAGTGGATTGTGGAATAATGTTTATAAAATGCTAGTTGTGGCGTAATCTGAATGGTGGTGATTTGTGGAACTATGGTTAAATGATGATGATGGCTAGTTGTGAATGGTTCATACTTAGACTGTTTTCTCTTTAATGTACTCTCAAATCATATGGGAGGCTGTGATGAGATCTTGATTGTTCTACACCAATTGGCGTATGAAAGCTAAAGTTCTAGTTATGTTTGTTTGTACTTGATTCCTTATATTATGTTTCCATTATTATATCAGTTTATGCATTATTTATGTACCGTAATAATGGAGATGATTTAGGTTCATCCTGTACCTTGACTTAGTTTTGTTATCTCGTATCTTATCATTCGTATTCCATTATTTATCTCAGTCAGCTGATCATGTCCACTGAGTGCCCGCTGTTTTAGTACTTGTACTATATTATTGTACCTTTTTGGTGCAGTTTTGAGTAATAGTTGACATGATTGATTTTTTTTTGTACGATGTTTATATTTGGAGAGAGGGTAAGCTCTTGGAGTTTGAGTCGCCCATTTTCTTCTATCTTATTTCTATTCGATCTTTTGTATCAAGATAGATATATGTACTATTTCTAGACTTTGATTAGTATTGATATTATTAGATTCTATTGTATTGATTGTACAATGTTTTTGGATTGGTCTCATATTTGACTATCTTATCTATTTATAATGACTTGCATAACATTTAAGTGTGTTGCGTATTTCTGCCTATGTTGGGGATGTTCCTACCAAATTAACCCATTGTGTTATCGCCGGGTTATTTTTTGGTTTACCTGTTAGTGGGTTTTAGTTGTTGCCAACATGACTCATAATTAAGGTTGTGACAAATTAGTAATAGAGCAAGCTTTCACCGATATTGTTGGTACATGTAAGACCCTATTTTTCTAGGTTAGTCTTAGAATCGTTGTTCCTATGTGTATATCATAATCAAAATAAATCCCATGTGAATATGATTTTCATGATCTTTATCCTCGTGTTTGAGGTGAAAAATGTTCATAAGAATTGGTTAGAACAAAGTTGAGCTAAGACCCTTTTATTCATCCAAAATTTGGTATTCAGTTCTACAAGGGTCGATTTTAAACATGTATAACTTCTAATATATGCATAATTTGTTAGCTCAATACCAACTAAATTTTAGATTATTGAATCAATTTCCAAACTATACAAATTTTGCCCTAATTCGATACTTGAGCGAAAAGCTATAATCATTTTTGTGAGCGGTAGTAAGTGGACGCGATATGCCCGTGCTGCCTAGGTTATTGCACCGAGATAGAAGAGGCGTCGCGGGCTCTACTCCCCCAGGATAAAGGGAGGGGACGCCTGGTCCATTTCCCCACCGTTTTAGACTCCTTAAAGGTCAGAGGGATCTTTGGTCCTTCCGCTCAATCTCTAACGTCCAAGGGATGATTTATAACACCTAAAGGAGAATTGTTTGCCCACTTTTCTCTATCAAAACCTCACGTAAACCGTCCCTCTTTCCCCCATGAACAAATTTCAACATTTCTCTCAAGAACACAAGGATATAAGTTTTGAATTCAATAGTTCGTCAAGAATCCAAGAGTTAAAACTTCCTAGTTCAATAAACCTTCAAGAAAAAAGTCCAAGAATAAAGCTTCTTTCACAAGTTCATCATTCAAGTTCAAATATTCAAGCTTTCTTCACAATTCAAGAAAACTAAGGTATGTCGGGTTATGAACAATGATACTTCTTTCATATTTGAGCCCAAAACTAGTTTTTTTAAAGATGAATTTACATGAGTTTCAATTTTGGGTTCATACCCAATAATCCTTATTTGATATTATAATGTTACAACTTATTTAAATGTTGAAATGCATGTTTATTTTTGCATCTTTATGCGCGTGATATGATTTTATAGATGTCAAATTGAGTTTTAGGCCTGATATTGTGATTTTGATTTCATTAACATGATATTGTTGAAGTATTTCAAGAAGGATATTGAGTAGGATGTTTTGCAATGAATTTCCATGTGTTTTAAGAATGGGTTTTAAAAGCCCTAAGTTTAAGTAACGATATCTCAACAAGATTATAATTTTGGGCTTCTTTTAAAAATTATTTACCTAGATTTTAGAAAGAAAGTTGATCTTTTGATCCTAAGCTAAGATAAGGAATCCACATTGTTCATACAGCTTTAGATTTAAATAAAGAGACGCATAATTGGTTTTCACTACAAACCCTTGTGCTATTTTAAGGTAGATTTCCTAATGTTCTGAGAAAAAGAATGGGAGTATTACTTAGCACCGAGTTAGGTATGATTCTAAGGTCTCGTGCCCCAGAACTATGTGCCACCATACGATTAAGATTAAGTACCCATAGTGGGCTAAGTCAGTGATTACTTAAGATAAGGTTATACTCCTTGGCAAGAATCAAACACCTCTCCCCAATGTGATGTTTTTCCCTTAGGGGAACATGACGTTAGACATCATGATAGATCACATGGTGTATGTTGGTTAGAATAACCTACCAATGACCGTAAGTCTAAAATCAAAATATCAGAGCAGTTTTGAGAAAACTATGTGTAATGGCTCTCAAACTTACTTGGACATTGTCTTACTTAAGACTTCAGTTATTAAATTTCAGCTTTAAGTTTGAAGATTGATAAAAGTGAGCCCTTTTCACATATCCTACATTATTTGAAGGACAGAATAAGAGTACAGTTTATTAGAACTATGTGTGATGGCTCACAAAAATTTTTTTTATGCTTTACTACTCATGATTTATGATATAAGATTTAATTATTCAAGCCAAGGTGAGTCACTCACATTTAGCATGCCTTTTGAAAGTTTATTTGAATTATTGCATTTATTGTTTTACTTATACATTCACCCCCCACATGCTTAGTACATTCCAAAAGTAATGATCCTCATATACGTCTATGCTATATTGTTTAATAATGTTGGTACCAGTTCAGTTGTAGTCCATATATCACAATCAGATAGTTGTAGATCTCGGTTAGCTGATGATGATCTTTGTACTTTGGAGACTTCAGTTAGATGTTAGTTATGTAATTTACTTCCTTATTCATAAGTATTGATTAGTGGTAGTTGGAGTTGCATCCCAGCTAACTATAATCAGTGTAGTAGATATTTCACGAATGTTAGTTAGAGTCAGAATTGTAATTTTAGTTTCGCTCTTGAGTTTTATTAGAATGTAAAATTGTATTAATATTGTATTTTTCCCATATTTGATCATGATTATGTTTTTTCATAGTAAACTCTGTTATTTTATACATATTTAAATAAGTTGCTTAACAGTGTGCCTGTCATGGGTCATCTTGGAATCACTTGTGGTCCTAATCACTGTATGACATTCATGAGGTAATATCAGGGCATTACAGTACAAGCGCAGGTGTCTAGTAGAGTCCTATAGATCATAATGATAAAATTTATTTTATTTATTTAGTACAAGCGCATGAATTTTCTCAATGAAAACTAGTAAGTGAATCCTTTACTAATAATCATGGAATGATATGGGTTGTGACGTTTTAAGAGGGTGTTTGTGAATGGAAGACATTTTATCGAATCAAAATTGACAATTTCAATGGATTTTGAACAATGTAAACGTAACATTACCACCTTTTCATTGTACTATTAAAAGGGGCCTGTTTTTGATGTAAACTCGAATGAAAACCTATCTCATGATACTACCTCACTTGATGTTTACAAGGTATCGGTGGTAATTAATAAATATGTTATGATATGATTTGATTGACTAGCATGTCTTGGTATAACGATACCCGGTGATGACATGCCCTTAACAGAATGAGTATTGAATTTTTTGAAAGTATGAAGAATGATTTTTAAGAAATAAAACTTGGGCCTATAGAGAGTCATATGGTTACCCAAAGAAAGCATGAATTGAAAGACTCTATGTTGGAAACCGTGATTTACTGATATGGGACTTTGGTACCCTACTATGTGATTTTGTGTACCTTGATTCATGTCTTCCCAATTTGGTACTATGGTTAGGAGCCCTTCTTTGTGATTTTGTGCACTTCCATGACATGTTGATTTGATTAGGATTATGGTACCTTGCTTTGTGATCTTATGTGTCTCCCTTACTGATACCCAAATCCTTGTGGAAAACATGGTATGGGGGCTTGTCCGCTAAGTCAAGGGTGGATTCCATATAGCATGTGGAATTACAGATTGTAGGGTGTACCATCTAGCTCAGACGAGTAACAAGGAATAAATAAAAATTCACAAGAATCATTTTGAAGTGAAAAAAAGTATGCCCATGTATTTTTACTTGGATTGAGTTCATGGTTATTATGAAATGCTCTGACCTATTTTGCATAAAAACATGCTATTTTTTAGTTGTTTCACATACCGGTACTATTGTATTGACCCCCTATATTTTAGGATCTATGGCACTATCCTGGGGTTCCGCTAAGCACAAGAATTATTTGTTAGAAGTTTGCAGTTGGTGAGCCTCCCATATTTTGGTAGCCCTTGGTTGTCATTTGATTTTGTTGTATAGTCCGAGTGGGGGATTTGTTCCAATTTTTAGATTGATGTTGGTTTTTATATTTTTAGAGATTTTGCAGACTATTGTCATGAGTTTTGAATGTTATTAACTTAATTTCTTATCATTCAGCTGAAGTAAGAGATTGACCATGTTTACATTTTGTTATCTTTTCTGCAATTTCTTCATAGTATATCAATGTTTTGCATGATTTCAAGATAGAAAGGGGCGCTCAGGACATCATAGTTTGGGAAGGCCATTGCATCTAGGGTCTCGGCTCGGTTCGTCACACTTGAGTTCATCATTATGTTCTTGTCCCA
The DNA here is from genome assembly GCA_026120095.1 of Capsicum chinense. Lineage (NCBI taxonomy): Eukaryota > Viridiplantae > Streptophyta > Magnoliopsida > Solanales > Solanaceae > Capsicum > Capsicum chinense. The sequence goes on along the minus strand of JAPEIP010000006.1, from coordinate 155,672,728 downwards.
ACGACAACCATAAAGGGTCGACCAATGAACATAATTAATGTGATGATACTCAATGATCTTTATCACATGAATCTCTTAGACTCAATTAGATATGCTTTTCTAGAAATACACTGCCAGACTGAATTATTCATGATCTCTTGGCAACACCATAAGATGGAAAGCACCAAAATAAATCTCTAGAAACTAATCAAAGTATTTAGGGTACAAAGAGAAAACTACCAATAATTTTTAGGACTTCACACAATAATAAGTAGAGATTAAACTTGAGTCGCCCTTATGGATCATATATGTATACACTGTATGAAACACATATCAGATTATTAACACCTTTACGATGGAGTGTATGTATTTTTTTAAATTAAATACTTTGCAGATGATGGTTTAGATTGCTCTTATCTAGGTTTGAGTTCATAAATCGACTCATACACTTTCATGATCTAAACTCACATCTAGCATTAAGACAGACTCACTTATTTTATTCATATATGATTAAACACAATAAAAAAGACATTCTTAATATGGATCAGGGTTGACCCACATGGGTTACCAAATTGTTCTAACACATTTCAGAGAAGAAATGTTCAAAGAATCTTTCACAAAAACATTAGAGAGAAGAGAAGGGAAAACTTTGTGTTTTTTTAGATAGGTAGAGAAAGTGATGTTTATTTTTAGAAGAAAACCTTCTATAAACCCAAAGAGACATAACTTTTCAAATAGTTGTCTCTTACTTTCTATATTTTAAGAAGAGACACAACTCTTCAGCTTTATATTCCAACAAACCTGTCTTTTCTTCATATTATTTATTAATATAAAAAGTATATATTATGTATCTCCTAATATGGATCCGGGTTGACCCACGTGGGTGCTCCAATCTAATTTCCGTCGCCTCTGTCACACATAGTGAGTCAACCCTCATTCTTATTTTGTAATATTCATACTTAACTACTAGACCATGTGACTAGTTAATACTTTGAGCGTTTTATATCTATACATACATTAGGAATAACTATCTCGATTCATGAAACTTAGAGTAGATTATGGTATGCAATAGCCTAGTTTATATATCACCTTCATATTTCTCATTATTTTTTTCTTAAATTTGAGTTCATTATTTTGTACTTGTGTCACAGACAAACATAAAGGACATCAATGAACACAATTAATGTGATAACATGCAATGATCTTCCTCATCTAAAGAATCTCTTAATCTCAACATGATTGTTTTTCTAGAAATGACCTGCTAAACCGAATCACCCATATTCTCTTGGAAACATACTGAGATAGGAAATACCAAATTGGATCTCAAGAAATCAATTAAAGTCATAAGGGTATAATATGGAAAAGAACTTATAATTTATGGGGAATAACACGATAGTGAGTAGAGATTAAACTTCTATAACCCTTATGTGTCACTTTTTGCATATATGGTATGAAACATGTATCACAGTATTGACTCCTTCCTCAAGGAGCACATGTCTTTTATAAAGTAAATATTATGCAGATGATGGTTCAGACAACTCATGTCTAACTTTGAGTTCACAAATCTACTATATTATTTTATTCATTAAAACTCATATTTGGCATTAGAAATAGACTAACACATTTTTAATCACATATGATTAAACGTAATCTAACGAATGACATTCTGATTAGAAGCTTTTAGCTATCTTTTATCATCACTTCTAACCATAATAAGTTTATAATTGTCTAATCTAAACTGCTTGTCATTTAGACATTAGACGTGATTGCTTGCGTAAACAAGCCAATCTTTTTACCTATTTTGGATTCTCTTTATTTTCAAAAATTTATGTACAACACATTAAGAAAAACACTATTTGTATATGAACCAACAAGATGAAAAATTAGGAATTAATCGACATTAACCTCAATAATGTGAATTTACATGAACATGATTGGAAAAAATACAAAATAAACCATCAAAATCTATGCAAATCTAATGACATTACATGTTTTTCATAAACATCAAATATTATGAGTTTTTTTAAGGGATTTGTTATCATTTGATGTGTTGATATGTGATGAATTGGGAGGGGGTACACCACCTAATAATACACCAGGTCCTTTAGAGTCAGATAAAGATAATAAACATGTAAAGAAATAAGGAAATAAAACATTCCAAAAAAGTATATAACACAATGATTTAGCATGGAAACCCCTTGCTGAAGGGGGAAAACCAGGGCTTGCTCTCACAAGAACTCAAGAATCCACTATAATCAATATCCTGATTACAAACTCCATTTGAATTTAACTCTAAGCTACATTATTTTATAATAACTCAATTATAAACACTCCTAACAACTCTATCAAGATCTATTCTCTGTATTAATTAACTCTAACCAATATTAAATCAGGTAACTCTACCGAAGCATTCCACAGGAAAAAGAATAGTATTACTCCTATAAGATGATTAATTCGATTATAGACCAAGACTTGACTAACTAACAATTACACTCTCAGCACAAAGAAACTTGGAACTTATGCAATATCGAGTTTTTGCCATTTTCTTCTCGAATAATAAAATTGTAAAAATTGTTGAATTGAGAAGAATTCTTTTCTATTATTAGTAGGATAATGATTAGGGTGATATTTTTATTGGGACAGGTGTCTGGTACACAATAAACCTATGTAGTTTGTTACACTAACAGACAAAACTGTGCAAAGATGTGATATATGTATATTTTCATAAAGACCCAGGCACCTAGTCCCTTGTTATCAACCGATCATCATCAAAACAAGATATAGCATTTTCCCTCTTATTGATGTTGACAAACCATAGGTTTTGGAGCATCTAAATTTATTCACCTTATTCAATCAGAGTGATCACCACTACTATCAGTTAATATTTACTGTATCACTATGCACCACACTTCCCTCTATAAATATACCAATATGCTAAATTGTTTTCCCCTTGTAAACATACCAACATGCTTCACCCTATCAATATACTTGCACTTTAACATATGTTCAAAATATGTGTCACACCTGGTACCTGGTCTCTAACACATGAATTTTGTATTATTCCTTTTGGAACCATTGAAAACTAAGAACATTAAACCAAGAGTAAAATAAGCACAAGTCAGTTAACTCATGGCCACTAGGGCAATACTAACATGACCAAACAACTTTTAAAGTAAAAAAGAGATATATGAAACATATAAACAAGGATTCATTCATATATAAAAGTTAAGTATCATTGTGGTGCAACATTTAAATTTTCTGTTCCGTAGAAAAAGTGACATGATTCACGAAACTAAACAGGTGAAGGACTTGGGAAGAGGGTTTGGAGAAGTAGATCCATCTTACTATTTTCTGTAGCATGACAGTTTATTAATTCCTTAGTTAGTAGATTTATCTTTGCATTCAAGATAAGAACCTCATCAGTTAGAGTTGAAACTCTCTTCTTTAGTTCAACATTCTCAGATCTAAGCTCTTCAGAGACACTTGGTTTCTCATTAGAAAGTTGCTAAATTATTATTTGTCATTTGCAAATCTTTGCTTCTATAGCAGCTGTGTTGAGCTTTAAATCCTGTATTTATTTGCTTATCTCTTTTTGAGAGATGGTTCCTAATTTCGTTTCCACACATTCAATTTTGTCTAGAGTTTTCAAACCAAATAGTTATTCCACAATTCCAAGAATTCTATTTTCACTAACAATTTCAATATAATCAAATACATTGTTCAACTAATATCCATAAGACATTCCATGTATTTCATTCTTCCCATGAACAACTTTATTTATGTGCTTCATCATTTAACTAGGAAAATTGATTAACTCAAAACTTCTCAAACACCTCATCACATTCAAATACGTAGCTGAAGCAATGTTCCTCTTTTGTTATCTAAGAAGAATCACTTTTTAACAAAATAATAGACTAATTGTAACTCACTTTAGTGCGATTTCATATTTACCACAGCGACAGATTTTCCTTTAACTTTTGATACATTTACCATAAATTTTGTTGAGGGATGTTGCTTTAAAAAGGTCCTCACACGACTTATGGGAACATCTAGAATTCTCCCAAGTAATACGACATAAAGGTTAAGATTTTTTCTTTAAACCACAACAGTCAACTTCAGTCAGTCATTAGAAATGTCTAAAATGAAGTTGAATTCCCGAACTACCTAATCAAAGATAGAGGGAATGGTTTCTCTCATAATATGGATCCATCTTTGATATTTAACAAGCTCAACTAATTCCATCATGCCTGATTTTTAATATACTTGAGTCAAAAACCCTTATAGTCAGTACTTTTTTTATTTTAAAGAACCTTTTTCTAACTTCCTTAGGCACAAGTTTTTTTGTTCCTCCAATTTCCTTTGTTTAGAAGCACTAACAGGTTCCCTTTTAATTATTTTGCTCTTTTTAGGATAAGGTGCCTCTGAAGTTTGTTGTTTTATAGTAGGAATTCTCGATTTCACTAAAAAACTTCTTGTTTTCATACTAACATATCATTTCTTAGGACTAAATAGACTCTCTTTTGTGTTATTTTATAGAAAAATAACATTTTCATCAACCTAATAATCACTTGTCATACACTGGCTGATAGATTATGTTCTATTATAGATAAATCTTCATTAATAAGTTGAGTGGAGAAGAATTCTGACTGTGAAAGAATAGGATAACTTAACTTGTTTATTTCATTAGATGAATGGAGATTTTCAGACAACATGACTTCAAAAAGGAGATCAATTTTTTACTATCCTCTACTTTATAAGAAGGCTCCTTATAAGGAATTAGTTTCTTAGGGATTTTATTTATTTGAGGTTCATTCGGGGATTTTGTTGTGTAGAATAGATTAGTCAAGTGCTGTTCTAGTAGGGATGTGAAGGATGAAGCTAGATTAGTAGTTCGGAGAAGGTTTGAGAGTGGATTTTTATCTACACTAAATTTTGAGGACATGACTATTTAAATAAAGGAATTTTCTAAAAGGATTGGAGAAATTTTAGTGGAATCAGTAAGCACAAGGATGAACTCTTTGAAAAAATGAGATGTGGTTACTTTCAATTCGGGTGACTCATCTTTATTTTTAGGATTAGATAACTTTCTAACACATATAGAAAAGACACACCTTTTCTGATACAATAAAAAATGCACAATCATTATACTAACCCAAGCGATAGGACCAGGTCCCTCTATCTCTTAAGTAAATCCTCAAATTTTTGTTTGTCTAAACTATATTCTTCAAAAGTAATTTTCACGTGTGTATACCTACAAAGGTATGGTACCGAGTTAGGCCAACAAATACATACTTTATAATGGATGCATATCTCCTAATCATCGCCAATTTTAGGGAGAAAAACTTAGTCATCTTAGTAGGTCGGGTTATTTTGATCAACCCCAACCTCAACTTATTTCTCACAAATTGTTCCTTATGAAGGGCCTTAGTAAATATGCCTACTACCTGATCCTCTGTCTTGGAAAGATTCATGAAAATAGCTTATTTATCAACATTTTCTCTCAAAAAATAATTCCTTACATCAATATACTTTGTCTTCTTATGCTGCACTGGATTTTTAGCCATGTTAAGAACATTTGTATTGTCACACATCAAAGGGATAATGTCTCAACCAATCCCTAAATCCTTCAGGTGCTATTTGACTAATAGGAATTAAGCACAACAAGAACTTGTAGCTTGTTATATCTTATTGTCATAATGAGCAGCTGACAACAAGGGACCAAGTCCCGAGGTCATCATACAAACATACAGATGTCACAACGTCTGCATAGTATTGTCTTCTAGTGTAACCATTTATGCAAGTGAGCTTGTACTTTTCAAGAAACTTAGCCTAATCAGATTTCTACCCTAATCATTACTCCACTATAAAAGGAAATGAATGCTTCTCAATTGCTAGGTTTTCACAATCCTGAATTTTCAAAATAGAAATAGTCAAAAACTCAACCTTACAACACTGCTCAAGTTCCATTCTTTGTAATCCAAATGATTGTGTGGCTTATTAAGTCAAGTCACGATTTGTAACTTAATTACACGTTCTTTAAGACTAATTTTTTCTTTGCCTAAGTTTAATATTGGTGAAAGTTAATTAGTATTTAGGTGTGGTCTTAACAGAGTTGTCAATGTAGTCTTGTAGAAGAGTTATTACAAGTAGGTCGATCCTAGAGTTAGGTTCATTAGTGTCTGTAATAAAGAGTTTTATTAAATTGGACTATTGATATATTTATGAGGGTAAACCGTGATTTTTCCTCCCTTTAGAAAGGAGGTTTGCATATTAAATCACTGTGTTCTATACTTTCCAGTAAGGTTTTATTTTTTTCATTTCTTAACTATTTGATTGTCTTTAACTGACTCTAAAGGCCATGGTATGTTATCGTGTTGTGCGATCCTCCCACATTCCATCACATCCACATACTCAACTTCATTAGTAGACAAGATAACTCAATTCTTCTACTTAAAACCCAAGGAGATTAAGGAAGAACACAAAAAACAAGCCATTCTTGAGGGGCTTTTTCTTACCACCAAATATATAGCATAATAAGCATCAGTATATCCTATAAAATCAAAACTATCTACACATGGATAGTATGAGACCAGGTCTCCTATTCCTTTTAAATACTTAAGAATTCTTTTGACGACTTTTAAATGAGACTCTTTTGGGAAAGCCTAAAATCTGCCACACATTCCTAGCATGAATACAATTTCTGGCTTGTTTGCTATGAGATATAGTAATGATCGAATAATTCCTCTATACATGGTTTTATAAAGAAAAGGACTAGGTTCATCATTATCTATCTTTGAATTTGTTTCGATTGGAGTTTCAATTAGTTTGGCCTCTTCTATATTGTATTTCTCCAGTATCTCTTTGATGTACTTCTCTAGATAAAGAATTTTCCCTTGAGAAGTTTACTTGATTTGTAGACCTGGGATGAAAATCTATTTATACATCATGCTTATTTAATATTCACTCTCTATTTTCTTTACAAACTCTTCACATAGTTATTTAGAAGTAGCTCCAAAAATTATATCATCAACATGTATCTGAACAATTTGTATTTTGCTACATCTGAACATCAAAAAGAGAGTATTATAAATTTCCCATCTTCTCAAGCCATAAATATCTTTGTCCAATTTAAGCACATGATGATGAAACTCTGAAACATCAAACCCTAGAGGTTTCTTCACACAAACTTCTTTCTTCAAGTTTTTTTTAAAAAAGCACTTTTGACATCCACTTTGAAGAGTTTGAAACCTATGTAGGCAGCAAATGTAGTAAGAATTCTGATAGTCTCTATCCTTGCAATAGGGGCAAATATCTCAATATATTCAATTTCTTCCTGCTAGGTATAACATTTAATAACCAACCTTGCTTTATTTCTATTGATAGATCCATGCTCATCCTACCTGTTTTTGTAGACCCGTTTGGTCCCAATAATTATTCTGTTAATAGGATTGGGGACCAGGTGCGAAACTTTACTTTTTTCAAATTTCTGAAGCTCCTCCCTCCAATATTGCATTGATCCAGTCAACATCATTCAGAGATTCTTTCATATTTTTAGTCTTAATTTAGAACAATAATATTTTGAATTCCACAAGATTTTAGGTTTGAGCACTTGTTTTTGACTCTAGATTCCAAAGGAGAAGTCATATTTGTAAGTGGGTGCGAATATTTGTGTCTCCTGTTAGATCTTTTGAGATGTGTTCCACTGGGACCTAGTAACTGAAGATTTTGACTGGACCCTTATTGATGTTCTTCAATTGGAGCAAGGGTCTGTTCCTAAGATCCTGGATCACTATAACATTCATCATTTATTCCTTCACCATTATCTTCAGCAATATCATCACCTTGAACAGGAATGAGTTCTTTGATATCCGAATCTTTAACATCACCTAGATTCGTTAGTTTTCTTGACTCATCAAAGACTACATGAATACTTTCTTCTACACATAGTTCTTTGATTGAAAACTATATATGATTTACTTGTTGAGAAGTAGCCCACGAATATTAATTTATCACTTTTGGAGTGAAACTTTTCAATTTAATTCTCCCCATTATTTACAAAAAAATAGTTACAGCTAAAAGGTTTAAAGTAGTCAAGCTTCGGCTTTCGATTAACAACAAGCTCATATGGGGTCGTGTTTAGGACAGATCTGATCAAATAGTTGTCCATCGTATACTAGGTAGTATTAATAGTTTCAGTCCAAAGTTGTTTGGAAGCCCACTGTCAATCATCATGGTCCTGGCAATCTGTATGAGGGTTATGTTCTTTTTTTTAACAACTCTATTTTGATGAGAAGTCCTAAAAGTAGAGAAGTTATGATTGATTCCATATTCAGTACAAAATCCTAAAACTTGGGAATTCTAAAATTCGATTTCGTGATTAGACCTAAATTTAGCAATATTACAATTCATCTTCATTTGAATTTGTTAGGTAAAAGTTACCAGAACCTCATAGGTTTTATTATTGGTTCTCAAGAACATTGTCCAGGTGAACTTGGAGTAGTCATCCATAATGACAAATGCATATTTCTTTCATCCCCTACTTTAGAGTTTAATAGGTCCGCATAGATCCATTTGCAGCAACTCATGAGGTATAGAAGTACTCCCCTGCTTCTTCACCTTAAAGACCACCTTGTTTGTTTACCCTTAACACAAGCATCACAAACCTTGTTGTTTGGAAATTTCAGCTTTGGCATGAAATAGTCCAGGCCCTTTTAAATAGACTTGTTCAGCAAAGAGGAACTTACATGTCCCAGCCTTCTGTGCCATAGATCAATATCTTCACTTTGAACACTTAAGAAAGCTAATTTCCCGTTAGCAACAGACTCTAAATCATCCATAGACATATTTTTAAACCTTATGCATTTGAGAATAACTCTCTCTGAATTCAAGCTTGATATAGTACATCCATCAGTCGAGAACTTCACTTCATTTCTTTTATCAAATATATGAGAAACACTTAGAAGATTGTACTTGAGGTCATTCACATATTACATATGTTCTATTGATTGATCGGGTGATTTTCCAATCTTTCCCACACCATGGATATAGCCCTTATATTCATTTCCAAAAGGATGCTTGCACCTTTAAGTGTCTTAAGAGAGAGCAAAAATAGTCAATCCTCCCAGTCATGTTCATTTACTTTATCCTACCTTCAATCAAAGTTATTTATTATATTTGAGAACCCACTTGAGTTTGTATTCCCAGAAGAAAGATAAAGATGTGATCAAAACTTTTTAGCCCATGAAGTTAGAGAGTTCTTCTTCATATATTTCAATGGTATGGAACCCTAAGAGTTATGATTCTCCTGTTGGATGTATCTAGCATTGTTTATTCTATGTCCAAGTGAACATTGATAGTTTTCCTTCAAGTACCCATCTCTTCAACAATGAGTGCACAAAGATTTATGGACCTCATTTCTAAGAAAATGAATCTCATTCCCTTACGACGCATCTGATTGGGTTTTATACTGATAACCAAGTTGCTTACTATTGTTGACGTCTTAAATAATTAAATTAGAAAGGACTTGTACGAATGTGGTCAATTTTAGTGACTTGTTCGGTTGTTATGTTATACAAAATAGGTATCTTTCTAGACCTCATTATTGTTAAGATAAATTAAGAGATATTTTTGAGACTCCCTCAATTTTATTTTAAACTCAATTTGAATCATATAGGCTTGTTTCTTCCTTTACCATCAGAATCCTCCACTTGCTTTAGTTAATTTATCATACTCAAAATTTTAGATTTCAACTTAGTGAATTGTTCATCTATTTAATATAACTGGAGAGTTAAGGCAATTAGTTCATGATTTTTTTACTTTCTTTTCTAACATATTTTTCGAAGAAGTTATTTCAGAAAAAAATTAATCAATACATTTCCAAGCTTCTTTATCTTTCTAGTAGAGTACTTATCTAAATTTTCTTATTTTCATAAAGAGTTACCTCATTTACTTTTTCATCTTCAATGTTTACTCGAGGTGAAGTTCTCATCTTCCACTGCCATCATCAAAACATCTTCAAGCTTTTCAACCTTCTCAGACTTACAGGGGAATCTCCCAAGACTGTGAAAGCTTGTTTCACTGCATAATCAGCTACAATTTATCTTCTTGACTTCTCAGGGACCTGGTCCTTCTTATTTCCTTTGTCAGCTGCATTCTTTAGATATTATTGATAATACATTTTATGCATTGGTCAATCTTTTATTAAATTCTCAAGTTTTCAACATTTGTGGTAGACTTCAACAGCACCTCCCTTTTTGTTGCTATTTCCTAATCTTTGAAACTGACCACCTTTCTTCATTTCATTAATAATCCTTTTTGCCAAATAGGGAACATCAGTGTTCCCCTTACTTGATTCAGACTTTGATCCCATCAATTCAAGCGACTTTTATTACTTTACATTATTCTTCTCCTGCCCTTGATTCTGCTTGAGCCCACAAGTCTTTAGATTACCAATAAGTTCTTCTAGAATGAGTGTCTTCAAGTTTATTTTCCCATTAACAACATCCACTTTACTTTCCCAGGACATAGGAAGAACACCTAGAATTTTATTCAATTGCTTATATAAAGGAATCACTTCTCCTAGACAATGCAGCTAATTTATGATTTAAGTGAATCTAGTATGTATTTCTTGTATTGATTCTCCTTCCTCACACCACTTATGGGAACATCTAGAATTCTCCCAAGTAGAACAACATCAAGATTTAGATTCTATCCTTAAACAACAATAGCCTTTTTCAGTGTGTCTTTAGAAATGTCAAAAATGAAGTATAATTATCTGACTACCCAATCAAAGATAGAGGGAATGGTTCCTTTCATAAGATGGAGCCATCTTTGATATTTAACAAGCTCAACTAATTCCATAATGCCTGATTTTTAGTATACCTAAGTCAGAAACCCATCCAGTGAGTACTTTTTTATTTTTCAAGATCCTTTTTCTAAGTTCCTTAGGCACAAGGTTTTTTTGTTCCTCCAATTTTCTTCGTTTAGAAGCACTAACAGGTTCCCTTTTAATTATTTTCCTCTTTTTAGGATCAGGTCACTCTGGAAGTTTGTTGCTTTATAGTAGGACTTCTCGATTTCACTCAAGAACTTCTTATTTTCATACTTACATTTCAGTCCTTAAGACTAAATAGACTGTCTTTTGGGTTATTTGATAGAAAAATAATATTTTCATCTACCTAATAATCACTTGTCATACACTGCTTAAAAGATTATGTTCTTTTATGGATTAGTCTTCATCAATAAATTGAATGAAGAAGAATTCTGGCTATGAAAGAATAGGATAAATTATCTTGGTTGATTCATTAGATAAAAGGAGATTTTCAGACAACATGACTTCAAGAAGGAGATCATTTTTTATTATCCTCTACTTCATAAGCAGGCTCATAAAAAGGCATAATTTTCTTAGGAATTTCATTCATTTGAGGTTCATTCAGGGAGTTAGTTGTGAAGACTGGTTTAGTCAAGTGCTATTCTAACAGGGATGTGAAGGATAAAGCTGGCTTAGTTATTTGGAAAAGGTTTAAGAGTGGATTTTTATCTACACTAAATTCTGAGGACATAACTATTTCAATAAAGGAATTTTCTAAAAGGATTGGAGAATTTTTAGGGAAATCAATACACACAAGGATGAACTTTTTTAAAAAATGAGATATTATTAATTTTAATTTTAGGGTGACTCATTTTTAATTTTAGGATTATATAATATTCTAATACAGATTGAAAAGATGCGTCTTTTTTGATAGAATAAAACATTGCATAATTACAATATTAACCCAAGAGATGGGACCAGGTCCTTTTCTTTTTTAAGTGAATCCTTAAATATTTGTTTATCTCAACAATCTTCTTCAAAAGTAATTCTCATGTGTGTATACCTACAAAGGTTTAGTACTGAGTTAGCCCAACAAGTACGTACTTTATAAAGGATACATATCTCCTAATCATCATCGATTTTATGGAGAAAAACTTATTCATCTTAGTAGGTCAAGTTATTTTGATTAGCCCCAACCTCAGCTTGTTCCTCACTAATTGTTGCTTATAAAGAGCCTTAGTAATAAAGCCCACTACCTGATCCTCAGTATTGGAAAAATTTATGCAAATAGATACTTTCTAAACATTGTCTCTTAGTAAATAATTCCTTACATCACTATACTTTGTCCTCTTATCCTGTACTAGATTCTTAGCTATGTTAAGAGCATTTGTATTGTCAAACATCAGAGGGATAGTGTCTAAAACAATCATTAAATCCTTCAGTTGTAATTTGATCAATAACAATTAAGCACAATATGAAGTTGTATCTTGTTATATGTTGTTTTCATAATGAGCAGCTGACAACAAGGGACCATATCCTGAGGTCTTCATATAAAAATACAGATGTCACAACGTCTGTGTAGTATTTTCTTCTAGTGTAACCAATTGTGCATGTGAGCTTGTACCTTTCAAGACACTTGACCCAATCAGATTTCTACCCTAATTATTACTCCACTATAAAGGGAAAAATGCTTCTCAATTTGTGGGTTTTCACAATCCTGAATATTCAAAAGTGAAATAGGTGAAAACTCAACCTTACAACAATGCTTAAGTTCCATTCTTTCTAAGCCAAAAAATTGAGTGGGTTCTTAAATAAAGTCATGGTTTGTAATAGAATTGCACCTTCTTTAAGAGTACTATTTTCTTTGCTTTCTTGAGATTCCTTAGGTAGAGTTACTTGAGTTCAATATTAGTTAAAGTTAATTAGTATTGAGGTGTATAATTGATAGAGTTATCAAGGTAGGCTTATAGTAGAGTTATTACAAGTAGGTCGAGCCTAGAGTCAGGTTCATTGGTGTTAATAATCAAGAGTTTAATTAAAGTGGACTATTGAGGTAATTATTAGGTCAAACCGTGTATTTTCCTTCCCTTGAGCAAGGAGGTTTCCACATTAAATCACTGTGTTCTTTACTTTCCTGCAAGGTTTTTTTTCCATTGCATAACTATTTCATTGTTTGTGACTGACTCAAAGGGATATGGTCCCTTGCCGTATCGTGTAACCCTCCCATATTCCATCACAGCCATATAATTAACTTCAGCAGTAAACAAGGCAAATGAATTCGTCTTCTTAGAACCCTAGGAGATTAATGAAGAACACAGAAAATAAGCCATTCCTAAGGTGCTTTTTCCATCTACCATATCTCTAGCATAATAAGGATCAACATATCCTACAAGATCAAAACAATCTACACATGGATAATATAGGACCAGGTCTCCTATCCCTTTTAGATACCTGAGAATTCTTTTTATGACTTTTAAATAAGACTCCTTTGGGCACGCCTAAAACCTATCACACATTCATACCTTGAATACAATTTCTGGCATGCTTTCTTTGAGATATAGTAATGATTCAATAATCTCTCTATACATGGACTTATTAACTGAAGAACCAGGTTCATCATTATCTATCTTTGAATTAGTTTCGATTGGAGTTTCAATTGGTTTGGCATCTTTTATATTATATTTCTTCGGTATATCATTGATATACTTCTCTAGACAAATAACTTTCCCTTGAGAAGTTTGGTTGATTTGTAGGCCGAGGAAGAAACTGAATTCACCTATCATGCTTATTTCAAATTCACTCTCCATTAGCTTTGTAAACTCTTCACATAGTTATTTAGAAGTAGCTCCAAATATTATATCATCAATATATATCTGAACAATTTATAAGTTGCTACATTTGAACTTCAAAAAGATAGTATTGTAAATTTCCCCCCTTTTCAAACTATTTTCTAGAAGAAACTTTGAAATTTTCTCATACCAAGCGCTTAGTGCTTGCTTGAAGGCATAAAGATCTTTGTCCTATTTAAGCACATGATGAGGAAAATCTGCAACATCAAAACTTAGAGGTTGCTTCACACAGATTTCTATCTTCAAGTTTTCTTTTAGAAAAGCACTTTTGACATCCACTTGGAAGCGTTTAAACCCTATGTAGGTAGAAAATGCAATAAGAATTCTGATATTCTCTATCCTTGCTACCGAGACAAATATATCAACAAATTCAATTCCTTTCTCTTGGTTATAACCTTGAATAACCAACCTTTTTTTATTTCTATTGATAGATTCATGCTCATCCTGCTTGTTTTTGTAGACTTATTTGGTCCCAATAATTGTTCTATCAACAGGATTAGGGACTGGGTGCCATACTTTACTTTTCTAAAATTACTGAAACAACTCCCTCCAACATTGCATTGATCCAGTTAGCATCTTTTAAAGCTTTTTTCACGTTTTTAGGCTTAATTTAGGACAATAATGTTTTGAATTCCACGAAATTTTTAGTTTAAGCACTTGTTTAGACTCTAGATTCCAAAGGTGAAGTCAAATTTTAAAGTGGGTGAGAATATTTGTGTCTCCAATTAGACCTTCTGAGATGAGTTCCACTGGGACCAAGTCCCTAAAGATTTTCACTAGACCCTTCTTGATATTCTTCAATTAGAGCAAACGTTTTTACCTAAGATCTAGATCACTATAAGCTTTATCATTCCCAACTGCGTCATTTATTCCTTAAGCATCATCTTCACCAATATCATCACTTTGAATAGGAATGAGTTCTTCAATATTGGAATCTTCATCATCACCTAGAATCTCTAGTTTTCCTGACTCATCAATGACCACTTGAATACTTTTTTCCACACACAGTTCTATTATTGAAAACTCTATATGCTATACTTGTTGAGAAGCAGCCCACAAATGTTGCTTTATCACTTTTGGAGTCAAACATTTCAAGTTCATTCTTCCCATTATTTACAAAAAAATAATTAGACCCAAAAGGTTTAAAGTAGTCAAGCTTAGGCTTTCTATTGAACACAATCTCATATGGGGTCTTATTTAGGAGAGATATGATCAAACAACTGTTTGTCACAAAACTTACAGTATAAACAGTTGAAGAACAAAAGTTGTTGGGAAGCCCACTGTCAATCATCATGGTCTTGGCAATCTATATGAGGGTTAGGTTCTTTCTTTCAATAACTCTATTTTGCTGAGACTTTGGTCTGATCAATTCGAGAGACTTTTCCCTCTTTACGTCCTTCTTCTCTTGCCCTTTCTTTTTCTTGAGCCCATGAATCTCTAGATTACTAATAAGTTCATCCAGAGTGATGTTCATTGGGTTTCATTCCTTATTAATAGCATCTAATTTACTTTCCCATGACATAGAAAGAACACCTAGAATTTTTCTCAATTTCTTATATAAAGGAATCACTTCTCCTAGACAGTGGAGCTAATTTATGATTGAAGTGAATCTAGTATGCATTTCTTGTATTGATTCTCATTCCTTCATGTAAAAAGTTTCATACTAAGTAGTCAGCATGTCCACTTTTTAATCCTTCATATCATTTGTTCCTTCATGATTAGTCTTCAAGCTATGTCAGATTCCTTAGCATTTTCACATTCGAAAATCCTATAATACTCAGATGGTCCTATACCACGCACAAATAATTTCTTGGCCTTGTAATTCTTTTCAAATTTATTGCAATATTAATCATTAAATTCTCTCCTTGTTTCAAAAATTTTTCTTGTTATATCTCCTTCTTTGTCCTCTCTAACTGGCACATGAGGACCGTCAAGTATTACATCCACCAACTCACTATCCTTATCCATAATAAATTCATATATCCTAGTTTTTCACCATCCATAGTACTATCCATTAAAGTAGGATGGTCAAGTGGTAGATTGCCCTTCTTCCAGATTAGGTGAAGCAGCCATGATACATGAATACTCTATGTGAAAACCTTTTAGAGTATCCTTAGTTTGACATCAATTGATGAATCGTGGGGAGGTGCACCACCTTATAATAGACCAAGTCTTTTAGAGTCAGATACATTAAATAATGCAGTAAAGCGGTAAGGAAATAAAACTTTTCTGGAAAGTAAAGAACACAATATTTTAGCGTGGAAATCGCCTTTATCAAGGGAGTAAAAACCATGGCTTAACCTCATAATAAATCAAGAATTCACTTTAAACAAACTTATAATTGTAACTTTAAGCTCTACTAATTTGTAATACCTTTATGTAATGCCCCAAGCATGGTACCCGAAATGCCATATGGTGCTCATGACCCCGAAGGACCATAAGCTAACCCATGACTGATATCTATGCCTGTACACAACATAATATTCAGTATATACATATATATACACTATAAAATGGAAATAAAAGCTGTAAGGCCACATGGTTAAAAACTGAATAAAACATCGGATAAAATAATGTCTGAAAAATAGTTCAATCAATACCTAAACTAATCTAAAGTAACTGTCTAACATGCCATAGTCTGAAAGCCTCTAAACTGTCTTAATAAGGAGTTTATGGGACATGTCCCCAACTAAATCAATCTACTAAAATAAATAAATACTTAAAGAATGACATAAATAAATAATATCCTTCTCAAATAATGAGAACTCACTGCTAACTCTGTCTGCTAAAATATAGAATGCTACTGACGCTTTGGATCTCGTTCTCCTAAACCTAAGGAATTAAATAAAATAGCATAGTACAAATCAATAAGTACGTTGGAATATACTGGTATTCAAGTGAGGTAGGCAGAATGGAAATGGTTCATATGCATGAGCAATACTAACTGACTGAATGATATGAATATGAGAATACATCTATGAATACATAACTAAAACTAAGATCGTGATAGGGCTGAATACTAGGTTCTGACTACTGAGTCTAATGATAACATGGATACCTTTACATCTAATATTACGAATATTAGGATACTGAAGAACAAAGTTTACTGATCCTAATATCCGAGTCACTATATGTGAGGAACTAATATTGTATTTCTAAGTACTGAAAGACTGAATCTATATTACTGATACATGAATGACTATTTCTGATAGTTCTAATTATGAAGAATTGGTCTGCTAACTATATATGATAATCCTTAAGATGAATACCAATAACATGGGGTCTGATAACTGATGAAATAAATAATTGTATCTGTTAGCCCTAAATCTGATGGAACTAACTGAGTTTCATACTGTGTCTGAGTTGACTGTATATGATATTTTATATTTTGATGAACTATCTAAGTTCTATTACTGAGACTTAGACTGAGATTGAAACTGATACTGTGCCTGAGTCTAAAACCGAGACTGTAGGAGGTAATCATCTAATCGATATACCCCAGAGCTAAACTGGTAGAGTCTAACATGTAACCCCAACTAGTAGGGTGTTACTATCGTGCCATGGCTAAAGACAAGCTATGAGTATACCCTCGTTTACAGGGAGCTCTTTCATCAACCCCTCTTGATAGGAAACTCAAATGAGATGTATAGATCCTTAAACGCATAGGGTGTATCTGTCTCTATGCTGGCTATGTAGTTCTTGAATTTATGGATTGCTACTAAGGATCGCACGCTCTACTGGCTGACCGTATGTATCCTCATCCCTGGGTTAACTCAGTGCTGAATCCTACTCCCAAGTTAATAGACATTAAAGTGATTAACTTAACTATTTAACTAAACTTAATTGATACTGATAGTAGTTCGCTGAGTTTCATTGACTGACGAAATACCATTGAGATTTGAGAATTGACTGTGAGTACTGAAGTTACTGAGATTATTGAACATGCTCTACTTTCTGAGATTATAAGTATTGAGATCATTGAAATTACTGAACTACTGGGCTTACTGAGATTTCTGAGATTTCTAGGTTTTCTAAAGCACATGACTGACTGAATTCTATTCATCATGGCTTGACTGAGAGTATCATGAAAATATGACATGGCTCTAGTCAAAAAACTAAATTATTGGGTACAAGTACCTTCAGGACTCTGTAGAATGAAACTGACACAAGATGACTTGACTATTGTTTAAAACATGACAAATATTCATAATTCATAATAACATAAGTTGTGGGATTTTATACTACACATGGTTCTCAAAGTCTTCTACTTGGAAAGGAATGCATATAACAACATGCCTTAAGTCCATCAGTCTAGTTTCATGAACATTCCATCAAAAACCATTATGCATAACAATATTGTAGAAGTAATTATTTACATAAGGGTGTAACATGAATTTTTAATTTATGTCACAATTTAACTATAATACATGATTTCTAGTCTTTTAGGCATTTTATCAAACACATTACAAGCACAACTTAGGCATAGGTGCAATCAACAAATTATTCATCATGAACAACCAAATTTATATGTTTCCAACATATATCGCATTATAGATTCATTAAAACACATAAATATTCCAACTTGGGAATCATTCAACATCAATAACATGACCATAATCCATTCACCACATAAATATCACAATATAGATTTTAAAAGTGGGTTTTTGGGCTTCATGGGTGAAAAGAATTCATGAATAAAAACTATGCATAACTTAGCTTGTGATTCTATGAAGATTAATGGAAAAAATGTTAAAATTTGATGGTGAATTCCCTTGGAATTGAATCTCCTATGAAAACCCTAGGGCTTGTTCTTGAGAGTTTTTGAGAGAAATTGAGTATAAGTCGCTGAATTATAGCCAAATCTCATGTTATTAGGCTCATATAGGGTGGGGATATTGATCAAATTTCCATTAAGACATAGAAGTGTAGCGTCTTTTGTACCTGGGCGGTACCTTTGCTAGCACCTCGTGGAACCTAGGCAGCATCTTTGGTGTTTAATTGCCCACAAAGGCAGTACCATAGGTGCCGCCCCTTCATAGCCTTTGGCTACTGGTTCAAAATTTCAATGAGCCCTAAATGGATTTTGAAAATTTTGAAACTCACCCAGAATGTACTCTTGTCTTGCCCTATCACAACTGTAATACCCCATATATTTCTAAGCTAGAACATAAACTATTTTTCCTACGCATGAAACCTTGTATCCTAAGATTCATATTTGAGTACATGAATTATCATGAGTATCCTAGTGATAATAGAGATTATGATGTGTTAAGTATGTTCATAAGAGTTACTTAGAGTAAGCCAAGCTAAGAACTTTTGAATCCACCAAGTTTTCACATAGGATTTCATATAGGTCATATTTTAATAAGCATAAGTTGGTTTATAGGTGGTATTTTGGCAGATTTATACCCTCCAAATTATAGAGAATTGAATAAACTTTCTATCGATACCAAATTAACCTAAAAAGGACACCAGGTGATGTAGTTCTAGCGATTTAAAGTTTCTGCAGCGTCATTTCAGTCAGTGGCGCATCACGCCATAAACCAAAATGACGTTTGTTAATTTTTTGTGTCTCTCTATGATTCCACCGCATTGCGGTGAGTTTCCAGGTTGCAAACAAGTGGCAACACGATACTCCACAACATACTAGGGTCTGAAATTGGGAAATTTTCACAAAAATTAAAAGAAACATCTAGAGGGGTATTTGGGTCATTTTCCCACCTTTATATATTCCATAAACACGAAATTTAGCCTTAATCAAACCATATTATACTCTCTTTTCTCAAAATTCTCTCAAGAACTCAATAGGATTTTTATAGGAGCTTCAAGATTCAAAGGATGTAACCGTTAATTTTCAGGGATCTTCCAACTAAGTTATGCGTAGTGTTCATCCATGGATCTCTTTTATCCATTGAGCTCAAGAATTATGTTTTAAAATCATGATTTTTGATTATGATGTTGTGGTATGATTATGTTAATGTTGTTGGTTGTTATTTGATATCTTGATGTATTTTCATGAAGTATGTGAGCATGTTAGTTGAAATCTATGAATTTGGGTGGATTAAGATTGTTAAATTGATAAGTATACCTATACCCAAAGTTGTGCATATAACATGTTTGATAAAATTCCTAGAAGGATATCAATCATATATTATAGATTAGGGATGAACTATATGACAAATTCATGCTAGTCTATTATATTCAAAGGGCTCACATGTTGTTGTTGTGCAATATATGTGTTAATTGAATGTACTTGATGATTGGAGAATGGATTCATAATGTGTCTATATGAATTCCATGTTATGTACAAGATCATGATTATGAAGTACCACATAAGTTATCCCCCAATTATTACAATATTAACTAAATGTAACATGTTTTCCATTCCATTATGTTTAAATGGTTTCCATGTTATAGTTATGAAAAGTATATGTTGTTGGAATTCCCATGATATTAGAATATGAGGTTGATGACTTGATTACAATCATTCCCATTTATGTTAGACATTATGATGACTATGTACTTCATGAAATCCCTCGTTCATATATTATGGATTATTATTAACGATCATGTATTAAAGAAAGTCATGTTGTGTTAGTTTTTTCCCATCAAGTCCTGGGAGTACTTATACTACAAAATTTAGCTGTGTGCCTAGGTCCATGTCATATTTTCACGATACTTTTAGTCAAGCTATGTTCCATAGAACTCAGTCAGTCATGTGACTCAGAAAATCTCAAAAATCTCAATAATCTCAGTAGTTCAACAATCTCAGTGATCTCAGTACTCAGTAATCTCAATATTCCTAGTAAGTCTGAGTAACCACAGTACTCTCAGTCACTCCTTAGATCTCAGTAGCATTTTGTCAATCAACGAATCTCTAAAAATTTAGTTTATCTCCACTAAAATATACCATTAGTATTAGTTTAGTTAATTAGTTCGGCATAATTAATCAGTTCATTGTCTCTTCAGATGGGAGTAGAAATTAGCACCGGGTGGATTCAAGGACGAGAACTCACCTGTTATACGAGGGTGCTATTCTTAGAAACAATCCTTACATTTCAGAACTATGTAGCTAACATAGGTTGAGAAATCTTAGCCTGCTATATGAGGGCATATGAGGTGGATTAACCTATTATATGAGGGTTCCCACCATTCTTATTAGAGTTACCTATTATATGAGGGTTACTCAAAAGTTGTCCTTACCAGTGGCGCGGTATTGACACCCTTTTAATCAGGGCACAGATTAGACCCCAGATCAGCTATTATAGAACATTTGTGGCATGTCAGTTAGATGACCAGTCCGTACAGTCCCAATTACAGTTTTAGTCTCAGTAAAAGAACTCAGATAGTTCTTCAGATTTTATGACTATCAGATACAATCAATTCAGATATAGTATAGGACTCAGCTAGTTCAATAAGATTCAGGACTGTCAAATACATTCACTTATGTTATCAGTTATATTGGTTCTCAAAACTCATGTTATCAGTCATATCAGTTATCAGAACTTATGTTATTAGTATTCAACTTTAGGACTATTAGATACATTTAACCAGACTAGTTTTTCATATCAGAACTGTCAGAGATAGTTATTCATGAGTTCATAACATCGTATAAGTCCCTCAGTATTTAGTAATATAGTATCTGTCTGTCTCATTCATTAGTAAACTCAATAGTCAAAATTCAGTATTCAGTCCTATCCTGATCTCAGTTACAGTTATGTAGTCATGCATGTATTCTCATATTCATGTTAGTCAGTTAGTTAGTATTGTTTATGCATATCAACCATTTGCATTCAACGTACCTCACTTGCATACCAGTACATTCAAAGTATTGACCCATTTATGCTATGGTGTCCTATACCATAGGTTTAGAAGCACGAGCTCTAGAGTACCAGTAGCATCCCAGTTCAGCGATCAGAGTTAGCAGTGAGTCCTCATCCTTCGAGGACATGATAATTACATTATTATTTAATTTTTTAGATTATTTTAGTAGTCGGAGTTTTTTGGGATACATCCCATAAAATCCTTATTCAGACAGTTTAGAGGCTTTCAAACTATCGCATGTCAGACAGTTAATTTAGATTTGTTTTGGTATTGTTATACCGCTTTCACACATTGTTCTTATAAGATGTGCATCCAGTTTGAACCTTATGGCCTTTTAGTTCATGATTCCACATTTTTTAGTGTTTTATGCAGTATACAAGTGCAAATATCAGTCATGAGTTAGCTTGTGGTCCTTCAGGGTCATGAGCACTATGTAGTGTTTCAGTTAAGAAAATTGGGTCATTACTGCAATAAAACATGAAAATCATAATACAGATGTTAGGAAGGTTGTAAAATAATTCCCCGATGTTTGGAGGCTTAAAATTAGACTAAGTGATGAACATTTATCAAAATTTTCTAAGTAATGGATCTTTTAAAGAGCTTCAAGGAGCCAAACGAGTTGAATATAACTGCAAGATTATGTGGGGTCTTAAAATATCTCCCCAATGGAAATATTTGTCCTTGAATGAGACTAACTGAGATGGGAGAATGGATCAACTGAAGCACGTATAGAACATACACAACAAAAAATATGAGATCACGATCGACATAACTGAAGATCTAAATATAACATACGAAAAATGCATATTTGATGCATGACTAATAATCTGAATTCATAAATATTTGATGCATGGATAAATGACTCACAGATACATGAATAAATGTTCTGATGAACTAAATTTATCGCAATGAGAATGCATATCTGAGGCATGATTCCATGAATGAGCGGACAAATGAATGCATGACTGAATGTGCAATGGTGATTGACACCAAGTTTGTAGTGAAAATCTCATATAAAGTTCGTAATAGTAGTTTGAACATGGAATAGAGTAGATTCAAAAAAATTGTTATGGAAACAAAAAAGTGTTGATGAACCCATGTTATGCTAGAAGTATGCATGTACGGGCATATGATGACATGACTGATCATGGAACGTGATGCGTGAACTAAATTTTTTGAGTTGAACTGAGTCTTAAATACATAGCGTGTAACTAAGCTAGAAGCTTAAGGGTTAACTTATAAGTATCCCCAACTCCAAACTAGATTCTTTACATGAGGAATGAATAGGATGATTATGCTATGAATGTTCCAGGGAATTATAGCGTATCTCCTCTTTGGGACACTATGTCCCTTGAAGAATGCTAACTTTACTAAGGTATTGAAGAATAACTAAAGCAATACACAAGGTACCTAGGAATTGAATCATGACTGATTATTTAAGTACTGAATCTATGACATGATACATGAACTAAGTTGAGCTTGAATCTACATAATTCGTTCATCTTACAATAGTTTTATTCACATAATTTCAAATAGCATGAATAGATGGAATGATGGGAAACCAAATTGTACAAACTTGTCTGACTTACTGCTAGACTGAAGTACTGGTTGTTTAAACTAAATCCCTACCAATTGACTTATCTGATCTGCTGACTAATTAATGGTTATGTACTAAGCATGCGAGATTGAACGGTACATAGTCTGAATAACTGTGCTGAAGATATAGAGTTTTTATTATGAACATGAGAAAGGGACTAACTAAGTAACATGAGATAGCTAAGCATGAATTAATACAATACTGAATTATCCAAGGATGCAAGGCCAGGTGGATAACATGGTTAATAAATATTCTATAAGCTGAAGTACTCAAACATTGATGACATGCAAAACAGATAAAGACATGCTATGGTCAAGAAACAAATGAAGTTAGATTGTGGTACTGATCTGATTTCTGAACTATGGCTCACACTATATTTAAGACTATAGTAGAAACTATAAATTACTCTATAATTGGGACTCATACAAAAACATAATATTGGTTTCTAATAATTGAGATTTAGACTGATATTGAGGTATTACGACTGGATACTGATAACAACTTGGGGAAGATTTACATATGCCAGGATCTGATTCTTAAAAAAATACTATATAAAACTCAACACTCAACTAAGGCCTGAGAAATAAAATATCAACATCAGAGATTTATCAAGAGATTAAAACTGAGGGCATAAATGACGTAATCTGAGCTTGAATGATCAGTATGAGTGGAGCATGAGTCACGTGGATTAAACATATGGTAAAACATGACATGAGTGCCTGATTCATGAGCTGCATGACCTGAGTCTAAAATTTTTGTGTTCTTGGAAAATGATTCGTAACACTAACCAAATTGAAACTCCTGAATTTGAAGAAACATGAACATGAAAATAAGGGATCTGTATCTTACCAGTGACTGCATCAGGAGGACTTTCCTGATTTAGTCGGGATTAAAGTGTATAAGGTTTGTTTGGGCGTTGCCCACTGATAGGGCTGGAGTTTGCACCCTACTAATTTGGGTGAGCGAACTAAGCTGAAAAATGACAAGCTAACTTTGAGGACCGGGTTTAGGACAATCTCAAACCTTGTGACCTAACTCATCATATCCAAAAGACGCACCATTGTTGGCTCTACACACACCCTTATCATACTTACCATATTTTTCACAAAGCCGATGAGTAAGAATTCTGTTCTCATTACCCTTGGCCTTGGAGCTTGATTCCCCATCTCTACGGTTATTTCTAAACTTTGGTACTGGAGCACTATCTTAAGAGTGAATTGGGGATGATCATTTTAGACATAGCTGAAAACGATTACCACCCTGACTAAGCAAAACTATAACTAACTGTTCTAGCTCTCTTATTTTCTCTCTCCTTCTTCTTAAGCTTGTGCTCCTCTATCAGTTAGGCATAACTCCCAAGCTTAGATATGTCGATATCATTAATAAATATGGTAGTCCTATACTCCTTAACCACTCTACCTGATACCCCTGACACAAACTTACTCATTCTTGATCTATTGCCTGCTACTACATAGGGAGCGTACCTGTCTAATTGAATAAACTTAAGGGAGTATTCTTTTACGCTCATGGAACCTTGTCTGATATTGATGAACACTAACACTTTGGCTTCTTTCTGCCCTAGGAAAAAAATCTATCTAAAATGGTTGTAGTAAACTCTTCCTACTCTATGGGATGTGTCTTTGTACCCCTGTCTACCTTCCAGTATTTATACCACGTATAGGCTACATCTTGTAGTTGATAAGTGGCTAACTCTATGCTATCACTGGAAGTCACTACCACGATGTTTGTGACTTTCTAAACCTAGTTTAAGAACTCCTGTAGATCTTCTTCAGGCTTAGAACAGATGAATAGTGGTGGATTCATTCAGTAGCTGGTCATTCATTCTGAGTTGTGGCTGAACTAGCTAGAGTAGGGAATGCAGTCCTAAATTCTGCATGAGAAACATGTTTATCTAGAGAACTTGTCTAAATGGGCTAAGGTGCTAAGACATCTTTGGTCTCCCTTTTGTTAGTCCTTTTGGGAGTTCAACTCGAGATCATGCATACTGGTATGACATGAATAGTGAAAGAAGGAAAACTATTCCTAAAACATATCATGGCCTTCAGCACATAAGGGTGGTGCACAATACACCCATGTACAAGACTCTACTAGATGCGACTTTCAGACTTCCTAGAATACTATTGAACCTTAGGCTCTAATACAAAGTTTGTAATGCCCTAAATCTGGTAACCAGACTTCCATACGGTGCTCATGACCTCGAAGGACAACAAGCTAACCCATGACTGATATTTGTACCTATACATTGCATAATATATGTATATATGTATACATACACTGTAAAATATGGAATAGAAATTGTAAGGCCATAAGGTTCAAAACTGATTAAAATATCTGATAAAATAACGTGTGAAAAATTGTACAATCAATATCAAAATAAATCTTAAGTAACTGTCTGACATGCTATAGACTGAAAGCCTCTAAACTATCCAAATAAGCAGTTTATAGGACATATCCCCAACTAAATCCATCTACTGAAATGGATAAGTACTAAAATAATAAGATAATCAAATAATATCATCCTCAAATGATGTAGACTCACTGTTAAATCTATCTGCTAAAATTTGGAATGCTACTGATTCTATGGATCTCGTGCTCCAAAACCTATGGCATAAAATAAAACACCATAGTGCAAATGCGTCAATACGTTGGAATGTACTGGTATACAAGTGAGGTAGGCTGAATCCAAATTATTCATATGCATGAACAATACTAACTGCCTAAATGATATGAAAGTGAGAATTCATGCATGAATACATAACTGAAACTAAGATCATGATGGGGCTGAATACTAGGTTCTGACTACTAAATCTACTAATAACATAGATACCCTGATATCTATGATTATGACTACTAGGATACTTAATAACTAAGTTTACTGATCCTGATATCTGAGTCACCGATAAGTAAAGAACTGATACTATATTATTGAGTACTGAAGGACTGAAACTATATTACTAATAAATGATATATAATTTCTGACAGTTTTGATTATGAAAAACTGGTCTAGTAAACTGTATCTGATAGTCTTGAATCTAAATACTTAAACATAAGGTCTGACAACTGATATAATTGATAACATACATGACTGTATCTGTCTGTCCTAAATCTGATGGAACTAAGTGAGTTTTGTACTATATCTTAGTTGACTGTATCTAATAGTCTATATTCTAATGAACTATCTGAGTTTTATTACTAATACTGAGACTGAGACTGAAACTAAGACTGTGACTAAGATAGAAATTTAGACTACAGGAGGTAATTATCTAACTAACATGCCCCGAAACTAAGCTGGTGGGGTCCAACCTGTAACCCCAGCTGGAAGGGTGTCAGTACCGTGCCACTGGTAAAGACAAGTTGTAAGTATACCTTTACTGATACGGAGCTCTTCCATTAACCCCTCAAGATAGGAAACTTAAATGAGATGTATAGATTCCTAAACACGTAGGGTGCATCTCTCCGTACATTAGCTTCATAGTTTTGGAACAGAGGGATTGCTACTAAGGATCGTAATTTCTACTGGCTAATAGCGTGTATCCTTATTCCTGCATACACTCAACGCTGAATCATACTCCCAACTGAATTGACACTAAACTGATTAACTAAACCGATTGACTAAACTGAACTGATACTGATGGTATTTCTTAGCTAAGCTGAGCTGAGTTTGCTGAAATCCATTGACTGATGGAATACCACTGAGATTTGAGGATTGACTGACAGTACTGAAGTTACTGAGATTATTAAAAATGGTAAAGTTTTTGAGATTATGAGTACTGAGATCATTGAGATTACTGCACTATTGGGATTACTGAGATTTCTGAGATTTTTGGGTTTCCTAAGTCACATGACTTACTGAGTTTTATTGATCATGGCTTGACTGAGAGTATCGTGAAAACATGACATGGCTCTAGGCACACAGCTAAACTGTTAGGTACAAGTTCCCCTAGGACTCGGTAGAATGCAACTAGCACAACATGATTTGACTTTTCTTGAACACATGAAAAATATTCATAATTCATAATAACATAATTTAGGGGATTTTATACTACACATGATTCTCAAAGTCTTATACATGGAAGGGAATGCGTATAACAACTTGCCATATATCCATCAATCTAGTTTCATGAATATTCCATCAAAAATCATAATGAAAAACAATATCATATAAGTCATTTTTTTCATAAGGGTGTCGCATGCATTTGTCATTTAGGTTACAATTTAACTATAATACATGATTTTTAGTCTTTTAGAAATTTTATCACACACCTTACATGCACAAATTAGGCATTTTTGTAATCAATAAATTATTCATTATGAACAACCAAATTTACATGTTTCCAACTCATATGATATCATAGGTTCAAAAAAATACATAAAGATTCTAACTTGGGAATCATTCAACATAAATAACACTAACATAATCCATTCACCACATAAATATCATGATATAGAATTTAAAAGAGGGTTCTTAGGTTTCATGGATTAAAGGAATCCATGAATAAAAACTATGCATACCTTATTATGTTATTCTACGAAGATTGTCGGAAAGATTCATGAAATTTCATGGTGAATTCTCTTGGAATTGAACCTCCTATGAAAATCTTATGGCTTTTTCTTCAGAGTTTTTGAGAGAAATTGAGTAAAGCTGCTGAATTATAGAAAAATCTCGTGTTATTAGGCTTATATAGGGTGAGGAAATTGACCAAATTGCCCCTAAGACACGGAAGTATAATGCTGAAAAACTGGGTGCAAAGGCTACACAAAGGGCAGTGCCTTTGGTAGAGCCTTTCATACCTGGGCGGTGGCTTTGGTAGTGCCTTGTGGAACTTGGGAGGCGCCTTTGTTGTTGACTTTTCCACAAAGGATATACCATGGGCAGCGCACCTTCATAGCCTTCGGCTACTAGTTTTAAATCCAAACAAGCCCTAAACAGATTCTGAAAATTCCAAAAACTCACTCGAAATATACTCTTGCCTTTGCCAATCAAAATGGAACTTTAAAATCATATAACGGATGATAGGAAGGTTGTCAAATAATTCTCTAAAGATTGTAGGCTTAAAATGAGACTAAGTGTTGAACACTTCCAAAATTTTCTAACTGTAGGATCTTTTAAAGATCTTTAAGGAGCTAAACGAGTTGAATTTAACCGCAAATTTTGCGGGGTCTCACACTCTATTACAAACTCTCTTGGTCAAATCTATCAAAATGTCTTCCCAGTATTGATTAACTTTAATCAATACCAACTCTGGTAACTCAACCTAAGCACTCTACATACACAATAAAATCATTTCTCTTATAAGATGAGTAATTTGATTATAGGCCAAAACATGACTCATGTAAAATTACTTTTTAAGAACATGGAAACTTGGAACTTGAGCAATATTGAGGTTTCACCATTTTCTTATCAAATAATCAAAGTTCTAAAACTATTTAATTGAGTTGTATTATTTTCTATTTATAGTAGGACAATTATTAGGGTAGAATTTTTATTGAGATAGGTGTCCTGCCTAGGACATAGCTCACTTATGTTGTTCATTACACTAATAGACAAAAATGCATAGAGATGTTATAGTTGTATGTTTTTATGAAGACCTAGGGACCTGGTCCCTTATTATGGATAGATCATCATCACAAAATATATAGAAATATGTGTTTCATGATTACTATATTTTGTACAGCCATATCTCTTTCAAAATTATAATTTATGTCAATATGTTTTCTTTTTCTATGGTACTTTGGATTCATTGTGTAAGCTATTGCAACCTGACTATAACAACTGATTGTGATAGGTTCAATAAAATTATTATACTCATGTAAGTGGATTAAAAAATGTTTAAGCAAAATAACTTCTTGCACTGCAAATGAAAGTGTTGCATCAGCTTCCATCGTAGATAAATCTATACATGGCTTTTCTTTCTACTCTATGATATGGTGCCATTATTAAGTAAGAATGTATATCTAGAGGTGAAATTTCTTTCATTTAAATCTTCTCCCTAATCAGCGTCAATGTAGACTTTGAGTTGTACATCATTTCTTTGATAACTTAAGGAATGCCAGTTGAGCCTTTCTGATACCTCAATATTTTTTTATTTGCTTTCCAATGTTGTAGTCCTTGGTCAAACTAATATCTAAAAACTAAACCAATGACATAATAGATATTAGGTCTAATACATATTATTTCATACATTAAACTTTCAATAGGATTGGCATATGAAATCTTTCTAATTTATTCCTTTTCTTGCGGGGTCTAAGGACACATACTTTAGTTTAACGCTTTACTTTAGAAATTGGAGTGTTTATGGGATTACAATCTTTCATATTAAAGAATTTAAGAGCTTTTTTAACGTAAGGTTCTTGTGAAAGAGTCAACAATCTCTTTGACTGATCTCTTGAAATCCTAACTCTATGAATATATGGCGTTTAACCTATATCTTTTATCTCAAAAGTAGATGATAAGCACCCTTTTATTTCTTTTATATATTTTATGTCACTTACAGCTATAAGTATGTTATCTACATCAAATTATAAAATCACAAACTTGTCTTTGAATATTTTGATGTGTACACAATGTCCTTCACAAATTATAATAAAAACATATGATATTTTTGCATTATGGAAATGCAAGTATCATCATATAGATGATTATTTAAGGCCATAAATCAACCTTTAAAGTCGATATTTAGTAATTTCTTCACATTTTTTGCAAAACCTATATGTTCATCCATATAGATTTCTTCTTCTAGTTCTCGATTTAGAATATAGTTTTCACATCCATTTGATGTAATTCAAGATCCAATATAGCCTCTATAGATAAAATTAATCTTATTGAAGTAAAGCATACAATAGATGAATATGTTTCTTCATAATCAATTCATTCCAACTATGTACCTCTGAGCTACTAGGCAAGCTTTAAATCTTTGATACTACCATCTATCTTATGGTTGATTTTTAGAATCTACTTATTACCATTAGCTCTTAGACCTAAAGGTAGATTAACTAATCCTATACTTGGTTAGATTTAATTCACTCACATAAATGTAATATCATGTGGCTCAAATTCAGTTAAGTGCCATTATATTGTTCACCTATGAACACATAATCCTTAGATTGTTCAGAGTATCTCACAAAGATACATTTCTTTTCCCTTGGACCTAATCTTCCATAAGAGGAAGAGAGGTTTTGAATAAAAGTAGCAAAACCCCAAGGTATTAAAATTCTCAAATTGGGATTTTATTTAATACAAAACTCTTATGGAGTGGTTGTAATTGGTTTTGAAGGTACATGATTAAGTGTAAATATTGCAGTGAGCAATGCATCACCCTAATAGGTGAAAGGCAATTTTTATTGTACCATTACTGACCTAACCATTTCTAACAATTTTATATTTCATTGTTCTATAATACCATTTTTTTATGGAGTTTAAGGAGTAGTTTATTGTCTTTAAGTTATTTTTCATCATACATTTGTTTGAACTCATCAGACAAATACTGTCTACCTCGATCAGTTCTTAGAGCTTTAATTTTTCTATCTAATTGATTCTCAACTAAGTTTATAAACATAATAAAGTAACTCAAAGCTTTATATTTGTGAGAAATATAATATACACAACCAAATAGAGTAAAATCATCAATAAATTGATGAAGTAAAAAGCAACATGTCTTTTACTTATATTTACAGGGCCACAGATGTCGGAATGAAATAATCGCAATAGAGTATTATCTTATGTATCTTTTTCATATAGTTTTCCTGTTGTTTTTCCATCTAGGAAAGATTCACAAGTAGTAAATTCTAATTTATCCTATTATTTGAAGATGAGTTTTTTTTGCAAAGAGATTCATTCTTTGTTGACCAATATGACCAAGCCAAGCATGCCCTAAATTTACATCATTCTTTCAATTAGTAAGTTGACCTAAATGTAGGAAATTGAATATTATTTTTATTGGGACTTTAAACAATATCCAATACAAAAAATCAATTATAAAAATAACCAGTGCCATATTTTGTCTTTGCCAAATACAAATCCACACTATGTTCATGAAAGCAAAAATTAAATCCTTACTTAATCAACATTCTAATAGATACTACATTTCGGTGTATTGTTAGAGTAAATAGTATATTATGCAGATTTAAAGTTCGGCCACTAAGTATTTTCAGTTTGCACGTACCAATTACTTTGGCCTCATTTTTGGAGTAATTTCCAACTTACACTTATTTGAATCGTTGAGGAATTCATGAAAAATCTATGATAGCATCTCTATCCATCACTTTATTCTTGATGGTTGATGAGTCTACAATCCATATATGAAGTGATTTAGTTAAAAAAAACATAACCCAAAATAGTTACATCACTATAAAAATTACTAATAAAGCCGTGTATAATTTTAGGCTTGAGGTAATCACGAGCAAAGTGTCTGTTCTTCTCATAGTTGTAGCACTTGAGCTTAGCCATGTTCACCTTTTCCTTTTTCTTTAGAGTAGAAAATATTCCTCTCCTTGTTGATTTTTCTTAGGCCTCTTTGATAGATTTTCTTTCCATTCTTTTTGAAAAAGTTTATCACGCTTGTGTTTATTACTATATCCACATTTAGGATATGAACTAGCCATACATGCATTTGTACCGGCATTGTCTACTCCCAAGCGCTCTTCCTCGAGTTCCGAATGACTCTTACCATTGTGGGTTAAATGCATTCTCATATTTTTCCAGTTTTGGGGTAGGGATAAAATCACATCTTGGAGTTATTGCTCTTCATTTAACACATAATTGGCTTCTTTCAGTTCATTCTCCATGTTTGACATATGGCAAAGATGCTTTCACATAGAATGATCAGGGCATTTCTTATAAGTTTCAAAAGTAGTCGTAAGATTCCTTAACTTAGCAATTGAAGTAGTTCCAAACTTTTATTTTAATACAGAACACATATCCTTAGAATCATCATACTTTTTAATTTTCTTTATAATATCATAATCCATATTGCTCAGCAACGTTATCCGAGCAAGAAAATATTTCTTTTTTCAAGCATGATATACATCATGATCTTTCACATGTTGAGGGGTGTCACCATTTTCAGGAAGTTTCATAGACTCGTTAAGAGCTTCGAGAGACTCTTCCTCTTCTAGGACAGATTGGATTTTCATACTCAATATTTCATAGTTATTGCCACTATTAAGCTCTGAGACTCTGCTCTTACAACAATTGACATACTTATTTTAATAATTATATAGTGAGACAACTATGTACTTTATTGTTCCTAAATTCATTACATTATAATTATGAAAATAATAAACTATTTCAATATTTATTTCACATCTGGTTCGGATTTGAAAGTTTACTAAGTTCTCAATCACCATCTGAAATATAATGTCATAAATCTAACATAATCAATCATCTAAGAACAACTTATCATAAATCATATAAATTGAAGATTAGACAAGTATAAATTCTACAACATAGATAAAAATATTCAATCAAGAATATAATTGCATAAAATAATAAGTTCAAACTCATACAGGTTATGTCACATATAAACAATCATTGTACAAAATAGAGACACGTTGTAATGACAATATTTTAATATGAATATGAAAAGATAAAATAAGATCTATATGTAAGTCCAAAGGCAAGTAATTTGTCATAGGCATCCAGTGAGAATTACACACAGTTTTCTAGAGATTCAAGTCAATATTCTTTTTTATAACTTGTTGTGCTAACGACTCGTAAGATGTCGACATTATGACACATAACTTATGCCAATATTTATGAAGTAATTCCTTTTGAAAAGATGAACTTTTTATATCTTCAAATCATCAACTGAATGAACTTTTAAACCAGAATAAGTTTTTAAGACATCAAATCAGAATCAAATTAAAAGAGTGTGAAAACCCCACAAGTTTTAAACTAGAAAAATCAATCTTTTGATTTCTACCCTATCGGTTAGTACAATATAAATGCTTTACCGAGAAATAAGTGTGTAAATTTCATTCAAAAAATATAAAAATTCTACTGATTCGTTAAGATCCTTTATTTGATTTTTGGAGTTTAAAACCTATAGTGTGTCATTCAGTTTAAATTTGATTCTGATTTGATTTCATAAGAAATTTGTCAGGTTTCAAAGTTTATTCGGTTGATGATTTAAAGATATAAAAATTTCATCATTGACTAGTAATAAGTTGGTAAAAGTTTAAAGTCGTTACGGTATTATTCTTAAATACATAAGTGTATGTATAAGATTGACAAAAAAAATTGATCAACAAACTGATTCGATTGTTTCTGTATTGTACCAACGACAACGAATGTTCCATCATTAAGCAATTCATATATTGATCTAGCAATGTAAATGACAGAGAATTTTGAAAAATATTTTGGTGTGAACTTCAAAGAATGGCAGCAAATGGTATCATTTTGGATAACCCATAAACACTTTAAGATGCAAAACTATAAATCATATAAACTCTAGTTTATAAAATGAAGCTTTAAACCAAAAGATGTTCCCTCAGACTCAATAAGAGATGAAATAAATGAGAAAGGTTCCTTACGACAATGCAGTCAAAAATCTAATGTATACTATGATATGTACTTGACTTGATATTTGTTATTCCATTGTGAGTAACTAATGAATTGACAATTAGTTTATCAATCTAAACCTTGACATCTTAGTTGTGACCTATATCTTTCCGCATTAAATTGAGATTAAAAGGGAAGCATTATAGTTACTTCACACCATAAAATATCCAAATCTTTGAATAAGACACTTCAATACCCTACTTAAGATAAATAGTTAATGTAATGAAAATTAAAGTTGGAGTTAGTGAAATCAAACAAAGTGGGAGTTGATTAATTTTCTTTTGATCATAAATCTATGGGAATATAGATTATCACACTCAAGCATAAGGTTTATGGTAATTTCTTAAAAAATAACATTTTAAGTAATTTTTTTAATAGATTTTGTTCTCTTTGCAAGAATTTAGTGAAGAAAACTCTTGAATGATTAATTATGTAAGCTACAAACCATAAACACTCCTATTTGAAGAGAACTAATTTTAAGTCAAATTATGCATCTTCAATCTCTACAAGATAAGGAATATATGAAGAAATTTTCTTATGTCAGTGCATTGAGACAATGACACAAAAAGGCAGTTAAAATGATACAAAGGTATCAAAAACCACAATCAACTATATGTTGTATAGTCAAAGAAAAAATATGTAACTCAAAGGCTATAGTATCAAGAAATAATTACTATCCATATTCAGAATATAAGCTAAATTTATTGTATCTTGAATAACTGTGAAAGAAGTTGTTTGATCTAAATGATTTTTTTGTGTATATATTTATAGTGCTATTGAATTAGTGACAATCAAATGTTGTAGTAAAGTGTCAATGCTTAAATAAAATTTGTTAGACAAATAGTTGTACAAAAGAAAGTGAACATGCAATACATATTTACACATTGAATGATAATAGATCTCTTAATGAAACCCATTGAATGTGATGCTTATGAAAGACATGTGAAGTCATTGAGTTTACGTAAATGTTGATGCATTTCTATTTTATTTCTCTAATCATGTTCATGAAAATTTACATTATTGAATTTAATGTTAGTTTATGGCTAAATTGTTCATTTTGTTAATCCATATGCATTTAAGTATGTCGGACAAATAACAAAATCTGTCTATTTGCATAGGCAATCACTTATATTTTTTCAATAACAGATAGAAATGAGATAATTATAAACTAGTTATTGTTAGAAATGATAATAAATGACAACACCTAAGCGTACATGCAAGTGTACGTGGTCTATCAAGTAGTAAAGTGGCCTTCAAGAAGCCAAGTATAGATCACGCACAGACTTGTGTTAAGCAACTATCCAATTCTAGTTTAGCAATTGAGTGAAAGTAACCAAAAGTATTTAGAAATTTTATAAACTAAAACTAAACTAAACTAATACAGAAAAGTAATTACTTAGGACAATCAATGGATAGAAGCCCGGGGTTAAGGCTTATGAATAATCCTACTAATTTATTGAACTTCATTCGGTAAATTAGTTATCTTAGTTGTTGATTCGTAATGTTAATTGTATGATTATTATCTTTCGACCTCTAACCTTTTGCCTAATTTAGATATTACAACTATATCGTTGAGCGGGGATACAATAATCCAATTACTTGTTAAAAAGCTATCATCCCACATGTGAATCGAGTAAGGCTTCTAAGTACATCTATGTCCTAGATGCTAATTCAAATTTCTAATTTTATAGAAAAAAAAAGAACCATACTTAGTCTATCCCCACATTCTATCTCCATATTCACTCACCCAAAATCACAAGGTCGACAATACATGTATTCTAAGGTTGATCAATCCTCAAAATAATTAAATAAAGAATAAACAAACAACCATAAATATAATCAACTAAACAAAATTAATTAAAAAATAGTAATGATATTGGCCTTAACCCCAAAAAAGGAGCTTTAGCCTTTAATGGAAATATTAATGATCCAATCCCTTGGATTGATGATACAAACCTTGATAGAAACTAAATTAAAGAATGATAAAACCTAAAAAGAAGTTGCGGTAGCCTCCAATGCTCCAACATTTCCAAAAGTATTTAAAAATGTGATATAACATGTATTTATAGTATAGGAGCAAGACAAGTATGTATTCGACAAGAAAACTATCAGTTATTGAGCTCGAGACACGAGAGGGCGCCGCACTGACTATAGCCCTGTTGTTGGCAACGTTGTTCCCTGGTTTGAGCGTTGCTACAGGCAAGGCGTCGCCTTCATTTTACCTTGGTTCACTGTTTTGGTGCCTTCTGAACCATTTGGATTGCTGCATGTTCCAAAACTCGTTTTTACGCACCCTCACTCTCCCTGGACATTTCAAGTGTACAAATGTGCATCAAGTTTGGTACTATGCTTCCGTAATCCATTCCAAGATTTTTGAGTTGTTTGCACTTGATTTGAAACTTATATATCCTTCATATATCACCATAATATATTAAACAAGAATCCTATAGAATTAAACACAACAATTTAAGGCTTAAAAAAATACAACATCAAACACGATGAACTAGAAACACAAGCTATGCATAAGCTAAATTCACATTGAGCTTAAGCTTATTGATTTGACTCTTTTCTTAATCCAATTGACCATTGAATAATACCCACAAGTTTTTTCACATATAAATACATAATAAAAACCATAGGAACTCATTATATGCATTAGAACCAAACATGATAGAAAAGACAAACAACTAGTTCAAGCTAGTAACACTTGTTTTCCCGGTTGAACTCTAAATGATCAATTTGAATAAAAAATGGTGTGATATCACCATTAAACATTGTAAACACATACATGGACACTTAAATTCACATTTATATCATTATCAACACAGTAAGCACATGAATTATTCACAAAACAAGGATAAAAAGACTAGAATAGTTACACGAGAATGCATAAATACACCTAACGTCACCACCCTACACTTAAAGCCAGGTTCGCCCTTGAATAATACTTAAATATAAGAATAATGAGCTGAAGAGACTCCAGACATTTAATACATGCAAGAAATTCAAGCTTGTACTACAATGACTTCATGGAATGCAAGTTTACAAAGCTACGCATGTTATACATAATTGAAAGCCGAAGAATCCTTACTCCAAAACATCTCATCCTCAATAATTGACTCACCTAGTTGGCAAACTCATGCGTATTATTCAATAAAGGACATCCTACAAATCACCCACATTCATTAAACATGTGACCCTCACAACAAGAGAGTTACCCATAATCACTTACAATTAAGTAATTCATAAAATGACGGTTACAAGAATCAAGTTATGCTCACTCCCACAAGGAATTCACAAGTTACACACAATGACCCATAGGATTTCTTGTTGAGTAATGCTCCACTAATATTAGAATGATGAATTTAGGATAAATGGGTCTTTTCTGGGTTGTAATATAGGCTAAGGGATGGGTAGGAACTATTTGGGACTAGTGACTAACCTCTCTATGTTCTTTAATACACTTCATTAAATGTTTAAAACCAATCTCAAACAACCAAATTACACTATTTAATCCACCTATATCTTTTATTTTGCCACATATATTTTAAACATTTTAACAAACACATCGTGGGTGTATTACTTTTCCTTCAACATTCAATTTATTTTTATTTTTCTACAATCATAAGAATATTTTTAACACCTTTTTTATCACTCCCAACCACCACAAACAAAATATAAATACCAATAACTATTACCTTAAGGCATCAATTGCACCTATTTCTTCTTCAATTTCTCAAAATCCTTTCTCAATTAATTTTTTTTCAATTAAAGCAGTTAGGGGCTTTTTAAATCAAATTAAGGTCCATAAAAAAAAAGGATTAGGCTACGTATGAGTCTATCAAAGAAAAGGCTAAAGGCTCAACAGGGGTTAACTAGGATAATCCACAAAGGGTAGGACAAATAGAAGGTATAAAATAAGGCAAACAAAAGAAATACATATTCATCTCCTAAACCTACACTCTTTATTTCCTTTTACACAAACACCAGTCAAGTTCTAGGCATCATATTTCATAATAAATATATAAAAATCTCACGCGCACATGGGACATGTTCTACTCAAAAGGATAATCATATACTCCTAACTGAACTATAGCATGAATTAAAATTTAAGCCAAGAAATACAACAGTCAAAAAAATGAGCCTAAAAGTCACAAAAATGAGCCTAAAAGTCTCCAAAATAGCAATTCACTTATTCCACATGCTTTTATAAACAAACCCCCTTTCACCATGCAATAAAAAATAACACCAACAAGAATATCTTACGCAAAGAAATTTTAAATTGAGTCAAAATTTGGAAATTTCCCCACCCCACACTTGAAAATCTACTTTGTCTCCAAAGTGAACTTAAAAGCAAGAGGTAGAAATACTTCCCGAGGCTTCTAGGCCTAACAAGTAGCATCTTTACTCATAAATGAGATCCATGGGACCCCACACTCAGTTTTTACAATGCTCCTTAGGTATGTTTTTTGGTACTCAGACTTAATATCAACCTTTGACTCAATCAAAAACAACAAACTATGTCAAATAAAAAACTAAAAACTAAAAAAAACATACCTTATCTTGGGTTGCCTCCCACGAGGCACCTAATTTAGTATTGTGGCATGAACCAATAAAATTTTTCCTCTACCTTGAGGATATAAATTTCACCCCCAACATCACATCTATCTTTTGGCCTCGATCATAGGGATGTGGTACAAAGTTTAAGGAACTGAGTAACAAAATTTCTTGGTAAATCACTCAGCCTTGAAGTGAGGTTAGTTTTTATATTGCTTGTCCGATGTAAAATCAAGAATATAGAATTCTTGTTCCTCCTCTTCACACTCTTCCACTACTTTAGATGATTTCACAGATAAGACATCATCTAAACATAATGTAAAAAAATGCTTTGAGTGAGGCCGAAGCAATCCCATTTCTTGATTTGCACTATCGATAACCCACTCACTCTTATTCATCTTTTAAACTTCAATCTCAAGATAAAGATGAAAACTAAGTGGTTGTGATTCTTGTGTTTTTCTCTATCTCTATGAAGATGGTGGTAATGGTATTTTCTTAACCTTCTTAGTTGTTTTTTCAGTAGTGCCCACAAACATAACTAGATTAGGATTAAAAAGACACATAGCTGCAGAGTGATACAAATTTCCAAAAGCCAAAAACCAACTTGTAGTCTCCTACACATGTTGGAAACAAACAAGTCCCGTCAATACAATTGGATTAAAACTTGGTCAAAAAGCCTCATAGTGGGATCCTCCATAATAATGAAAGGAATCATCTTCCCTCGATACTATCTATCAAAGAATGACATCTCAAGAAGACTGTGAGAAAAATTGAAATAAATAGAAATAAAAGGAAGCTAAAAAAACAAAACTATGTACAACTTAATAGACAAAAACTAAAAATAAGATAGTTGCCAATTCAACTCCCCTGTAAGGGTGCCAAAAACATGACACAACCCAAGCACACACACAAGCGTACGTGGTCTACCAAAAAGTAAAGTGTCCTTCAAGAATCCAAAATATCGATCCCATAGGGACTTGTGTTAACCAATAATCCAATTTTAATTTAACAACTGAGTGAAAGTAACCAAAAGTATTTAGAAAGTTTTAAAACTAAATGTAAACTAAACTAATGCAGAAAACTAATGACTTAGGAAAATTAATGGATAGAAGACCAGGGTTAAGGGTTATACATAATCCTACAACATTATTAAACATCATTCAGTAAATTGCTCATCTTGGTTTTTGATTCGTAGGGTCAATTGCATGAATGTGATTGCTTGAACTCTAAACTTTTACCTAATTTGGATATTAATACTAAATTGTAGAACGGGGATGTAATAATCCAATTAATTATTCTAAAGCTATCATCCTACGTGTGAATCAAATAAGGCTTCTAAGTACATCCATATCCTAGATGTTAATTCAATTTCCTTATTTTATAAAGAAACAAGAACCATACTTTGTCTATTCCCACATTCTATCTCCCTATTCCTTCTGTAGAAATCACAAGGTCGACAATACATGTATTCTATGGTTGATGAATCCTCAAAATAATTAAATCAAGAATAAACAAACAACCATAATGATAAGCAATTAAACAAAATTAATTCAAAATAAAAGTACTCATGATCTTGGCCATAAC
>JAPEIP010000006.1:155593794-155632849 GCA_026120095.1 Capsicum chinense | reverse complement strand
TATAAAATCACAAACTTGTCTTTGAATATTTTGATGTGTACACAATGTCCTTCACAAATTATAATAAAAACATATGATATTTTTGCATTATGGAAATGCAAGTATCATCATATAGATGATTATTTAAGGCCATAAATCAACCTTTAAAGTCGATATTTAGTAATTTCTTCACATTTTTTGCAAAACCTATATGTTCATCCATATAGATTTCTTCTTCTAGTTCTCGATTTAGAATATAGTTTTCACATCCATTTGATGTAATTCAAGATCCAATATAGCCTCTATAGATAAAATTAATCTTATTGAAGTAAAGCATACAATAGATGAATATGTTTCTTCATAATCAATTCATTCCAACTATGTACCTCTGAGCTACTAGGCAAGCTTTAAATCTTTGATACTACCATCTATCTTATGGTTGATTTTTAGAATCTACTTATTACCATTAGCTCTTAGACCTAAAGGTAGATTAACTAATCCTATACTTGGTTAGATTTAATTCACTCACATAAATGTAATATCATGTGGCTCAAATTCAGTTAAGTGCCATTATATTGTTCACCTATGAACACATAATCCTTAGATTGTTCAGAGTATCTCACAAAGATACATTTCTTTTCCCTTGGACCTAATCTTCCATAAGAGGAAGAGAGGTTTTGAATAAAAGTAGCAAAACCCCAAGGTATTAAAATTCTCAAATTGGGATTTTATTTAATACAAAACTCTTATGGAGTGGTTGTAATTGGTTTTGAAGGTACATGATTAAGTGTAAATATTGCAGTGAGCAATGCATCACCCTAATAGGTGAAAGGCAATTTTTATTGTACCATTACTGACCTAACCATTTCTAACAATTTTATATTTCATTGTTCTATAATACCATTTTTTTATGGAGTTTAAGGAGTAGTTTATTGTCTTTAAGTTATTTTTCATCATACATTTGTTTGAACTCATCAGACAAATACTGTCTACCTCGATCAGTTCTTAGAGCTTTAATTTTTCTATCTAATTGATTCTCAACTAAGTTTATAAACATAATAAAGTAACTCAAAGCTTTATATTTGTGAGAAATATAATATACACAACCAAATAGAGTAAAATCATCAATAAATTGATGAAGTAAAAAGCAACATGTCTTTTACTTATATTTACAGGGCCACAGATGTCGGAATGAAATAATCGCAATAGAGTATTATCTTATGTATCTTTTTCATATAGTTTTCCTGTTGTTTTTCCATCTAGGAAAGATTCACAAGTAGTAAATTCTAATTTATCCTATTATTTGAAGATGAGTTTTTTTTGCAAAGAGATTCATTCTTTGTTGACCAATATGACCAAGCCAAGCATGCCCTAAATTTACATCATTCTTTCAATTAGTAAGTTGACCTAAATGTAGGAAATTGAATATTATTTTTATTGGGACTTTAAACAATATCCAATACAAAAAATCAATTATAAAAATAACCAGTGCCATATTTTGTCTTTGCCAAATACAAATCCACACTATGTTCATGAAAGCAAAAATTAAATCCTTACTTAATCAACATTCTAATAGATACTACATTTCGGTGTATTGTTAGAGTAAATAGTATATTATGCAGATTTAAAGTTCGGCCACTAAGTATTTTCAGTTTGCACGTACCAATTACTTTGGCCTCATTTTTGGAGTAATTTCCAACTTACACTTATTTGAATCGTTGAGGAATTCATGAAAAATCTATGATAGCATCTCTATCCATCACTTTATTCTTGATGGTTGATGAGTCTACAATCCATATATGAAGTGATTTAGTTAAAAAAAACATAACCCAAAATAGTTACATCACTATAAAAATTACTAATAAAGCCGTGTATAATTTTAGGCTTGAGGTAATCACGAGCAAAGTGTCTGTTCTTCTCATAGTTGTAGCACTTGAGCTTAGCCATGTTCACCTTTTCCTTTTTCTTTAGAGTAGAAAATATTCCTCTCCTTGTTGATTTTTCTTAGGCCTCTTTGATAGATTTTCTTTCCATTCTTTTTGAAAAAGTTTATCACGCTTGTGTTTATTACTATATCCACATTTAGGATATGAACTAGCCATACATGCATTTGTACCGGCATTGTCTACTCCCAAGCGCTCTTCCTCGAGTTCCGAATGACTCTTACCATTGTGGGTTAAATGCATTCTCATATTTTTCCAGTTTTGGGGTAGGGATAAAATCACATCTTGGAGTTATTGCTCTTCATTTAACACATAATTGGCTTCTTTCAGTTCATTCTCCATGTTTGACATATGGCAAAGATGCTTTCACATAGAATGATCAGGGCATTTCTTATAAGTTTCAAAAGTAGTCGTAAGATTCCTTAACTTAGCAATTGAAGTAGTTCCAAACTTTTATTTTAATACAGAACACATATCCTTAGAATCATCATACTTTTTAATTTTCTTTATAATATCATAATCCATATTGCTCAGCAACGTTATCCGAGCAAGAAAATATTTCTTTTTTCAAGCATGATATACATCATGATCTTTCACATGTTGAGGGGTGTCACCATTTTCAGGAAGTTTCATAGACTCGTTAAGAGCTTCGAGAGACTCTTCCTCTTCTAGGACAGATTGGATTTTCATACTCAATATTTCATAGTTATTGCCACTATTAAGCTCTGAGACTCTGCTCTTACAACAATTGACATACTTATTTTAATAATTATATAGTGAGACAACTATGTACTTTATTGTTCCTAAATTCATTACATTATAATTATGAAAATAATAAACTATTTCAATATTTATTTCACATCTGGTTCGGATTTGAAAGTTTACTAAGTTCTCAATCACCATCTGAAATATAATGTCATAAATCTAACATAATCAATCATCTAAGAACAACTTATCATAAATCATATAAATTGAAGATTAGACAAGTATAAATTCTACAACATAGATAAAAATATTCAATCAAGAATATAATTGCATAAAATAATAAGTTCAAACTCATACAGGTTATGTCACATATAAACAATCATTGTACAAAATAGAGACACGTTGTAATGACAATATTTTAATATGAATATGAAAAGATAAAATAAGATCTATATGTAAGTCCAAAGGCAAGTAATTTGTCATAGGCATCCAGTGAGAATTACACACAGTTTTCTAGAGATTCAAGTCAATATTCTTTTTTATAACTTGTTGTGCTAACGACTCGTAAGATGTCGACATTATGACACATAACTTATGCCAATATTTATGAAGTAATTCCTTTTGAAAAGATGAACTTTTTATATCTTCAAATCATCAACTGAATGAACTTTTAAACCAGAATAAGTTTTTAAGACATCAAATCAGAATCAAATTAAAAGAGTGTGAAAACCCCACAAGTTTTAAACTAGAAAAATCAATCTTTTGATTTCTACCCTATCGGTTAGTACAATATAAATGCTTTACCGAGAAATAAGTGTGTAAATTTCATTCAAAAAATATAAAAATTCTACTGATTCGTTAAGATCCTTTATTTGATTTTTGGAGTTTAAAACCTATAGTGTGTCATTCAGTTTAAATTTGATTCTGATTTGATTTCATAAGAAATTTGTCAGGTTTCAAAGTTTATTCGGTTGATGATTTAAAGATATAAAAATTTCATCATTGACTAGTAATAAGTTGGTAAAAGTTTAAAGTCGTTACGGTATTATTCTTAAATACATAAGTGTATGTATAAGATTGACAAAAAAAATTGATCAACAAACTGATTCGATTGTTTCTGTATTGTACCAACGACAACGAATGTTCCATCATTAAGCAATTCATATATTGATCTAGCAATG
The DNA here is from genome assembly GCA_026120095.1 of Capsicum chinense. NCBI lineage: Eukaryota > Viridiplantae > Streptophyta > Magnoliopsida > Solanales > Solanaceae > Capsicum > Capsicum chinense. The sequence continues at coordinate 155,629,041 of JAPEIP010000006.1, read as the reverse complement.
TAAATGACAGAGAATTTTGAAAAATATTTTGGTGTGAACTTCAAAGAATGGCAGCAAATGGTATCATTTTGGATAACCCATAAACACTTTAAGATGCAAAACTATAAATCATATAAACTCTAGTTTATAAAATGAAGCTTTAAACCAAAAGATGTTCCCTCAGACTCAATAAGAGATGAAATAAATGAGAAAGGTTCCTTACGACAATGCAGTCAAAAATCTAATGTATACTATGATATGTACTTGACTTGATATTTGTTATTCCATTGTGAGTAACTAATGAATTGACAATTAGTTTATCAATCTAAACCTTGACATCTTAGTTGTGACCTATATCTTTCCGCATTAAATTGAGATTAAAAGGGAAGCATTATAGTTACTTCACACCATAAAATATCCAAATCTTTGAATAAGACACTTCAATACCCTACTTAAGATAAATAGTTAATGTAATGAAAATTAAAGTTGGAGTTAGTGAAATCAAACAAAGTGGGAGTTGATTAATTTTCTTTTGATCATAAATCTATGGGAATATAGATTATCACACTCAAGCATAAGGTTTATGGTAATTTCTTAAAAAATAACATTTTAAGTAATTTTTTTAATAGATTTTGTTCTCTTTGCAAGAATTTAGTGAAGAAAACTCTTGAATGATTAATTATGTAAGCTACAAACCATAAACACTCCTATTTGAAGAGAACTAATTTTAAGTCAAATTATGCATCTTCAATCTCTACAAGATAAGGAATATATGAAGAAATTTTCTTATGTCAGTGCATTGAGACAATGACACAAAAAGGCAGTTAAAATGATACAAAGGTATCAAAAACCACAATCAACTATATGTTGTATAGTCAAAGAAAAAATATGTAACTCAAAGGCTATAGTATCAAGAAATAATTACTATCCATATTCAGAATATAAGCTAAATTTATTGTATCTTGAATAACTGTGAAAGAAGTTGTTTGATCTAAATGATTTTTTTGTGTATATATTTATAGTGCTATTGAATTAGTGACAATCAAATGTTGTAGTAAAGTGTCAATGCTTAAATAAAATTTGTTAGACAAATAGTTGTACAAAAGAAAGTGAACATGCAATACATATTTACACATTGAATGATAATAGATCTCTTAATGAAACCCATTGAATGTGATGCTTATGAAAGACATGTGAAGTCATTGAGTTTACGTAAATGTTGATGCATTTCTATTTTATTTCTCTAATCATGTTCATGAAAATTTACATTATTGAATTTAATGTTAGTTTATGGCTAAATTGTTCATTTTGTTAATCCATATGCATTTAAGTATGTCGGACAAATAACAAAATCTGTCTATTTGCATAGGCAATCACTTATATTTTTTCAATAACAGATAGAAATGAGATAATTATAAACTAGTTATTGTTAGAAATGATAATAAATGACAACACCTAAGCGTACATGCAAGTGTACGTGGTCTATCAAGTAGTAAAGTGGCCTTCAAGAAGCCAAGTATAGATCACGCACAGACTTGTGTTAAGCAACTATCCAATTCTAGTTTAGCAATTGAGTGAAAGTAACCAAAAGTATTTAGAAATTTTATAAACTAAAACTAAACTAAACTAATACAGAAAAGTAATTACTTAGGACAATCAATGGATAGAAGCCCGGGGTTAAGGCTTATGAATAATCCTACTAATTTATTGAACTTCATTCGGTAAATTAGTTATCTTAGTTGTTGATTCGTAATGTTAATTGTATGATTATTATCTTTCGACCTCTAACCTTTTGCCTAATTTAGATATTACAACTATATCGTTGAGCGGGGATACAATAATCCAATTACTTGTTAAAAAGCTATCATCCCACATGTGAATCGAGTAAGGCTTCTAAGTACATCTATGTCCTAGATGCTAATTCAAATTTCTAATTTTATAGAAAAAAAAAGAACCATACTTAGTCTATCCCCACATTCTATCTCCATATTCACTCACCCAAAATCACAAGGTCGACAATACATGTATTCTAAGGTTGATCAATCCTCAAAATAATTAAATAAAGAATAAACAAACAACCATAAATATAATCAACTAAACAAAATTAATTAAAAAATAGTAATGATATTGGCCTTAACCCCAAAAAAGGAGCTTTAGCCTTTAATGGAAATATTAATGATCCAATCCCTTGGATTGATGATACAAACCTTGATAGAAACTAAATTAAAGAATGATAAAACCTAAAAAGAAGTTGCGGTAGCCTCCAATGCTCCAACATTTCCAAAAGTATTTAAAAATGTGATATAACATGTATTTATAGTATAGGAGCAAGACAAGTATGTATTCGACAAGAAAACTATCAGTTATTGAGCTCGAGACACGAGAGGGCGCCGCACTGACTATAGCCCTGTTGTTGGCAACGTTGTTCCCTGGTTTGAGCGTTGCTACAGGCAAGGCGTCGCCTTCATTTTACCTTGGTTCACTGTTTTGGTGCCTTCTGAACCATTTGGATTGCTGCATGTTCCAAAACTCGTTTTTACGCACCCTCACTCTCCCTGGACATTTCAAGTGTACAAATGTGCATCAAGTTTGGTACTATGCTTCCGTAATCCATTCCAAGATTTTTGAGTTGTTTGCACTTGATTTGAAACTTATATATCCTTCATATATCACCATAATATATTAAACAAGAATCCTATAGAATTAAACACAACAATTTAAGGCTTAAAAAAATACAACATCAAACACGATGAACTAGAAACACAAGCTATGCATAAGCTAAATTCACATTGAGCTTAAGCTTATTGATTTGACTCTTTTCTTAATCCAATTGACCATTGAATAATACCCACAAGTTTTTTCACATATAAATACATAATAAAAACCATAGGAACTCATTATATGCATTAGAACCAAACATGATAGAAAAGACAAACAACTAGTTCAAGCTAGTAACACTTGTTTTCCCGGTTGAACTCTAAATGATCAATTTGAATAAAAAATGGTGTGATATCACCATTAAACATTGTAAACACATACATGGACACTTAAATTCACATTTATATCATTATCAACACAGTAAGCACATGAATTATTCACAAAACAAGGATAAAAAGACTAGAATAGTTACACGAGAATGCATAAATACACCTAACGTCACCACCCTACACTTAAAGCCAGGTTCGCCCTTGAATAATACTTAAATATAAGAATAATGAGCTGAAGAGACTCCAGACATTTAATACATGCAAGAAATTCAAGCTTGTACTACAATGACTTCATGGAATGCAAGTTTACAAAGCTACGCATGTTATACATAATTGAAAGCCGAAGAATCCTTACTCCAAAACATCTCATCCTCAATAATTGACTCACCTAGTTGGCAAACTCATGCGTATTATTCAATAAAGGACATCCTACAAATCACCCACATTCATTAAACATGTGACCCTCACAACAAGAGAGTTACCCATAATCACTTACAATTAAGTAATTCATAAAATGACGGTTACAAGAATCAAGTTATGCTCACTCCCACAAGGAATTCACAAGTTACACACAATGACCCATAGGATTTCTTGTTGAGTAATGCTCCACTAATATTAGAATGATGAATTTAGGATAAATGGGTCTTTTCTGGGTTGTAATATAGGCTAAGGGATGGGTAGGAACTATTTGGGACTAGTGACTAACCTCTCTATGTTCTTTAATACACTTCATTAAATGTTTAAAACCAATCTCAAACAACCAAATTACACTATTTAATCCACCTATATCTTTTATTTTGCCACATATATTTTAAACATTTTAACAAACACATCGTGGGTGTATTACTTTTCCTTCAACATTCAATTTATTTTTATTTTTCTACAATCATAAGAATATTTTTAACACCTTTTTTATCACTCCCAACCACCACAAACAAAATATAAATACCAATAACTATTACCTTAAGGCATCAATTGCACCTATTTCTTCTTCAATTTCTCAAAATCCTTTCTCAATTAATTTTTTTTCAATTAAAGCAGTTAGGGGCTTTTTAAATCAAATTAAGGTCCATAAAAAAAAAGGATTAGGCTACGTATGAGTCTATCAAAGAAAAGGCTAAAGGCTCAACAGGGGTTAACTAGGATAATCCACAAAGGGTAGGACAAATAGAAGGTATAAAATAAGGCAAACAAAAGAAATACATATTCATCTCCTAAACCTACACTCTTTATTTCCTTTTACACAAACACCAGTCAAGTTCTAGGCATCATATTTCATAATAAATATATAAAAATCTCACGCGCACATGGGACATGTTCTACTCAAAAGGATAATCATATACTCCTAACTGAACTATAGCATGAATTAAAATTTAAGCCAAGAAATACAACAGTCAAAAAAATGAGCCTAAAAGTCACAAAAATGAGCCTAAAAGTCTCCAAAATAGCAATTCACTTATTCCACATGCTTTTATAAACAAACCCCCTTTCACCATGCAATAAAAAATAACACCAACAAGAATATCTTACGCAAAGAAATTTTAAATTGAGTCAAAATTTGGAAATTTCCCCACCCCACACTTGAAAATCTACTTTGTCTCCAAAGTGAACTTAAAAGCAAGAGGTAGAAATACTTCCCGAGGCTTCTAGGCCTAACAAGTAGCATCTTTACTCATAAATGAGATCCATGGGACCCCACACTCAGTTTTTACAATGCTCCTTAGGTATGTTTTTTGGTACTCAGACTTAATATCAACCTTTGACTCAATCAAAAACAACAAACTATGTCAAATAAAAAACTAAAAACTAAAAAAAACATACCTTATCTTGGGTTGCCTCCCACGAGGCACCTAATTTAGTATTGTGGCATGAACCAATAAAATTTTTCCTCTACCTTGAGGATATAAATTTCACCCCCAACATCACATCTATCTTTTGGCCTCGATCATAGGGATGTGGTACAAAGTTTAAGGAACTGAGTAACAAAATTTCTTGGTAAATCACTCAGCCTTGAAGTGAGGTTAGTTTTTATATTGCTTGTCCGATGTAAAATCAAGAATATAGAATTCTTGTTCCTCCTCTTCACACTCTTCCACTACTTTAGATGATTTCACAGATAAGACATCATCTAAACATAATGTAAAAAAATGCTTTGAGTGAGGCCGAAGCAATCCCATTTCTTGATTTGCACTATCGATAACCCACTCACTCTTATTCATCTTTTAAACTTCAATCTCAAGATAAAGATGAAAACTAAGTGGTTGTGATTCTTGTGTTTTTCTCTATCTCTATGAAGATGGTGGTAATGGTATTTTCTTAACCTTCTTAGTTGTTTTTTCAGTAGTGCCCACAAACATAACTAGATTAGGATTAAAAAGACACATAGCTGCAGAGTGATACAAATTTCCAAAAGCCAAAAACCAACTTGTAGTCTCCTACACATGTTGGAAACAAACAAGTCCCGTCAATACAATTGGATTAAAACTTGGTCAAAAAGCCTCATAGTGGGATCCTCCATAATAATGAAAGGAATCATCTTCCCTCGATACTATCTATCAAAGAATGACATCTCAAGAAGACTGTGAGAAAAATTGAAATAAATAGAAATAAAAGGAAGCTAAAAAAACAAAACTATGTACAACTTAATAGACAAAAACTAAAAATAAGATAGTTGCCAATTCAACTCCCCTGTAAGGGTGCCAAAAACATGACACAACCCAAGCACACACACAAGCGTACGTGGTCTACCAAAAAGTAAAGTGTCCTTCAAGAATCCAAAATATCGATCCCATAGGGACTTGTGTTAACCAATAATCCAATTTTAATTTAACAACTGAGTGAAAGTAACCAAAAGTATTTAGAAAGTTTTAAAACTAAATGTAAACTAAACTAATGCAGAAAACTAATGACTTAGGAAAATTAATGGATAGAAGACCAGGGTTAAGGGTTATACATAATCCTACAACATTATTAAACATCATTCAGTAAATTGCTCATCTTGGTTTTTGATTCGTAGGGTCAATTGCATGAATGTGATTGCTTGAACTCTAAACTTTTACCTAATTTGGATATTAATACTAAATTGTAGAACGGGGATGTAATAATCCAATTAATTATTCTAAAGCTATCATCCTACGTGTGAATCAAATAAGGCTTCTAAGTACATCCATATCCTAGATGTTAATTCAATTTCCTTATTTTATAAAGAAACAAGAACCATACTTTGTCTATTCCCACATTCTATCTCCCTATTCCTTCTGTAGAAATCACAAGGTCGACAATACATGTATTCTATGGTTGATGAATCCTCAAAATAATTAAATCAAGAATAAACAAACAACCATAATGATAAGCAATTAAACAAAATTAATTCAAAATAAAAGTACTCATGATCTTGGCCATAACACCAAAAAGGGAGTTTTAGCCTTTAATGGAAATATCCATCATTCAATCACTTTGATTGGAGATACAAACCATGAAAGAAACTAAATTAAAGAATGATAAAACCTAAACAGAAGTTGTGGGAGCCTCCAATGCTCCAAGTTGTCCAAAAGTAAGTAAAAGCATGATACAACATGTATTTATAGTATGGGAGCAAGCAAAATCCGTGTTGGACAAGAAAACTATCAGTTATTAATACTGGGACTGGAAAGGGTGTTGCCTTAGCTATAGCCCCATTCCAGGCTAGGCTATGCCCTAGTTTGAGCGCCGCTCCAGGAAAGGCGTCCCCTCGATATCACCTTTATTTACTTTTTGGTGCCTTATTAATCGTTTGGAGTGTCTCATTTTCCAAAAATCATTTTCACACGCTTTCACTCTCCCTTGACATTTCAGGTGTCCAAATTTGTATCAAGTTAGGTATTGTGCTTCCGTGATCCATTCCAAGCCTTTTTGATATTTTTCCACTTGATTTGAAGCTTGTATATCCTTCATATATCATAATAATCCATTCAAAAACCATCCTATAGAATTAGACAAAACAATTTAAGTCTCAAAACAACACAACATAAAACACAATGAACTAGAAACACAAGCTAAGGATAGTCAAAATTCACATTGAGCTGAAGCTTATTCTTTTGATGCTTGGCTTGATCTAGTTGACCCTTTAACATTAACCACAAGTTGTTTTAAATATAAATACATAATAAAAACATTAGGAATACATTAAAAATGTTAGAACCCAACACGATCAACTAGAAAAACACCTAGCTCTAGCTAGTAATACTAGTTTTCTTAGTTGAACTCTAAATGATCAATTTAAATAAAAACTTGTGTGAAAGCACCATTTAACATTTTACAAACATACATGGGCACTTAAATGCACATTATGTCATTATAAAAAATCTAAGCACCTAAATTATCCTCAAAACAAGGCTAAAAAGACTAGAATAATAACACTAAAATGCATAAATACACCCAACATCAATAAAGAAAGCTAAAATTTTATAGTAATAAGAAGGTCATTTTGTTTGTTTTTATTCACATGTTACTAAAATAAGCAAGTCTATCTTAATTCCAGATGTGAGTTCTGATGATTTAAGGGTATGAGTAGAATTATGAACTCAAAGTTTGACAAGAGTTGACTAAATTATCATTTGCACAGTATTTAATTTACAAAATGACATACACTCCATAGAAAAGGAGTAAATATTATGATACATGTTTCATACAATGCAAGTATGTGATGACCCATAAGGGCGACCCAAGTTTAATCTCTACTTCTTGTCCTGTGAAGCCCTAAAAGTTATTAGTAATTTTCTCCTTATGCCCTCATAACTTTGATATATTTCTTGAGATACAGGTTGGTGTTTGATATCTTTGGGTGCTGTGAAAAGATCATGAGAGATTAGTTCGGGTGGGATATTTCTAGAAAAGCATATTAGATTGAGATTAAGAGATTCATGAGATGAGAAAGATCATTGAATATTATCACATTAATTGTATTCATTGGTAGACTCGTTATGTTTGTCTTAAGAAATTGAACATAATGATGGACTAAAGTTATGATAAAAGAGATATTGAGATGTGAATATGATAAATTATTTTGTTACGATCCAAGACTACCACCTAGTCACGACAATAGTGCTAATGGTCACAAGTGACCACAAACTAACCCATAGGCTAGTACTTGCTGTGAGAATTACGTATAGTAGCAACAAAACACATATGCGGAAGATATACTAAGAAACTTAGTCATGCCAATCTGAATACTAAAAGTATAACTGTAAAATTAAAAATAACTAATAATACTGAAAGGTCTGGTAACTGAATAACCATCTAACTGACTAAATATAGAGATAATAGGACAAATCCCCAATTAACTCCAACGGACTAAAATACAGGAATACTGAAATAACTGAATGAAATATAGACTTGTCCTCGAAAGATGAGGACTCACCACTATTGCTACTGCTGTAATGCTTAATTATCTAAGAGCAGTTAGGAAACTTTGCATACAAAATTATGATATAAGACATCTTAGCACGCAGAAAGTACGTGGTTAGGCTATAATACATGGGTTAACAGTGCATAAAGTAATGACTTACTGAATAATATGAGATAACTAAGGATGCAAGCATCAAAACTTAAATACTAAGAATGCAAGACCAAACATATATACATTTATAAAATAATCTATAAACTTAAATAGTGGAAACTAATAACTAAGTAGCTAAGAATCATATGCTTTGGTCAAGCAAACGTGTATTAAAATTATACTGGATACTATACAGAGATGTGGGAGATACATTTAATCGACATGCCCCAAATCTATTATTGGGGTCCAACCTATAATCCTAGTTGGAAGGGTGTCAGTACTGTGCCACATTTACTAACACTTGTTGTGTGGATCCACTAATCTGATGTCTCGAAGGATTGGGTGTTATTACTAACTGAAGGGGGACCCCTTAAAGTATACGGTGGCGTAATAGGTCTTGAAATTAGGGATTGATACTAATGTATCATACCTAACTGATGGTGGAGAAAAGTGCCTCATCCCTAACTGAAGGGGGAGACTCCATCCCTACGTTCACTCAGTGACAAGTTTTACTCCTAAATGAAAGACATTGATTCTAAACTGAACGAAACTCAACTGATCAAACAACTGATCATAATAACTGACTGAATGATAACGCTTATGGTATATGTGAAATCATTTGGAAGATATTGAAATTCAGTAAATAACTAAGTATCGGGTGATCATAACCCTCCAGCATAGAATGGAAGTATCAATCGGAACATGCATAGATTTAAAACCCATAATAAAGGATAATAGCTAAAAACACAACATTTAAACATTTCATTAAACACATAGAAAGCATGAACTTAAGAATGGGAATAAATAAAGCATGCAATTAAAAACATAGTTACCATACTAAAACCATGAATTACAATTAAACATGGAAATTTCATCATTGAAACATAAAAGTGCTCATCTCGTCGAAAACACTTGTAAACATAATTTATGGAAAAAAATTGAAAGAGCTTTATAGAAATAATTCATCATAAACTTGTATAATTCTTAATGTAAAACATAAAAATTGATTCTTGGACTCCATGGGTAGAAAGGGCCCATGGATGAATATCACCCCTAGCTTAAATCCTTAAGATTTAAAGAGAAACACAATCTTGATGCTTCTCTTTAAAGTTCTTAAATGTGAGAACTGGATTTCGTTATTTTCCTGAAGCAAAAGTAATTGAATTTAATGAACTTGAGGGATGATTAGGTTTTATTTAATAGGAGAATTGGGGAAAATGGACATATAATTCCCTAACCGATGTTTTGGTTAGTGTTTTTATGAATTGGATTTAGGGAAAAAGACTTAATTGCCCCTTAGAAAATTAAATTAGCAACTAGAATACAAATTAAGCTCCACCACAATGCGGTGAGGCTGCAACCGCTATATCCTCCATGATGCACCACTGTTGCGGTGAGCTGCTAGAATCAAAATCTAAACATAACTCAATCCTAGTCTAAAATATCCAAAACATCCCTGAGACATTCTCCTTATACCCCTAATATGAATTAACTCAAAAACCTATATCTCGGGGTGTGGAAGACCCATTTAAAACTTCTTGAAGCTAAGAGGCCAAAAATTTAACTATGTTCTCAACACTTGGTGAAAGTTTTTTGTTTTAAGCTTCTTATTCATGCAAAAACGAGTTAAACTAAGCTAATAAAAGTATGGAGTATCACAATATCTCCCCCTTGGGAACATTCTTCCTCGAATGAGACTGACTAAGCTGAGAATACTATGGAAACTAAAATCACATACTAAACATGCATAATTGAAAACATGATTTCATGACTAAGTATGAAATATGATACATGATACATGAACTGAACAGATTCGGGAATGCATGCAATGACATGAGAATGATTATATAGATGGAACTGAGAATTGAAAAGAGTCAATCTAAGGAAATTGTTACCTTAAGTTGAGTCTGAGTTTGTGGAGAAAAGATGAGGGTACTTGGTATACAAATCTACCTCTGCTTCCCAAGTGGCTTCCTCAATAAACGAATTCTACCAAAGAACTTTGAACAAGGGAATTTCTTTGTTCCTTAGTCTACGAATCTGACGATTAAGGATCTTAACTAGTATTTATTCATAAGAAAGGCTATCCTAAATATCTATACTTTCTTAATGAACTACAACCGCCGAATCACCATTATACTTCTTTAATAGATAAACAAGAAACCCTAGATGTACTAATTCTAAATAAGTATGCAACTCAAGCCCTTAAACTACCATTCTAAAGAAACTCAAAATTTTATAAGGGACAACAAATTGGGGGACTGAGTTTCCCCTTCTTACCAAATCTTTTCACCCTTTTTGATGGGCAAGATTTTCAATTATACCAAATCCCTAACTTCAAACTCAATGTCTCTACTCCTCACATTTGTATAGGATTTCTAATGGCTTTGGATTTTCTTAAGCATCTCCCTAATCAACTAAACCTGCTCCATTGCATCAAATACTGAATCTAGTCCTATTAAAGTAGCCTTACCTGCCTCAAACCAACCAATAGGAGTTCTATATCTCCTACTATAGAGAGCCTCAAATAAAGCCATCCGAATACTAGGTTAATAACTATTATTGTAGGAAAACTCGATCAACGGTAAGTGAATTGTAGGAAAACTCGATCAACGGTAAGTGATCATCCCAACTACCCTTGAAATCAAGAACATACGCCCTCAATATATCCTCTAGGGTCTGAATGGTCCTCTTTTTCTGACCATCTGTTCGAGGATGAAAAGCTGTACATAGATTAACTTAGTTACCGAGACCCTTCTAAAATACTTTCCAAAAGTAAGAGGTAAAGTGAGTACCACTATCTACAAAGATAGACAAAGGGACTCCATGATACCTAAACAACTCTTTAATATAGAGCTTAGCATAATCCTCAGTTGAGTACAAAGTATGAACTTCCAAGAAATGTGCTGATTTTGTTATTTTGTCTACAATAACCCATATTGAATCATGCTGACAACGTATATAAGCCAAACTCATAACCAAATCCATATTAACCTCCTCCCACTTCCAAGAGGGAATATAGAACACCTGCAATATGCCCCTAGTCCTCTGGTGCTCAACCATAACCTTAACCTTCTTACAATTAGAACACATAGCTAGAAACTCTACAATATCTCTCTTCATACCACTCCACTAATAGATATCCTGCAAGTCATGATACATATTAATGGATCTTGGGTGCAAAAATTAATGTGCACCTTTATCTTATGCCAAAATCTGCTATCTCAAATGATTAACAGATGGCACACATAGCCTACCCTGATATCATAACATATCATCTCCACCTTACGACAAAACTACTACTTTTTATTCTCTAACTGATTCCTTAAAATTAGCTAAATTGGAATCCCTATCTTGCTCTTCCTTAACTTCGGCAACAATAGAAGATTTGGAACCATTCTGAACCCATATACTTCCCTCAGTTAAATCAACCAACCAAACACCTAGTCTAGCAAGCTAATGAACCTCTCTGACTAACTTCCTCTTATCATTCTCAACATGAGCAACACAACCCATAGAAATTCTACTAAGGGTGTCTGCCACCATATTGGCCTTTCTTAAATTATACAACATACTTATATCATAATCTTTTAACAATTCTAACAACCTTTTTTGATGAAGATTTAAATCATTTTGTGAAAATACATACAGCAAATTTTTGTGTTCTGTGAACACATCAACATGAACCCACTATAAATAATGCCTAAAATGTTCATAGCAAAAACAACAGTTACTAACTAAAGATCATGGGTAGGATAACTCTTTTCATGGTGCTTAAGTTGTCTAGAGACACAGGTTATGAACTTACCTCTCTATATCAACCCACAACATTGACCAAAATTGGAAGAATTACAGTAAATAAAAAATCTATTTGAACCATCTAGTAAAGTCAGGACTGGGGCTGAGGTGAGTCGAGTCTTCAACTCTTGAAAACTCTTTTCATAAGAATTAGACCACTAAAATTTGACTTTGTTATGAGATAATCGAGACATGGGAGATGCAATATAAGAAATACCTTCAACAAACTGTCTTTAATATCCATCTAAACCCAAGAAGCTCCTAATATCTGATAGAGAGATGGGTCTCATCTAGTTTCTTACTACTTTGATCTTTTGAGGGTCAACTCTAATTCCATCACTGGAAATAATATGGCTTGAGAAAGATACTGATATTATCCAAAACTTCCACTTACTAAATTTGGTGAATAATTAAAGGGATCTAAGAGTGCGTAATTCAATTTTGAGATGGTCTGCGTGATCATTTTCACTATAAGTGTAGACAAGAATATCTTCAATAAAGACGATGAATAACATGCCCAAGTACTGCTTGAACACTCTATTCATAAAATCTATGAAATATTTTGGGGCATTCATTAGTCTAAAAGACATAACTTGAAAGTCGAAGTGACCATATCAGGTTCTGAAGGTTGTCTTTGAAATGTCATATTCTCTGACTCTAATCTGATCATAGCCAGATTTGAGGTCTATCTTAGAGAAATAACTAGCACCCTGAAGTTGGTTGAACAAGTCATTAATATAGGGGAGTGGGTACTTATTCTTGATTGTGACTTTTTTTAATTGATGATAATTAATGCATATTCTAAGAGAACTGTCCTTTTTAAGTATGAAAAGGATTGGACTGGCCCATAGGAAATATTTGGCCTAATGAATCCCTTATCTAAGAGATATTTCAACTTTTCTTTCAACTCTTTAAGCTCAGTTGGAGCTATTCTGTAGGGCGGAGTAGATATAGGCGGGGTATCTGGAATGAGATCTATTACAAAGTCAATTTCCTTTTAGGGAGGAACTTCAGGAAGATCTTCAGGGAACACATCAGGAAATTCCCTTAATACTAAAACTAATTTGAGGCTGAGTCGCAGAATTAGAGTCTTTGACTTGAACAAAATGGTACATGCACACCTTAGATATCATTTTTCTGGCCTTAAGGTATGAAACAATTTGACCCCTAAGCATTTAAGTACAATCCCTCCATTCAATCACTGGTTCATCAGGAAACTAAAACTAAACGACACTATTTTTGCAGTCAACTGAGTATAAAATGAGTGGAGCCAATCCATATCGAGAATGATATCAAAATTAATCATCTCTTACTCCACAAGGTCAACGGAGGTAGCATTCTAGGATATTCTGACTAGACAGTTCCTATATACCTTTCGAGCTTCAGTAGAGAAACCTAATAGAGTAGACACTGGGTAGGGTTCTTCTAAGGATTTGGGACTGATACCAAAATCAATTGCTCTATAGGGGTTACAAAGGAAAGCAAAGTTACGGGGTCTAATAAAGCATAAACATAAAGTTTAAAGACATGTCACAAACCCATAACCACATCAAGAGAATTTTCCCGATCCTATCGTAATTGAAGTGCATACAACCTATTCGGGAGATGTCTACTGGTGGCACTAGAAGTAACGCCTTACTGAGCCGAACGACCTATTTACGCTACTAAAGAGTTAGTTTGACCTTACTGGCGATTATTTCTACCCTTCCACATACATACAAGACACTCTCACATCCTATGGCCTAACTTGCCATATACAAAACACACATCACTACCAGCTCTACATACATCCTTATGATTTATGCCACACTTCTTATAGAGTACATAAGTATCACTATTGTTCACACTACCCAGGGGCTTAGAGACTTGCACCCTATCCCGATTGTCATTCCTAAACTTTGGCACTGGTGCACTAGCTGAAGATGGAGTTGGGGTAGAAGATTTTTGATAAAACTAAGAACGGTTACTACCCCCTAACTTTGGATGACAAAAAATAAATCTACATATTTTGGTCCTCTTATTCTCCCTCTCTATCTCCTTAAGTTTGTGTTCCTTAATCTGTTGAGAAATACACCATAAGCCTAGATATGTCTATCTTACAGTATATCTAAAATAATTCTAAAGCTACTAAAATTATGTAAATAGCTAAGTATTGGGTGTTCATAACCTTCCAGCATGGAATGGAAGTATCAAGAACAACATGCAAAGCTTTAAAACCTGTAATAAAGGATCATTGCTCAAAATGCAACATTTAGACATTTTATCAAACGCATGAAAAGGATGAACTTATGCATGGGAATGGGTAAAGCTTGCGTTTAAAAACATAGTTACCATACTAAAACTATGAATTATGTATTTAACATAGAAATTTCATCATTCAAATGTGAAAAGGGATCATCCCATCGAAAACACTGGTAAAAATAATTTATAGTCAAAATTTCAAAGAGTTTCATGAAGATAATTCATCATAAACATATATAATTCTTAATTTAAAATATAAAAATGGATTCTTGGACTACATGTGTTGAAAGGGCCCATAGATGCACATCGCACATACCTTAAATCCTTAAGCTTGAAAGAGAGACAAAATCTTGATGTTTTTCCAAAATGTTCTTGGATTTCAAAACTTGATTTGTTGGTTTTCTTGAAGGTAAGGTAATTAGATTTGATGAATTTGGGGGATGATTAGGGTTTCTTTTAGAGTATAATTACGGAAAATAAGCATATAATACCCTAACCAGCATTTTAATTCATGTTTTTATGAATTTAGGGAAAAAGGGTCAATTGCCCCTTAAAGAATTAAATTTACAACTAGAACACAAATGAAAGGTCCACCGTGATCCGGTAAGGCTTCCACCGCTATAGCCACCGCGACTCACCACTATTGCAGTGAGCTAATAGAATCAAAATACAAACATGACAAAATCCTTATCGAAAACATTTAAAACTTCCCCGAGACATGCTCCTTACACCTTTGAACAGTAATTAACACAAAAATCTACATCTCAGGGTCGGGAAGACCAATTTAAAAATCTTCAAAGTTATGAGGACAAAAATATTACTAAGTCCCCAACACTTAGTGAAATTTTTAGGTTGTAAGCCTCTTATAAATGCAACTAGGAGCTCAACTGACCTAAGAAAAGTACAGGGTATTAAAATTCTATTGCATACTATAATCTACTCTAAGATCCATTGATCGATATGTTATGTACTTCTAACAGATGTATGTAATAAAGCTCTAAAACTATGCACAGGTCACATGGTTTAGTCATCAAGTATAGGAGTTACTAAAAAGGAATATAACAGCTGACTTACTATATGTGAGTGAGAGATGTTGGAAATTGAAGTTGGATCACCTATGTATGTCAAATCAGGATCCATGTACAAGTAGATAAATATATATAAATATATATATAGATACTAACTATATATTTATTATAATATTAATAAAAAAAGAAGAGAAAAGATATGTATATTCTAAAGGGTTGTGTCACATCATTAGGATAAAGAGTTCTGATATGGTTGGGACTTCTTAACTTAAGATGAAATGTTGTAACTCAAAAAGAAAAGAATGTATGTATGTTCTCCTCTCTTACCAAAAAAAAACCCTCTTATTCTATGTGAAGATCTATGATAAAAGATTCATATAAAGATGAAAATAATTTTCACCAAATACTGGAACAAGCTTTTGTAACAGGTATGAATTAGATTATTAATCTTTGCGATGTAGTTCATGTTTGTTACATGTGATTGCATTGTCGACTAGTGAAACAAATAAAATGAATCTTCGGATGAACTTTGTGTTCTTGATTATTTATTTTCTTGTACATCTAATATATTGTAAGTTGTTCTACAACGTTATTAATTTTTTTATCTTGTGTCCTTGAATAAAATGAAAGGAGAATAGTAGATTCTTATTGCCTTATAAATCTACTACTCAAATACTGTTGAAAAAGGATGAAGAGTAGCATTTTATGATTAAAGTATATTTAAAAAAATATATATATCATCAAATGAGTCTCTAATTTTATTCTCTTAATATAGTAAATTATGTATTTGAATATCATCAAAATTCAATTACTTCTTTCCAGATTGAGTAAGAAGGACACAATAACGACGAAAATAGAATCAATGAAATCACACTCCAGGAGCTATGATTTTTATATTTTAGCATAGGACCTAAGTCTTATGTCAAAATCCATCACCTGCATTTCCCTACTTAAATTCATAATGAACTTAATGTCACCCACCCTGCTCTGCCCCACCCTATTTTATTCTTTTCCTACCCTACCCCAGTAAGAGATTTCCATGCCTTACCCCTTCCTAATTGCTATCCCTAGCAAGAATGTCTTCCAAAATATGGAAAAAAATAAAGAACTCAAATCTCATGTTTACCTATTCTTTTTGTTTGTGACAGTTTTCTTTCTTCATTTATCTATCCATCCATAGAAAATAAGAGGCTTTTTAATATACACTTACTTAAAGGAAAACCCAGATATTTGGAATATTCACATAATATATTCTCTCCTTTGCCCTTCTGCTTCTTCACTTTAAAGAATTCCTTCTTTTCTTATATAATTGTGAAGTTTAATATCTTCTATGTCTTATTTAGTGTTTATTTGATCACTTTAAAGGGATAATTGTGTAGTATGAAAATTAAAAAGACAGAACTAAATGGATCTTCTGACCAAATGATCAAATCAAAAATGATTTTTCCACCTTACCACAAAAAGTTTTCCTTGACATATTTTGTAGATTGCTCATAAAATATACCATTCATTTGAGGTTTGTTTGCACATTCAAGTATGAAATAAAGTGTTACCTAAAGCTTTTTCATTTACAACTATCTCTGGCAGTGAAGAATAATGCATACCTTATTTTTCACTATGATTGTGCAATCAAGAATCAACTTTACCATATGGAACTACCTAATCATGAAGACAAGGACTTATAAGAAAACTAAACCCTCCTTTCTCAAAATGCTTGTCAAAGTTAACTTTGATAGGGACCTGTACTAACTTATTAGATTTATATGATTCCTTACTCAATGATAGACTCATTCTGTAGTATTCTTTCATTGGAAACAACAAAGAGCTCCCAACTTGATTGATTTTGAAGAGCAACAAGTTGTATTTTGATTTCAACTTATTAGGAAAGAGTAAAAGGTGATCAAGATTGTATACTGTACAAATATCTATAACATACCTTCGAAGCTTTGATTATTAAAGTGTTGATGCAAAGAAGATGTGATGTTCAAATATTTACTCTTATTAATAGTAAATGGAGGAGCATTGGGGAAATGCCCTACTTCTTGACCCTAATTCAATGGGATTCTTTGTGAATGGAAGGCTATATTAGCTATGTAAAAAGAGATTGTAAAATAACTATTTTGATAGAATCATTGTTTCCCTTGACCTAGATTATAAGGGATTTGGTCATGTCAACTATGCCTATTTTAGATTTAACAACTAGACGTATTTGATTATTATCTTGCAGTTCTTGGAGTGTATTTCTTTTGTTTTAGTAAATATTTGGGTTAAAGGATCGTTGGGGATATGGAGAATGAAAGAGTACAATTGGAAAGAATCTTGGTTGATATTTTTTGTGAAGCCTTGGAACCAGTTTTAGATTGTTGTTATAAAATAACTTATTAGAAAAGTTCTTCTGAAATAAATGTTTTATTTGGTAAATTTATGTGAAAAGTGCCTTTGATAAACAGATTGTGTTTGGGGAATCTTTTTTCAAGAAGTGCTTTTAAGAGACAATTGATGAAAAAAAACATGTATCATTCGACTTTTACTACTAAAATATTTTATAAAAAGAGTATTCAAAAGAACTACCAAATTACTGTTTCATCTTACAATGTCTTTCATCTTTCATTTATTGTGATGAATAATAAAAAATAAAGAGTTATATATGTTTCAATCTTCATCAATGATATTTTTTATTTTATTAAAAAAGGAGTGAAGAATTAAATTAAAATATATAAATCATAGAATGAATTATAAAATTATGATTTAAGTATGAAGTATAAAATTTTAAATCAAACTTATAAGATAATCTAATTAATTAATAAGGGATATATTGATACATACACACCTAAGGGTATTTTTGTCTTTTTACTTGATTATACTTTGTGGCATCTCTCTAGCTATACATGTGCCCTGCATTTTGCATTCTTTTTGGATAAGAACGGAACAAGAAGATAATTACTTCGAATTATTTTCCTCCATGAATTTACTTAACTCTTTCTCTATGTACGTATGACCTTCAATTTTTTGGTTTTCTGTTTATGTTCTATTCAATTTTTATGTTGCTTTTGTTTTGGTGGTTTGATTTGAAGTTTCCCTTTATATGTTTTTATATCTAAATTCTTGATCGAATTTAGTTATGATGTATTCCATTCAAAAAGATTTGGACTTGAGGGGTGTTTGAGTTGAATTTCAAGTAATTTAGTGTCAAGTTTGTTGCTTTGTGAGGGCCTTTTTCATTTTTCCTAAGGTTTCTTTTGAGTCGTCTTTTAAAATTGATGTTGGTAGTTCTTTGTGTGTAGTTTGAAAATCCATTATTTGGCTCCACGTTTGTCCTCTAGCTATTGTGGAATTTCACCAACTAAATAGCCTTTTTCAACTATAATTTTCTTATGCGACGACTGATTGGTCACAACATCACTGGTAAAATGACTCCTTTTACAACCTCCTTATAATTAAAGTGTATTCACACTCCTAATATTTTTAATTTTTTATTGGGGAGTGTATTATCTTATACTTATTTAACTTGGACAATTAAAAGAGCACATTTATTTTTAATATAGCGTAAAAGTAAAAGCGTTCATATTGATTTTACTATCACTTGGAGATTCCTTGAACCCATTAAATTCAAAATGGTTTTTAACCTCAACCAATATAATCTTTTTGAAACAACTAGTATTATAGATTTATGCTAGAAAGGCATTGATGAAGGAGCAAAATTGGAAATCTATTATGTTGTGCTAGAAGAAAATATAGGCTAAAAATGTAGGATACACATTAGTGCATTTTACAGGATTCTACTTTTGGTTTGAGCTGCTAAAATGAAATGCATTACATTTGAATGTGTATGTTGGAATTTGGAATATCAGAAAAGATAAGAGAGGTTTGCAGCATACATTGCCCTCCCAATATGGTGAAGGAGTAACCCAACTAAGGTTGTTGCACAGAGAATTCTTCGTTGACAAGTAAAGATACTCAAATTATTGAGATGCTAGTGAATAATCGTGCCATACTGATTATGCTAACATATGCTTTAGGCTATCGACTAATCAAGTATTTTCAAATCATTATAGGGTATGTTAGCGAAACCTCATTCTTTATGTTTTCTTGTTGAACAAGACAATGACAATGATGTATGAGACTATTTACACAAATTCAAATATTTTTGGTCTTGAGAATTCATACTAGTCATATGTCATGACCTGATATCACGAGCCATGATAACACCTATTTATCCCACAAGTAGAAATCCAAATCGTAGCCTAAAACTACGCATAATGGGCTAGATGGTGGAAAATAGCATAAATGCTGGAATTATACAAGTAATTAGATTACAAGCCAGAATACATAAGATTAAGAGTATAACTAAAGAGAAATAAAAAGAAGAGTAAAATTATCCCATGACCTAGTAAGGCTGGTACAAGAGTCTCTAGCAAAAGAATACTAGTAATATCAATGTCAAATGTAGAACAATCTCAAGATTAAATTAAATCAAAAAAAGTGAAGGAGAAAAAGTTAACTATGAATCAAAGAGTTCACCCTATCTTCAAACTCCAACCAGTAGTAACACAACATCAACAACAACAGCTATACTCAGAGCTGTATTAAAAGGGTACGAAAATATAGTATGAGTAATTAAGAAATGGGTATTTAGCAGGAATCATCAGTTTACTGAGCTAAATCATAATATAAATACAACAAAATTCAAGATAATAGGATAAGTCTTGAAAAAATGGAAAACCAAAAAGAATGCTCAAAATACCAAAAGTAAATAATCAAGAAATTAATATCAAAGAGAACACAAATTACTATAGTGTAATTGGGTCCCCATAAGCCTAGAAAATATATATGGAAGTAAATAATCCAACGCGAGCCCCCATAAACTTGGTGGATGCAATCAAGGGGAAGTAACAATTGTAAGTATATCAAATTTCAAAAACCCAAAATTGTAACTATGGATCATTTCATACCATCAACACCGTACTCGAACCAATCCCATAACCGTAATAAATAACCTCTTAGTATTGGATTCGAAACAAAAATAGTATCTTAAAAGTCAAACTCCAAAAGGAAATAATATTATGTAAACCGAACTTAAACCGAAAGTTCTATCCTCATAGATGTTGAACTTGAACCAATCTTAGTATCATAATTTTCCATACTTGGACTGGTCTTAATATTTCCCAAGTAAAAGCCTAGGATAAGTCATAATGTATCTAAAAACTCCTCGGGATCAAGAATGTAAATTGGATGTCGTATGAAGGCCTATTGAGTCTACAAGGAGATAATAGTAATCTTGGCCTAAGGTTGGCAAAAGGGTCCCATTTCTACTCTAAAAGTCCTTTCTAAGGCAAATTCTATCAAAAACTAGACAAAGGTTCCAAAATTCCACTACAAGGTGCAAAATAAGCCTCATCAAGTTCAAGAAAGGTAATTCCACCTAAGGAATGGATAGCTAGGTTGAATCCACCTAAATATGACTATTTAATTGCTAACTAACCTATGTTTTTCTAAGTATCTAACTAATTCATAATTCCCAATCCAAAACTAGAATAATTTTATATTAATACTATTATTAAGCTATCTAAGAGAAGAGTAAGCCTAGCCTATCTAGATGTGGAAAAAAGCCTAATAAAGTCTACTAAATTTGCAATTTCCCATTTCAAGAAGCCTTAGCATAATGCCGCACTATTAAAAGAGTGATTTGCGTATTAATACCAGAATAATGATACCTATATTGAATTTTTATTCTTTAGGTCAAAATTAAGTCAAAATCCCATATTAGAATCACTTGCGAAATGGAACTTTTAAAACCATCTACACATCCTTCTATGCTTAAGGAAAATTTACCCTCAAGAATGAGTAAATTCTAAGCTCAAACAATACCAAGGATCGTTTACCCTCAAGAATGAGTAAATTGTGAAATCAAATAATGTCATACCCAACCCTTCAAGTAACTTGGGATTTATAACTAAGTCAAAGAAATGACACTAAGAATTAAATGAAAACTTACAAGGATTACTCAAAAACACCCCAAGATCACCCAAATATTAGTTTCTCAAATTTTCACTCTCTAGGGATTTATGGCTCTTGAGACTTCTGAGAACTAGGAGAAAATTAGGTGACTTTATAGCTCTTAATACTTGTGAGAAATGGTAGAAAAATGGTTAAGGGATTAATTTAATACCCTTTTACATGTTGCTTAAGTAGTCACTTGACTGTTTAATCAATCTCTACTAATGTAACAATGGAACACTAAAGCGGTCCTCGCTCTTGGGCCCACCTCCGCTAAAGCGGAGAAGATGTTTCTTAAGTTTCTTCAACTTTTGAGATAGGCTTCTACTAAACCGATCTCTATGGGACAACCTTCACAACTAAAGATACAACTTGAATGCGAAAGCCACCTCCGATTAAGAAACCAAAGTTTTGCTAAAGTGGATGCACCAGTTGAGTCCATGCACCAGCTAAACTTAAAATTTGCTAAATTTTAACTAACCTTTCGAGATCCAGTAGAATGTAAATAAACTATGCTATCCTATAAAATATGAATTTTTGGAATCAATGGTGCCACTGATATTTTTATCTAGAGACTTTTGATGAAATATGGTCCCCACACTCAAGGGAAACTTTTATCAAATTCAGTCCAAAAGCTCAAAATGAGTTTGGAATCCTTGGAACCTGGACCACCTAGACAAAAATTTGCATTTCAAAGTTGATGGAATTGTAAGAATCGGCATACAAGGTCGTTAACTTGTATTTTATGATATACAACCAATTCTTACCAAAGAAGACTTCAAAATAGGGAATTGGCTCTAAAATCCAAATAAACTATCATGTGACTGAACTGTTGTAATACCCCAGATAAGTATTAGCCTAATTCATCCCATAGTTTATGCTTAAGAGACTTAGCACTTGAAAATTGAGCTAAGTATTGGGGACTTAGGTTTATCTTTTGCCTCTTAACTTTAAAGATTTTTAAATTAACTTTCGTGACCCCGAGATGGTGGCTTCTAAGTTAATTAATGTTTAGGGGTGTTAGTATCATGTCTCGGGAATGTTTTAAATTTTTCAGATGAGAATTGAGGAATATTTTGATTTTATTTATAGAACCTCACCATGATTGCGATGTGTCACGGTTGGTTTAGTGATGAGGAATTCATCATCTCTCTTAGTGGCCAAATTCATATTTCAATTATGAATTTAAATCTTACAGTGTCAATTTTTCTTTTTCTATTGCCCCAATCCATGAAATCATGAGATTTATCACCAGTTAAGTCATTATATGCCAAATTTCCTCAATTTGATCTCTAAAATAAACCCTACCCACCACTCACATTCATCAAGTTAAATTATTATTCCTTCAAGAAAACTCAAGAATTAAAGTTTCACCACCCAAACTTTTTTGAGAAAGTTAATTCTCTTGCAAGAATAAAGCTATAAGGTATGTTAAATTTTCATCCATGGGAACTCAGTCATGCATAGAGTTCAAGAACATATTTTTATGTTTTAAATCATGAATTCTCGTCTTTACAAAAATTATCTTTATGTAACTTTTTCGAATTTCGAATATACATGATGTGTATAAGTTATTTTCGATTGAACTAACCTTTCACGTTTGAATGATGAAATTTATCATGTTGAATCATTAATTAAAGGTCTTAGTATTGAAGTTATGCTACCATCACATATTTTAACTATACCATTCTTTAATTCATGACCCTCAAGTGTTATAAAATGTCTAAGTAATGATTTTGTAGTAATACTTACTTATTATGGTTTCAAATGCTCTCATGTGATCTTATTGTTATTACTATCGAGTCTTTTGAGTTATGCATAACCAAAAACTTAGTTGTTTACATAGTATCAGTATTTTTAGAATGTTTTTAGATAAAGCATAAGCGCCATCATTTCAGTCGGTTAACAAGTTTAGTTAAACATAGATCAATCCATAATTCAGTGTGTTTCAGTTGTGAGTAAACCTTAGAACCAAGTGAACATAGGGATGGAATCTCCCCCATCAGTATTCATAAGACACTTGTCTACCCCGTTAGTAGTGATGAGTCGTTAGTTGCAATCCCTAGGTTCTAGACCTGTGATGCAATCATAGACTTTGAGGGGTCCCCCATCAGGTAGCCATGACACCCTAGTTATTTGGGACATCATATTTGTTGATCCACATAGCCATTATTAGTATCTGTGGCATGATACTTACACTCTTCAAACTGTGGTTATAGGTTTTACCCTGAAAGTGTATTAGGACATGTCTGTTACAGCTAGCTCCCATAGTCTCAGTTCAGTATTTAGTAAAGAGTATAGTTTTAGGTTTTCTTGACCATAACATACAATTATTACCTATTAAGAATAAATATTTTATATGCTTCATCATGCATCCTCAGAGTTTATAGCATTCACGTATACTATACATTAGTTATTGCATGCTATTTATTCAATTAATTTATTATTCATGTAAATGAGCCCATGCATATCAGCCTAACCTTATTTAGCATACCAGTACATTCAAAGTTCTGACTATAGACTCATTTATTTTGCTATGATGTGTAAAATTATAGGTTCAGATTCTTAGGTTTCCAACCATTTATAGACATTCCAGCACATCAACATCAGTAGTAGTGGTGAATAATTATATTTCAAAGGACGATTATGTTTATTTCAGTTTTTCAGTTTAGTAGTCAGCTGCAGTTAGTTGGAGACTTGTTCCATCAAGTCCACAATCAATTAGTTAGAGGCTTTTAGATATTTTTAGACTATTAGTCAATTTTTTAGTCATTATTGATAGTCTTTACAGTATTGTTCTTAGATAGCTATTTTAAAGCTTATTATTTCAGAGATTATTTTGGTAATTTAAACCTTATGTAACATGTATCCTTATTATCAATATTTTTTTTGGTGCTCACAGCAAGTACCAGCTCATTGGTTAGCTTGGGGTCACTTGAGATCATAAGGACCATGTGGCATCTAGGGTGTACTCCTGGGGTGTTACAAACTTAGAATCAGAGCCTATGGTTTGAAAGTGTCATAACTATTCTGAAAGCCATGTTGAGTAGAGCCTTATGCATGGGTATGAAGTGTACCACACTTATGGACAAGAGGCTACAAGATAGTTCTGGAAACGTTTCCCTTCTTTTAGTGTTTAGGTCGTGTGAATGAGCATGAGCTAAATTCAAACACTCTTTATAATTTAATATTCTTTTTTATTTATGGAACATGCCTCCCAGAAAGAATAATAGAAGAAGAAATGGGAATTATTCTGCACCTCCGCCAATTCAGTAATATCCCCTAAATGAGCATGTCTTGCATGCTAAATTTAGAGTTTCATTCATTTCTTTAGATTACTTAGAAATGGCTCAAAATAATTAGTAGGTTGCTATCCTAGTCGTCATAATTTCTAATACTACTACAATTAGGATTTGGGACTTCACCCGAATGAACCCTCTTCTATTTTTGGGTTCCGAGTTTGATAAGGATCCAGAAGAGTTCATTGACATGGTTCAAAAGGTAATTGTGATTAAGGGGGTGAATTTAGTAGGCATGTTAAGATGGATACTTACCATTTGTAAGATGTTGCTCACAACTGGTATAAGCAATGGAAGGGAGATAGAGGCATAGATGCCGGGCCGGTTGAGTGGGAGAAGTTTTTTATAACCTTTTCATATAGATTCTTTCCCTTGGAGTTTAGAGAATTTAAAGAATAGAAGTTTATTAATTTGAAGTAAGGGAACATGAGTGTGAAAGAGTATTCTATTAAGTTTACTCAGCTATCTAGGTATGCTTCGAATGTGGTGTCTAATAACAGGTCTAGGATGAGTAAGTTTGTCTTTATTAAGGTTGCTAATGTGGTCAAGGATTGTAGGACTACAATGATAATTAAGGGGATGGATTTGTCTTGGTTGATGGTCCATGCTTAGTAGATTGAGGAGCAGAAATTTAAGGAAATAAAGAGGGAGAATGAGAAAGCCAGAATAAGTAGATTCAGTTTTTATTAGCCAAGGTTAGAGAATGGTAACTATCCTAAATTCCATCAAAAATGTTCATCCCCATCTCCTTCCTCAGCCAGTGCTCCTGTGCCAATATTCAGATAGTGTGATAAGGATAGGACGCAAGGCTCTTAGACTCAGGGTAACATCATTAATGGTGGAACTTATACCCTTTTCTAGAAGTGTGGTAGAAATCATTAAGGCGTATGTAGGGCTTGTAGCGATGTGTGCTTTCAATAAGGCAAGCTATCCCACAGGTTAAGGTAATATTCAACAGGTATGTAGAAAAGTAGGAATGATCACCAGCAGGTTCAGACTAATTCTTCAGTACCACTAGCAAGTCATCCAATTCAGCACGTCGTCACTTCTAGTGCCACAAACGGTTAGCAAAAAAATAGATTGCATGCACTCCTGACCCGTTATAATCAGGAAATCTCTCTTAATATTGTTATGGGTATGTTTCAAGTCTTTCATTTACATGTTTATGCTTTGTTATATCCTGGAATTTTATATTCTTTTGTATCCCCCTATATAGCTGGGAATTTTAGTGTCATCTTGAGAATTTAGCATAACCCTGCTCAGTGTACACTCCAGTAGGTGTCTCTATTGTATTTAGGCAAGTGTACAGAAGCTTTTCCATCATGATATCCTAGAAATTCACTTTAGTTGATCTTGTAGAGTTAGTGATAACGGCTCTTGATACCATTATCAGAATAGGTTGGCTCCATTCATGCTATGCTTCAGTTGATCGTTGAAACAGAGTTATTCTTTTTCAGTTTCTAAATGAACTAGTCCTTGAATAGAGAGGTAGTACTTCAGCACTTAGGGGTCATCTTGTGTTGTACCTCAGAGTAAGGAAAATGATATCCAAGGGGTGTGTCTTCAATATTGTTTAGGTCAAAGACTCTAGTTCAGAGCTTCCTAGTCTCGAGTCCATTTTAGTAGTGAGGGAATTCCTATATGTTTTTGTCAAAGATCTTATTTTAGTTCCTTCCAAAAAGAAAAATTACTTTTGAAAGACCTTCTTCTAGATACCTAGTCTATCTCTATTTCCCCTTAAGAAATAAGTCCAATTGAGCTTAAGGAGTTAAAAAATAAGGTGAAAGATCTCTTTGATAGGGGATTCATCAGGCCCAGTGTTTCCCCATGGGGTGCTTCAATCCTTTTCGTGTGAAAGAAAGATGGTTCTCTTAATGTGCATCGATTACCGTATGTTGAACAAAGTCACAATCAAGAATAGGTACCCATTCCCCTGAATTGATGGCTTGTTCGACCAACTTTAGGGTGATAGTTTTTTCTCTAAGATAGACCTTAGATCCGACTATTATCAGCTAATATTTAGAAAATACGACATTTTGAAAATACCATTTATAACCCAATATAGTTACTTTGAGTTTATAGTCATGTCCTTTGACCAAGATATTCCCAAAAATTTTCATAGACTTGATGAACAGAGTATTCAAGTAGTACTTTGACATGTTCATCATAGTCTTCATACATGACATCCTTGTTTATTCTCATAATGAAAATAATCATGCAGACCACCCCAAAAATTGTATTGTAGATTCTTAGAGCCCATCAGTTATTTCTAAATTTAGTAAATGCAAGTTTTAACTAATATTAGTAGCTTTTCTTGGCCATATTATTTCTGATGATGGCATTAAAGTTGATCCTCAAAAGGCTAAATCAGTGAGAAACTACCCCAAATCTATTTCTCTATTAAAAATCAAGAGTTTCTTGGGTTTGGATGGCTATTACTGACTATTTCTTGAAGGTTTTTAATCTATTGCATCCCTCATATCTAGGTTCACTCAGAAAAAGGTCAAGTTTCATTGGTCTGATTCTTGTGAGAAGTGTTTTCAGGAGTTTAAGACTCAACTCACCTCAGCCCAAGTTTTGATGTTGCCCAATGGTTCAGATGGGTTTGTTGTTTACTGTGATGCTTCCAGAGTTAGTTTGGGTTGTGTTTTGATGTAGAGGGGTAGTTTGGGTTGTGTTTTGATGTAGAGGGGTGATTTCATATCCTATGCCTCTGTATATCTTAAATCTCACAAAATAATTATCCTACCCATGACCTAGAGTCAGCAGCTGTTGTGTTTGCCTTAAAAATTTAGAGGCATTATCTCTGTGGGGTGTATGTTGATGTGTTCACGGATCATAAAAGTTTTTATTATGTTTTGAAGAGAGAGTTAAATCTCTGTTAGAGAGGGTGTTTAGAATTATTGAAAGACTCTGATATGAGTAAGTTGTATAATCTAGGCAAGGCCAATATAGTGGCAGATGCCCCTAGTAGAATGTCGATGGGTAGTGTTTCTCTTGTGGAAAATGATAAGAAGTTAGATTAGAAGGTTCACCAGCTTGCTAGATTAGGTGTTCAGTTTGTTGATTCAACTGAGGGTAGTGTTTGGGTTCAGAGTAGTTCAGAATCTTCATTGGTTGTCATAGTAAAGGAGAAGTAGGATACGGTTCCCAGTTTAGTTAAGCTGAAAGGTTTAGTAAGATATCCAAAAGTTGAGGTTTCTCCAAAGGGGTAGATGGTGTATTGCATTATCAGGGTAGACTATGTGTTCAAGGTGTTGATGATTTGAGGCAGAAGATTTTTGTAGAAACGCATGGTGCATATTATTGTATTCATCCAGGTTCTACTAAGTGGTATGCAAAGGGATTTTGTGGTGTTTGTAGCTGCGTGTGCTAACTATCAGTAGGTTAAGGTTGAGCACCAAATTCCCAGTGGCACTATACAAGAGTTCAGCATACCCACTTAGAAATGGGAAGAGATGAGCATGGATTTTGTGATAGGGTTTCCTCTTTCATGTTGCCAGTATAATTCAATTTGGGTTATTGTGGATAGAATGACCAAATCATTGTATTTCTTACAAGGCCATACTTCTTATTCAACAGAGGATTATGCCAATCTCTATATTAGAGAGATGGTTAGGTTGCTTGGAGTCTCGTTGTCCATCATTTTAGATATAGGTACTGAATTTAACCCTCATTTTTGGAAAGCTTTTCAGAAGGGTGTTGGCACCCAAGTTCATCTTAGTATAGCCTTTCACCCTCAAATAGATGGTCAAGTAGAGAAGACCATCCAGACCCTAGAGGACATGTTGAGAGACCGTGTTATTAACTTTAAGTGCAGTTCGGTTGATCACTTGTCATTGATTAAGTTTTCCTGTAATAACAGTTAGCATTCTAGTATTCAGATCGCTCTATTTGATGCTCTTTATAGTAGAAGATGTAGATCTCCTATTGGTTTGTTTAAGGTAGGTGAGACCATATTGATCGGGCCATATTGAGTATTTGATACATTGAAAAAAGTTCAGCAAATCAGAAAGAGGCATAAGACAAACTAAAGTCATCAGAAATCCTATGCAAATATATGAAGGAGAGATCTTGAGTTCGCAGTTGGAGACTATGTTTATGTTTAGCCCTTAGAGGATCTTGATTCGTTATGGGAAGGTAGATTATGAGCTTGAATTTCTTGAAGATTTGGCATTAGTCCATCCTATATTCCATGTTTCTTTTTTAAAGAAGTGTATTGGAAATATAGCTGTAGTAGTCCCTTTAGAAAGTATGGGCATCCAGGACAGCCTTTCTTACGAAGAAGTCCCAGTTGAAATCATTGATTGTCAGGTTTGTAGACAGAGGAACAAAGTCATTCCCTTGGTCAAAGTTCTTTGGCGGAATTAGTCTATTGAGGGAGCTACTTTATAAGCAGAACCAGACATGCGTACTAAGTACCCTTATCTTTTCTCCGTTAACTTAGCCTCAATTTAAGGAAACAATTTTCCTTAGATTTTCTCAATTCCGTTTTCAGTCCTAGCTATATAAGGATCTTTCTGTCATTGTATACGTTCACGAATCAGTTCTGTGATGTATCATGTTTAAGACTCATCATGTAACCATATGTTTAGATATTCTTGTACAGTATGTGATTTTAGTCCCCTCATTATTATCAGTTTTATTAGTATCATTGGAGCATGAATATTCCCAAAGGGGAAAAATTATAATACCCCATATTAGTCGTAGCTTAATTCAACCTATAGTGCATGAATAACAGGCTTAGTACCAGAAAATCTAGCTAAGTCCAACTTAGTTTTATTTTTGGCCTCTTAACTTTAATGATCTTTAGTTTTCCCAGGGTGAATTGAGTATCTAGAGCTTTTAGCTTTATGAAATATCAATTAATTTAAGTCTCCAACACTCAAAAAACAAATGTGGCTATCATATCTCAAAAGACCCTAAAAATATATGGTAGCCTTCCTGGACTTACCCCTCAGCATCTGATCACGGATGACAAAAAGTCCATTGTCCTTAAACTAACGACTATGAATCTTTCCAAACAAGGTAGACTAAGCCTCAACACTAATAAGGATCATTTTGGGGTCCAAATATCAATTCTCTCTATCAAGTTGACTAAGTAATAGATGCTCCACACCAACGGCCTCTCAGAAACTAAAATAGAAGCCAAGCTAGCCATACTCAGCGCCTTTTAACTCAAGGCATTCGTAACCACATTCTCCTTACACAAATGGTATAGAATAGAGATTTCATAATACTTTGGCAACTTCATCTATATGACTATCTTGAATTAAGAACTCTTTGAGTCATAAGATCTTTAAAACTAAGATGATTGATGTAGATTTCATAATGCATGCCATATAAGTAGTGCTTCTAAATCTTAACCGCAAAAACTGTCGTCGCAAAGTCCAAATCATCAGTGGGGCAGTTGTGCTCATACACCTTCAGCTGCTTTGATGCATAAACAATATCTTGACCCTGATGCATTAACACATAACCCAGACCAACACCAGAAGCATCATAATATTTGCTAAATCCCTCGCCCTTAATAGGCAAAGCTAATTAGGAGTTAAAGTGAGAAAACCCTTGAGATTCTAAAATATCAGCTCATACTCCTTATACAACTAGAAAAGAACATCCTTCTAATTTAATATAGTCATCGGTGTGGCAATAGCAGAAAAACCCTCAATGAAACACTAGTACTATCCAGCCAAACCATAAAGGTAGGAACCTCATATGGGGATGTTGGCCTAGTCTAATCAAGAATAGCCTTAGTATTCATTAGATATACCATAATTCCATCCTTAGTCACCACATGTCCTAGGAATGTAACTGACTTGAGTCAAAATTCGAACTTTGAAAATTTAATAAAAAGACTAATATCTCAAAGTATGGAGCACAATCCAAGGATGTTGCATGTGCTTCTCCTTACTTCTCAAATACACAAGAATGTCATTGTTGAACACAATCGCGTAGGAGTCCAAATAAGGTCTGAATATATAATCCATCAAATCCATGAATGCTGGTGAGGCATTGGTCATCATAAAAGACATTAATAGGAACTCATAGTGTCAATACAGAGTCCTGAAGGTTGTCCTTATGATATCCTTAGCCTAAATCCTCAATTAATGGTAATTAGATCTCAATTCAATATTAGAAAACACCACTACTCCTTGAAGCTAGTTAAACAAATCATTTTATTCTTCATTGTCACCATATTTAGTTGCTTGTAACAAATACACATATGCAAGGAACCATCATTCTTCTTCACAAACAAGATAGAAGCACCCTACAATGACATATTCAATCTAATGAAACCCTTACCCAGATGATCATGAAGCTATGAATTCAACTCCTTAATCTTGGCAAGAGCCACACAGTAAGGAGACATAAAAATAGTTTTGGTGTTTGGCTCAAGATCAATAGTAAAATTAATATCAATCTTAGGAGGAAGACTAGGTAGATATATAGGAAAAATATTAGAAAAATTTGGGGCTATAGGAATAGAGTCAAACAAAGAACTCTCCACACTAAAATTACTAATATAATTATGATTAGACTCATAAATTCTCAATATAAGTCTCCGAGACCAAATATACAAAATAATCTCTGTCGATGTGCGACTAATAAATCCCCGCTACACAACCGGAGGTATATCAGGCATGGCTAAGGTAAGACTACAAGATAGAAGAGATAACCAGTCCATGCTCAAAATCACATCAAAGTCCACCATATCTAATACAATAACATCAACCTAAGAGAATCACCATTTTCATAAACCCAATCCACTACTAAGGAATTACCCACGAGAGTAGATATATGTAATGACATAGATAAAGAATACCAAGATAACTTTAATCACGGTCCGTAATAAGAAGACAGATATAATGTGCTGACCCAAAAACCAAGGGTCATGATGAAATTTTTTGTGAAAAGCATTGATAAGTAAGCATATCATCCAACTTATATGAATTGAGTAAAACGATATCAAAACCTATGGCAAGACTCCTACAACGGAGTCGAACCGTACACATAAATAGTAAAAATGGAAATACAAAGTCAATGATACCAAACCAAATCCAAAAGCCTGGTGTCAAAATGTAAGAACGTAACTAGTACAACTCAAGATCAAATTACATAAGGAATCATAAATAGGAATAACTCTTTCTCCAAATACAAATAAAGACACAGTCTAAGTAAGGAAAAAACAAGAGTAGACTTCGAAAGAAAGAATCTAACCCCCACCTCGAATAGCTCCAAAGTAACACCAAAATTAGCATCCATAAGGTGCATTCAAACTGAGATTTATAATAATAGAGTGCAGTCGTGATGATAATAGTGAGCATGGCGGAGTTCTAAGAATGAAAAGAAGACTCACCATGACTCATTATGTGTAACTATAAGTTATGGTATGAAGTTATTCGGAGCATAGAGGCTCAAAATATGGATGATTGAAAAAAAATATTCCAGTGGTAATGAATGAATACCACGAGTAATAATAACCAACCACAACTCATGGTGAGGAGTCGCTCTAACAACAGACTTAAAAGTCCTAAAAGTAAAAACCTACTGGAGTGATGATGACTTGTAGCATATGAGTCATTATGTCACCTAATGAGTCGTATTTACTAAATGCAATAAAGACCTATGGTAGCAGACAATGATTCAGTGCCAGTCTTAATGACTCTTTTCTAGAGGGGTGACCACTACCAACCTAGTTTTCCTATTTTTTATTAGGTTTCTTTTATTATTCTTAGTTACTATAAATTCCCTTAGGTTAGTCTTGTATTATGTTACACACTTTAAGATATTTTCATGCACATTGACATCTTTAATACTCTTGGTACTGGTTTTTCATTTTGTAATTAATCTGAGATTTTGTATTTTATTCTTTCATTATTGTGAAATTAATTATATGCTTTATTTATTTAATTCCATTGTTGTTGCATAACCATGAGTGACTAATTTCCTAAACTAGGGTTGTGGGAAACCTGGTAGATTAATGAAGTATGGAAAGTATGAGGTTTGGTTAGATTATTTTTGCCGTATATATTGTGATCTTCTTCACATTGATTTCTTCCTTATCTACTGCATAAACTAAGGACTTGTCTGAATTCATAATTATCCTTACAAGGGAGTTCAATATAAGGAAAAGAAGAGAACAATAGTGATTCAAGGCTACCAACACTCATCTAATAGCTTGAGACCTACATGGTGAAAGCTAAACTAGGATTAATGACAAGCATTAGTAAAGCGACACCCCGAGACTCAATAGGGTTAAAGGTGAGATTTACCAACGAATCAACAAGATAGTTAGTGATACATATCTTGTTAGATTGTACATGCATAGCATTGAGATAATCAGATGGAGAATGAGAAACTTACCAATTTAAGAAGACAGGGGGGACACAATCCTAGTTTTCATTTCAAATTAATTTATAGCCAAAGACATCCAAAGTTTGTTATTTTTTCTATTTGATAAAAGTCCCCATATT
The DNA here is from genome assembly GCA_026120095.1 of Capsicum chinense. Taxonomy (NCBI): domain Eukaryota; kingdom Viridiplantae; phylum Streptophyta; class Magnoliopsida; order Solanales; family Solanaceae; genus Capsicum; species Capsicum chinense. The sequence continues at coordinate 155,595,699 of JAPEIP010000006.1, read as the reverse complement.
TACTTTGCCTCATTGGCTAACTATTTTAGCAAGTTTGAGATATATATTTGTCCAATTCCTTTTCGTATTGAATGCAACCTAGTTGGTTTAATATATTTGACTTTGACTTCATTATACATTATGGAGCTGTAATTTTAGGAAACAAAATATTTTGCCACTGGAATACGGTGTTGAGTTATTAATAGAAGTTACTAAAGTTTTTGGGTTTTTATTTTCTCATTTTAGATGGATGTACATCGGTGTATTCCTAGCACAACGAGTGGAGGAAATCCGTTACTTACATTAAATCCTAAACTCGAGATAATCATACAACTGACTAGTAGGAGGACTGAGCCAATTCATAATGTGTTCTTCAATGGGTTCGGGATGGAACACAAAATTTCCTTCCCCTCCTCCTAGGAATGTTTAGAATATTTCTGATCAACTAATAGAGAAATTTTTAAAATAAGTAGCTAATAATTAGAGTAAGTATGGAAAAGCCCAGCTTATAGCTCAAGAGGCATAGATTTCTAGGCAGAGAAAAAAGTAAAATATCTAGCAGTACTCGACGGTAATTGAGATAGAGTTTGAGGCAACTGAGCTTAAGTGATATTAGCATGTTAGTACTTACAAATATACGATAATAAAAAGAATATAGGATATGTTGAGCCGACCAAGATATGAGCCTTTATTTCTCCTACTCTGCCACTAGTTTTAAAATTTGACAAAACTAGTGACATGATCTAGTTATTAAATCTGAAAGGCGTGTTTGTGGGTTTGTCTATGAATAATGAAAATTATCTTTCTAATTTCATTAGGATCTACACTTTTTCTACTATACCTGGTGTAGATCAGGAGGCACTCAGGCTGAGGTTGTTCTTTTTGTCATTGACTAGAATGGTTTTATTATGGTTTAGGGAACTTTCTTAAGTATAGACTACCACTTTGAATGAGTTACCCAGGAAAGTCTTGGCCCATTTCTTTCCATCGATTAGAATTTTGTAGTAAAATAAGAGATATGTATCTTCAGGTATCTCACTTTTGATTCATTGTACGAAGCATGGTTTCAGTTTTAGAAGAAGTTGAGCATGGTACCTAATTATCACATTTTAGGAATAAACTTGTTGGAGATATTTTATGGAGTGTTGACTATTAGTTCTAAATATATGGAAGATATAATCATAGGTGGAGCTTTCATGCAATTAAACCGAGAAGTAGCATATGATATTCTATACCAAATATCTCTTACAACCTGAGGATGGTAAACTCAAGAGGTAGGAATGGGTGCTAGCACTTATGCCTTTGCAGATTTCAGAGATTGTAGAGTAGGTGATGATTTTAAGGTGCAAGAGATTTGTTACATAGAATAGATTTTAGGTTGGTATAGAAGCTGTTAGCAATAGTGCTTTCTGAAAAGGTCTTTGTTATAGGTTCACAGGCTGCAACCTTTAGAGCAAATGATTCTGAATTTGAAGAGGAGGCTAAGTATCTTAATTGAGAATTGTAGGTTTCTAAGATAAGGGGCAGGCGAACTAAGGTCAAAAATATTATGCAGGTACATATTGAGATCATATTAGAGAGCATGATGTAGAATAGATAAGATAATGACTATACAGAGAAGAGAGATAGGTATATCCTATCGGGCAATCGTGGCACTAAATTTAGAATGGAGGTGATGTTGACCAAACTCGTGAAGGGTTAAGAATATCAAGAAACATGCATTAAGAAGATTAAGGTTGATCTCTTACGTCTGACCCAGAAGGTTGAGTCTCTTGCGAATGAGATCTACTAGTTAGAAGAATAGTTTGGGCAGATGTTTATTACTTTGAATAAGAAGCAGCTGAGTACGATTCCAAGTTACATAGTTTTGAATTTAAGAAATGATGGACATTATATCTCTACCACTACTCAGAGCAGTAAGTCTAC
>JAPEIP010000006.1:155578359-155593694 GCA_026120095.1 Capsicum chinense | reverse complement strand
TAGGTGATGATTTTAAGGTGCAAGAGATTTGTTACATAGAATAGATTTTAGGTTGGTATAGAAGCTGTTAGCAATAGTGCTTTCTGAAAAGGTCTTTGTTATAGGTTCACAGGCTGCAACCTTTAGAGCAAATGATTCTGAATTTGAAGAGGAGGCTAAGTATCTTAATTGAGAATTGTAGGTTTCTAAGATAAGGGGCAGGCGAACTAAGGTCAAAAATATTATGCAGGTACATATTGAGATCATATTAGAGAGCATGATGTAGAATAGATAAGATAATGACTATACAGAGAAGAGAGATAGGTATATCCTATCGGGCAATCGTGGCACTAAATTTAGAATGGAGGTGATGTTGACCAAACTCGTGAAGGGTTAAGAATATCAAGAAACATGCATTAAGAAGATTAAGGTTGATCTCTTACGTCTGACCCAGAAGGTTGAGTCTCTTGCGAATGAGATCTACTAGTTAGAAGAATAGTTTGGGCAGATGTTTATTACTTTGAATAAGAAGCAGCTGAGTACGATTCCAAGTTACATAGTTTTGAATTTAAGAAATGATGGACATTATATCTCTACCACTACTCAGAGCAGTAAGTCTACTATTGATTCCTTCCTTCCTACTATTGATGTGCTGAGAGATGATAGTATTATGGATTATATGTCACCTACTATGGATTCAGAGAATACAATAGGTTATAATCATGATGTTATGAAGGATAATGGTAAGGACAAGATTGATGAGGTAATATTAAAGACTATTCTATGACCTCTCTATTATTTTTCTCAAAGGTTGTGATAGATGTAAGAGGAAGGGAAATATCATAAGTTGCTATCAATGTTGAAGAAATTGTTTATTAATATCACTCTTATAGAGTCATTGGAGAAAATTCCAGGCTATGTAAATTTTATGAAACCCTTGGTCACTAAGAAAAGATAGCGAGTTTTGAGCACCCACTAATAATGTGCACTATTGTAGTTTAGTTACTTCCAGATCATTAGTAGAGAGAGGAAAGACGTAGGATCTTTTACTATTCTATGAAATATTGGGTCCATCAACTTTGGTTAGTCTTTATATGACTTTGATCCAACATAAATTGGATGTCTCTGATAGTATATAAGAAGTTGGGGTTGGGGGCACCCAAATCTATATCACTGAGATTGTTCATGGTCGGTTGTACTATTAATAAGCTAGTTGGTATTCTTTGTGATATGTTAGTAAACGTGGCATCCTTCATGTTCCCGACTAATTTTGTTATTCTTGATTTTAAGGTGCATTTCCAAGTCCCTATCATTTTGGGAAGATGCTTCTTTGATATGGGTAAGACATTGGTTGATATGGAGTTATGACAAATAAAGTTTAGGGTCAATGATGAGCAACTTATCTTTAATGTGTGTCAGTCGATGCATTACCCTGATGATATATGTATGGTGTCTGTGGTAGATATTATTAATGATGATATTGATGTAGTAATTGTTCCCATTAAAAAAGTGTTAAGCTTGAGGCTTTAGCAGAGGTGATCATAAAATTTAATAGTGATGGCATTGATGAATATGATGAGATAGTGGGTGCATTGTCTGGCAGAGGTTCTTATAATTATTCTACAAAAAAGCTTGATCAAGATTTGAAGAATAGAACCACTCCTAGCTCGACCATGTATTGTAGAGCCATCGATCTTGGAATTAAAGTCCCTCTCATCTTATTCTTGGGTGCCGACAATACCTAACGGGTGATTATTGTTGCCGACTTAATGGAGATAGAGTTAGAGGCATTGGTATTAGTTTTGCAAAGGTCCAAGAGGGCCATTGGATGGACCATTGTAGATATTGTTGGGATCCCGCCGAGTATTTCTACCTATAAAATATATCTTTAGCTGGATTTAATCCCCAGCATTAAGCATCAACATTGGTTGAATCCTTCTATTCAGGAGGTTTTTAAGAAAGAATTTATCACGTGGTTGGATGCTTGATTTGTGTACCCTATTATGGATAACAAATGGGTTATCCCAATTTAATGTGTTCCTAAGAAAGGTGGGATCACTTTGTTCCCAAACAAGAAGAATAAACTTATCCCTATGAGACTAATTACTGGTTGGAGAGTGTGCATCGATTACAGGAAACTTAACACTTAGACCCAAAAGTACAATTTTGCTATGCGTTTTTATGGATCAGATGCTAGACATGTTAGCAATAGGGGTTGGTACTATTTTCTTGATGGTTACTAAGGTTATAATCAGATTTCAATTGCTCATAAGGACCAGGAAGAGTCTACTTTTACTTGGCCTTAGAGGAATTCTAGGTTTAAGAGAATGTTGTTCAAATTATGCAATGCTCCTTCTACCTTTTAGAGATATATGATGTCTATTTTTTTTAACATAGTTAAAGACACGATCGATGTCTTCATGGATGATTTATCAGTTTTTGGGGATTTTTTTTATGCTTGTTTGGCCTATTTGGCCAACAGTCCAGAGGTGTGAAGGGTGAAACCTAGTGTTAAAAATGTAAAATGGAACTTTATGGTAAAAGAAGGTATTATTCTCCAGAACAAGATCTCAAAATGGGGTACTGAGGTCGATAGAGCAGAGATTGAAGTGATAAAAAAGCTTCCATTAGCAGTTTTAGTAAAATTGAAGTTTTGTAGGACATATTGGTTTTCCCAGGAGATTCATCAAGCACTTCTCAAAGATTTTTAATTCTATTTTCAAAATTTTAGAGAAAGAAGTGAAATTCATATTTGATGATGCACGTCTTAAGGTTTTTGATTGCCTGAATGAGCGATTGTTGTCAGCCCCTATTATTGTATCTCCTAATTATTCTTCACCATTTGAGGTCATATGTGATGCTAGTGAGTGGCCTTGAGTGTTGTCCTTGGACGGAGGTGTGTAAAAATCCTTCATCAAATCTGCTATGCCTGCAAGTTATTAAACCCCACAAAAAAAAATTATACATTTATTGAGCAGGAATTGCATACGGTTGATATTTCTTTTGTGAAATTCCGATCTTACTTAGTTGGGACAAAGGTCATAGTCCATATAGATCATGTATCTTTGACGTATCTTATGGCACAAAAGGATGCCAAGCTGAGATTAATCTATTGAGTCCTATTGATATAAGAATTCAACTTTAAGGTAAGAGATTACAAGGGCATGAAAAAACAAGTTGTGGATCATTTGTCTCCCCTTGAAGATTAGACAATGCAAAAATTAAGGAATGATCTTGACATAGATAATACTTGTTTAGATGAGTGGGTCTTGGTAGCATCTCAATATTTAATCCCTTCGTTCGTTGATTTTACTAACTTTTAGGCATGTGATCTAGTTCTAGAAGATTTCTTATTCCAGTAGAGGAAATGGTTTAAGCTGCAGGTACGATAGTTTTTTAGGAGGTACGACAATTTTTTTACATTTCTAAAGATGGATTTATTCAGAGATGTATTTCTAAGGTGGAGATAATTAACATACATGAGGCCTGTCATTCATCACAAGTTGGGGGTACTCATGGTGGAACTTGTATATCCCACAAAATTCAATAGTCTAGGTATTATTGGCTTTTAATCTTCAAGGATTCTAATTATTATTCACAAGCCTATAACCAATGTTAATGTCAAGGAAATATCTCTTAAATCTATGAACTCCCTATAAAAGCTATCTTAGTGCTAGAGCTATGTGATGTATGGGGGATTTACTTCATGGGACCGCTGGTGATCTCCTATGGTATAAAGTATATTCTGTTTGTGATTTACTATGTCTCAAATTGGGTTGAGCGGTTATGCTTCCAAATAATGAAGGTAGAAATGTCAACGTATTTCTAAAGAAAAACATATTTTCTTGATTTGGCACTCCACGATCAATTATTAGTGATGGTGGGTCACATTTCTGCAATCATTTGTTTAAGGCCTATCTTGAATAATATGGTGTAAAGTATAAGGTTGAAATACCTTACCATCCTCAGACAATCAGGCAGGTTTAGATCTCCAATAGGGAGATCAATTCCATATTGGTGAAGACTGTGAATGACAATAGGACTAAATGGTTTAGGAAGTTTGATGATGTATTGTGGTCTTATTGAATAGCTTTTAATACACTAATTTTTCCTTCTCATATAAGCTTCTATATATAAAGGCATGCCACTTGTCGGTTGAACTTGGGCATAAAGCCCTATGAGCATTGAAAAAAATTAATTTCGAGTGGCAGGATGCACCTCCATTGGGGTTGAGCAAGGTGAATGAGTTGGATGAATTCCAGCTCTGTTATTATTAGAGTTCAACCATATACAAAGAAGTTATGAAGTTGTGTCAAGACAAGAAAATTGAAAAATGGTGTTTAAGCTCGCTGATCTGGTCTTGTTGTATAATTTAAGACATTGTTTGTTCCATTGTAAGTTGAAGTAAAGGTGCTATGGACGATTCACCGTTCATGATGGTGAAGCCCTGGTCAAAGTGAGAGGACAGTAGGTGAAGCATTATATGGGAAACATTGATGAAGTGAATGTGGTTAATGATATAGACTTTAGTAATGTTAAAGTAAGCAAGGCAAATGTGTTGTGACATGATATTAAATCAGGCACTACATGGAAGGCAACCCATGGGTCTTGTTGGTAAAGTCTAAGTATCCAACCTAGCCATATTGTGTTGTGATATTAAATCAAGCGCTGCATGGGAGGTAACCCATGTTTTGTACTTATTTAATTATAGGATAAGTTATATGTTCAGTGTGCATAGGGATGGAGATTGTAGAAATAACCAAGAAAATATTTTTGGTGCCAGGCAATATGACTCACCTCACAAGTCATTATCTGACATCACGACTTGTGACTAAAGTTGTAACAACATGGTGACACAACCACTCTCAGGTAATAAGTTTTTGTTGCCATAACGACTATTAGAACAAGTCGTTGTCAGTGACAACGACTCATCACATTGAGTCATTATGACTGGAGACCCAGGTAAGATTTCAGGCATCATAGGGGCAAGTCACAACTCTTTTTGTGTCATAACCAGTTGTTACGATGGCTCATTACAAAGCCTAACATCATGGGCCAAGCAGGTTTATGCGATCCAAACTCAGAATTTTAAATGGGAATTAATTCCCATTATTGATCCTCCTTCCATTTTAAAACTTTGAAACTTCCTTCATTCCTTTAACTATTAAAATTATTTAAAATATACTTCAAAGTTTATACTTGAAACATCACAAATAATAAAAATCATCACTCTTAAATTCATGTGTCTCAAGAACAAGGGCAAGCAAGTTCTAGAACATCATTATTGTTTTCAAGGAATCCAATCTACTCAATCAAGTAAGTCGTTCTTTAACTTTTTATATCATGAGTAGGTCCTTAAAAAGGTTAGAATCTATTTGATTCATTGACTAAGTTATGTGCATAAAGCGAAAAATTTATCTTGTTCTTGAGAATAATGAATGGGAATTGATAAACATGGTAGTACAATGAATTTCGTGTTTGAAATTATGTGTGGGGATGCAGTTGGAGTTAGATTAAACTTTCTTAAAACCATGGGAAAGTCTGAGTACCCATTGGGTTTGTGAAGTCAAAACCAACATTACTTAACTTCAAGGTTATAGTAGTTATACGTCTCGTAATGACTCTTAGAGTAACCTCATGATTTGTTACGTGACTTATAGCAATAGATAAAATTGATGTTTAGAGAAGGGAAGGTTCTATTAACATCACAACTCACACCCTAAGTCATTGTCTCAGGATATGATTAATGGTGATAAGCTGTGATGACTGGAAAGGGTATTGCACCAGGAAATTATTTTTTGTTAGATAACAATTGTTGGTAATGAGTTTTTGAGAAACATAACAAGTTTTTAGGAGGACTCGTTATTTAAATAATGAATAATGTTTAGTCATCTTTCCACTACACGAGTCTCATAACAACTCATTGATCACACTCACCTATACCATTGTCTTTGTATAGGATGATCTTTGTCAATATAATACCCAACTTGAGTTCAGGTCGAATCAACGAGGAGTGTAACTAGTATTCAATTCATATATATGTTTAAAACAACTTAGTATTTACCCACAATGTAAACATAAAGTAAGAGATAAATTAAAATTGGGGAGTATTACTTGAAAGTTTGTTTTAACAGAATTTACTCTGACTACTAATTTAGAGAAACAATTGTAGATAAAATTTCAATCGGAGAATAGTGTTGGGATTGTGTTTTCCTAGGGGAAAATAGTGCATGGGTACATTAGAATAAAATGCATAATCTATTTAATGACTATATTAGGCTAAGTTAGGGGTTTTGATGTTACTTTTTCAATCAAATACCATAATATCACCCATTGATCATTTCAAATACCTCATAGGTGTGGCAAAAAAATAAACCCAAACCCCAATTGGGCATCCTCATTTCTAAGAAGATGCCCAAGACATGGAAAATTCATAATCCATCCTTATTCTAAAACAATTTATATGAGTAAACTAGCATCTAGTTATTGTTCACAAATACTTTTCACCGATATTCCTCTTTCAAGAATGATGTCGGATCTTAAACAATACCCACACCCATCTTTCAAGGATGATATCGGATTTTGGGAAATTGGGGTTTCTCCCACAAATTCCAATTTACCAATCAAGTATTCTTGAAACTCAATATCATTAGCAAAGAATCTATACTAACAATCAAGACCTACACATATTTGCAACCTATTCCAACATAACCAAAATATAGATCTTTAGCTACTCATGATGTTTGAGAGAAGAAATACACCTAAATGGACATTCAAAGCTTTCATTGAAGAGGCAAATCAAGGGTATTCTCAAATTCAACTTCAATAACAAATAAAATCCTTGGAAAATTAACCATAATAATATTTCCCAATTTAGTAGGTTTTTCTGCACACCAAAACTACAATTCTAGTTGCAAGATATCTCGAAAGTGAAAGGGTTTTTCCTTTTTTAGAATTTGAACCAGTGTAGAAAATTACAAAGATACGCCTGAGCTATTTTCCTCTCCATCACTATCATAACTTTTATGATTGCGGTGAGCCCATCACAATTGATAACTTTGACTAATTTTAGTTGGTTGCAATTGTGACCCCAAGATTACGATCACGGCAACTGGGTGCCAGTCCTTGCTTTGGATTTTCTAGCAATTCCACTAGCTTTTCCCTTTTTGTTCCCTTTTCATCTAACTTCACTTGTTTTCTCCCATCTACTTTTAGACCTAGAAAACATGGGGATTAATGCATTCAAATGGCAATTTTGTCTCATTTACACCATTTAATCATAGTAATGTGCACTAATTTGGATGTAAATGAGTGATAAATTTACTACTCATCAACACCATCATCTAAATCTTTTTCTTGTCTCAAGTAACACTACTTCTTATTGAATGAGCCTATGCAATATTAAGCCCATTTATAAGACCAAAAGATTATAATGACTCCGAAATTGATTAACACCAAAAAGTATCTCTCAAGCATGGGTAAAAATATTCTCATAACTTCCCTCAACATGAAGCATAATATAAAAGATGCAAAAAGACTTTAAAGACCAATAATGAAACAATCACTAACTATCTATAAGTGACTCTTCATTAATAGCAACTCAACTGTACTCCTATGCCTTATTTTCAGGAAATGACAATTTCACCCACCTAGATTAGTCTACATGCCTCCCCACGAAAGTAAATCCCACACCCACAAATATCTATCACGCAACAAGGGATTACAATGAAAGTGCTTACCCTCACAAAGAATCATTCAATGGGAACAAGTATTACACCATATGCTCGCCCTTATTTTCAATCGCCACTACTTTGAATACACTTGGTTGGAGATATCGAAAGGCTTTATTAAGCTTGTAATGTAGTCTCAGGAAAGGGTGTAGTATCATTTGGTACAAAGTAACTACTCTATCCTTGAACATCTATTCTATCAAACTTTTGACCGTAGGCCACTTCATTTGCTTTCATTTGATACATAAGCCTACTTTCACTACCTTGATCCACCCATTTATTTTCAAAGCATTGTTTTCTCATTTATTTATTTTTTACAATCTAAGCTTTCCTTCTTTCGATGATTTCTCTCTTTTTTACTTTTTCAGTTACTCTCTTTGTTTAGATTTTAGGGATCCACTTATACTACAATGGCCCACGGTCACCTCTTCGAAGTCTTATCAGCCACAACTTAGACTCAATTTGCATTTTCAAGTTCAAGTAGGGTAGAGTTCAAGAGAGGGGCAAGGTTCAAATGGTTCAAGTCTTCTAATGTAGTATCCAAAGAAAGGGTTGAAGGCTCAAAATTGGTGACTAGGAATACTATTCCATGTACTGGTAGGCTATTTAGGATAAAGTGGGTTCCTATGTTAACAAACAAGGCCTAAGATCATTTCACCAACCAAGAATAATCATTATTATCCTTGAGAGACTAACAGGGCAAGTTCTAAATAAGACGTTCAAGCATGAAAGTGAAACAACTATTTTCACCGCACATGACATGCAAACAAAGTTAGAACCAAAATCAAAGATAGGTTCAAAGGAAAAATCCCTTACGGAATTTTAAATTATGAAGAGATCATAAGCTTCATTACCACCGTAGGGATAGACCTCTGCACAGACCTAAAACTTAAGAAGCAACTTAAGAGTGACAGTGCTTCCAAATATGAGTTAGGAACCTTCTGTCAAGATTTAGGATTTGCTAACCTTTCTTCCCCATTTAGTAAGAAACATAGGAAAAAATCCTATAAGTCTCATAGAAACTCCCAACCTAGAAAAGAGTCCTCAAAAAGGGAGTCTTATAAATCTAGTAGAAAGAATAGGAGAAAATCCTCTAAAAATAAGGATGTTTGCTAGACTTATGGTAAAACTGGCCATAGAGCTAAAAATTGTAGATATGGCAAGAAGAATAAGATCAACCTATTGGGTCTCTCTGAAGAAAACAAAGAGAAATTGTTCTCTATAATGGAAGACTCTTCCAACACTTCCAGCTCTTCTAGTGACGATTATAGCGATGAAGAATTTATCAACACCGCATATGAATCCGATCGATCTCAGTATGGCCAAGATTGTGCTTGTAATGGTGCTTTCTATACTTGCACAAAAAACACTGTTAATATCATCTCTAGAAAACCTAAGGAAATACTGTTTGACATTATAGAACACATCCAAAATGATGAGGCTAGAAATAAATATCTTCTAGAACTCAAAAGACTGATGCTTTCTCAAGAGGAAAAGTCTCCCAAACCTATCATTCAGCCTTTTAGCATGAAACAGGTTATGTCTAGATTTGATAAACCTGCAGAACCTTCTATAGCTAATCTCAAGTGTGAAATTTCCATCCTCAAGGGGGAAATCAGAGACCTAAAAATTAGACTCGATCAAGTTGAACTCCACATTCTTACCGAACAGGTTCTATAAAATATATGTCTTTCGGAGCATGATTCCCCACCAGAATCACCTAGAGCTTCTCTGATGATCAATGATCAGAATGATCACCTTAAAGAGCAAGGATCATTCCCCGGCTCGGACTCTCCCTCTACCTCAGGTGCTGTTATAACGGCCATTAAAGCTTACAACGAACACATTGCAGTAAAAATTGTCATAAACAAAGACTTTATTCTTAACAGAGTTGCCCTTTTTGATACTTGAACCAATTGAAATTGCATAATCAAAGGGCTTATCGTCTATACTCCGCCACTAGAGAAAAGATGAAAATCGATTGCAAGTTTTCAAAAGCCCATATCTGCAATAATGACATTTGTCTTGTCAATGATTTTGTCGTTACTGAAGGTATCACTGAAGATATCATTCTAGGAATACCTTTTGTTAATCAAATTTGACCTTACAAAAGTAATTTTGATCGAATTCGCACGACGATATTAAATCAAAATCTATTCTTTCCTTTATTAAGGCCCTTCTCATAAGAAGAAGGCAACCTTATTAAAGAAAGAATTGCTTTTAAAATTAACAGACTTTCTACACATATTTGTTTTCTTAAGCAAGAAATTCAAATAAAGAAAATTGAACAAATTTTAAAAACCCCGGAGATGGTGAGTAAAATTGCTAATCTTTAAAAATATTTCGGAAAAGAACAAAAACCTTTTAATAAAGGACAATCATCAAGTTCGTCTATTCAATCAAAGTAGAGTTATACTATAAAGGCTCCTAAAACCTTTGTATAGGCTATAGGTCCTACAACAGGCAAAATGACAACAACAACTCCTCCCATCAAAGAGGAATTCAAATTTGTTACCACTCAGGTAATGCCAGTTCTTGCCCTTGATAAAGAATATAAAGGATATCCACTAGACCAGCTAATAAAGCCAGTCTACATTGATAAAAACTTTGTGGATATGGAGAATCCGCTCAGCATCGATAAGGCAATTGGGGTATGCAGGTGATCTGCAAAGTAGTTGAAAGGTGTTAATATCCATTTGATGGTGAACCTAGAATAGTCGATGTATTCTAGGCTTCTTTCGTTCATGGAATGTTCGACTTTGAAAGAGTCGGTGTCCACAAGGATAGCTTCATAGTATCTCCTTGTTTTGATGAAATATGAGGGAAGAATAAAATAAAAAACAATTAAAACAACTTATAAGATTTTATTCAAACTTTGTTAACTGAAAACATTACAAGAAAGTTTAGTCAAGCAGAATATTTCTTAGGTTGGAAATTTTCTGATGCCTTCTCTAGAATTATAACATGTCTTATATATACAAAAGTGAAAGATAAAATAAATCTAAAGTGTGCAAGTGTAAGGCTAAGATTAAGTCTTAGTAGCCGACAGTCCTTTTGTAAAGGTAGTTGAGTGCTTTTGCTTTTTGAAAAGCTGAGTGCTTTGCTTTTGAGAAGTTTGTTTATAAGATTCCTATTAGGAACAGTAGAATGCCCTTTCAAAAAACAATTCCGGTTCTTCGAACCTTTACTTTTTTGAAGGGTCATTTCCCTATTCTTAATAGGGATCCATATAGGCCATAGCTATTCCTTTGGGATTTAGCATATCTCCATTATTATCACTACTTTCTGTGGAAGAAGCTTCTTCTAGAAGATGTAAGACTTCTTCTTCATTAGTTTCCTGGCTTTCCATATCGTGCAAAGCGTTTTTCAGTTTTTCCTTTAGTGCCTTCTTATTTTGTGAAGCACTGTTTGGAGGTGAAACTGGTAAAGCTGCCTTTTCTTTATCCGGAGTCTTTGGCGCTACTGGCTTGGGAGTCCAGCGTTTGACCTTTATCTCTTTGGATAAATATTTGATACGATCCTATTCTCCTTTAGCGAAGTACCAAAATATAATGTATGAAACTCCCTTTTTAATAAAGAATTTACACATTTGAATGTACTCTAGGAGGGTTACACACCCTTTTTTTGAACAGAAATCATTGAACCTGTTAATGAATTATAGAGTGAGGATTTCTTTGATTCCTCCAAAATGATCCACCATTCGTAGAACCATCTAGGGATAATAGCATCTACCATGACCGGACAATATTAATAAACTAGGTATGCCTTGGTCTGACATATAAGAAAGTAAACCATGCGGACTTGTAATCATACCAATTATGCGTTTGAGGCCTATGAGGCATTGATAAGGAAATTGGAGTATGCAAGTGATCTGCAAACCAGTTAAAAGGTGTTAATATCCTTTTGATGGTGAACCTAGAATAGTCGATGTATTTTGTGATCCTTTCATTCATGGAATGTTCGACTTTGATAGAGTCGGTGTCCACAAGGATAGCTTCATAGTATCTCCTAGTTTTGAGCGGATTCTCCGTATCCACAAAGTTTTTATCATTGTTGACTGGCTTTATTAGCTGGTCTAGTGGATATCCTTTGTATTCTTTATCAAGGACAAGAACTAACATTACTTGAGTGGTAAAAAATTTGAATTCTTCTTTGATGGGAGGAGTTGTGGCTATCATTTTCCCTATTGTAGAATCTACATGCTGCGCGAAGGTGTTAGGAGCCTTCATAGTACAACTCTGCTTCAACTAAATAGACAAACTTGATGATTGTTCTTTATCAAAGTGTTTATTAGTCTTCAAATCTACCAATCTAGTTGACATTGGTGGAGGAATCTTTGGAAATTCTGCCAAAGCTGCATATTTGTTTTGAAACGGTAATTGTAGTTCCAGTTTCAGTGTAGGCCTTTGAGGGACTGATGGTCTTAACAGATTTAGCAGGGCTTACGGAGTGTCAAATGGTCTGGCCATCTTTGTTTGTTCCTGTTTGCTCCGGACTGGGATTTTCCCTACTGTAGTGGGTCTCATTCCGGCCCTGTAAGAATTCTCTTGCTAGAAAATCGGGAAGGGAATTGTTTTCTCCTTCGATAAAGTCTATTTGTAAATCAAAGCTACATAGGAGAGCTTGCCATCTAGCAAGTATTTGTTTAGAAACCAGATTTTTAACATCCTTTTGTAAAATGTCTTTAGCAGATTTGCAATCTACTCGAAGTAAAAATTCCTTGTTAATTAGTTCATCTTGAAATTTTGTAATACATAGCACTATAGATAAAATTTCTTTTTTGATAGTGCTGTAATTTCTTTGGGCGGAATTCCAAATTCCAAATGTAAATCTGACTAACTGTTCAGAGGAATTACTGCCAATCTTTTGCTTTAGAATACCTCCATACCCGAGATCTGAAGCATCAGTTTCAACAATCATAAAGGCTTCGGGGTTAGGAATACCTAAACAAAGAAGGTCTTTGACTAATTTCTTTATCTTAATGACAGCTCTAGTTTGCTCAGAGCTCCATGGAACTGGAATCTTTTTAAGTCTTTTGTAAAGAGGTTCACAGACTTACCTAATGTTAGGGATAAAGTCAGCTACATAGTTAAGGCTTCGTAAGAACCTCTGAAGCTAGATTTTATCGCTAATTTCATTAGGGAATTTGGAGGAGAACTCTTTAGATCTGTAAATAGGTTTATAACTACCCTGATAAAGATCATGCTGTAAGAATCTTATAGATGTCTATAAAAACTTCATTTTCTTAGAACTTATGACTAAGCCATTAAACTTAACAATCTTGAAGAAAGTATTGAGGTGTTTAAAATGAGAATCAATGTTCTTAGAGAAAATCAACACATCATTAATATAAACAATTAACATATGGCTATAAGGATTGAAAATACTGTTCATGATATTTTGGAACTCTGATGGAGCATTTTTGAGTTCGAATGGCATAACATTCCATTCATAATGTCCAAAAGGGACACTGAAAGCAGCCTTGAATTTGTCGTGTTCAGCAATTTGTATCTGCCAAAATCCTGGCTTCATATCAAACTTACTATAAAGATTAGCTTTAAAAGTTCTCTTTAAAAGATCCCTTTTGTTAGCAATCGGATGTCTGATCCATTTCAAAACTACATTCAAAGTCTTGTAATTTATAACTAGCCTGGCAGTACCTCATTCCTTTTCTGCCCTATTATTTACATAAAAGGCAGAGTTCTAAGGAGAATTAGAGGGTCTGATAATCCCATTTTCTAATAAATGGTTTATGCCATTTTAGCCTATTTCCATTATTTCTTGGTTCATTTAAATATTTCTCGCCTTAGTAGGGATAGCCTATTCATTGAATCCATTAATGTAGGGAAGTTGTACTAAATGACTCTTTCTTTCCCAAAATGCATTAGGAAATTTAGAACAAACTTCTTTTTCGAACGTTTTTTGAAGATTGGCAATTTTACTCACCATCTCTGGGGTTTTAAAAATTTGTTCAATTTTCTTTATTTGAATTTCTTGCATAAGAAAAAAAATATGTGAAGAAAGTTTGTTAATTTTAAAAGCAGTTCTTTCTTTAATAAGGTTACCTTCTTCTTGTGAGAGGGGCCTTAATAAAGGTGAGAACAGATTTTGATTTAAGATCGTCGTGCAAATTCAATTATAATTACTTGTGTAAGGTCGAATTTGATTAACAAAAGGTATTCCTAGAATGATATTTTCAGTGATACCTTCAGTAATGACAAAATCATTGACAAGACAAATGCGATTATTACAGATATGGGCTTTTGAAAGCTTGTAATCGATTTTCATCTTTTCTCCAGTGGCAGAGTATAGACAAGAAGTGCTTTTCAATAAATATTTAGTGGGTATAAGTCCTTTGACGATGCAATTGCTATCGGCTCCAATATCAAAAAGGGCGACTCTGTTAAGAACAAAGTATTTGTTTATGACAATTTTTACTGCGATGTGTTCGCTGTAAGCTTTAATGGCCGTTATAGCAGCACCTGAGGTAGAGGGAGAGTCCGATCCGCGAAATGATCCTGGCTCTTTAAGTTGATAATTTTTATCATTGATTATCGGAGAAGCTCTAGGTGATTCCGGTGGGGAATCATGCTCTGAAAGAGACACATTTTTTAGAATATGTTCAGTAAGAATTTTGAGATCAAATCGATTGAGTCTGATTTTTAGGTATCTGATTTCCCCCTTTAGGGTTGAAATTTTACCCTTGAGATCAGCTATACAAGGTTCCGAAGGTTTATCAAATCTAGAAATAACATGTTTCATGCTAAAAGGCTGAATGATAGGTCTGGGGGACTTTTCCTCTTGGGAAAGCATCAATCTTTTGAGTTCAAGAAGATATTTATTTCTAGCCTTATCATTTTGGATGTGTTCTATGATGTCAAACAGGATTTCCTTAGGTTTTCCAGAGATGACATTAACAGTCTTTTTTGTGCAAGTACAGAAAGTACCATTACAAGCACAATCTTGGCCAGACTAAGATCGATCGGATTCATATGCGGTGTTGATAAATTCTTCGTTGGTATAATCGTCACTAGAAGAGCTGGAAGTGTCGGAAGAGTCTTCCATTCTAGAGAATAATTTCTCTTTGGTTTCTTCAGAGAGACCTAATTGGTTGATCTTATTCTTCTTTCCAGATCTACAATCTTTAGCTCTATGGCCAGTTTTACCACAAGTCTAGCAAACATCTTTATTTTTAGAGGATTTTCTCCTAGTTTTTCTACTAGATTTATAAGACTCCCTTTTTTAGGAATCTTTTCTAGGTTTGGACTTTTTATGAGACTTATAGGATTTTTTTCCTATGTTTCTTAATAAATGGAGAAGAAAGGTTAGCAAATCCAAAGCTATCCCTACGGTGGTAATTAAGCTTATGATATCTCCATAAGTTAAAATTCCATAAGGGATTTTTCCTTTGAACCTATCTTTCATTTTGGTTCTAACTTTGTATGCGAACAGGGGAAAGACACCACTAATGAAACGTTATTTCCAGAAGTCATTATTACAGTCAGGTCTAATCATAATTTTGACTAAGAAGGTATCTTTATACCACCTAAAGTCTGCTAAATCCTTGCAGGTGAGGTTGTTAAGAATTTCAAGGCTCCTATCTTGAAATAACTTGGGCTCTCCTAT
>JAPEIP010000006.1:155560638-155578259 GCA_026120095.1 Capsicum chinense | reverse complement strand
AAATCCTTGCAGGTGAGGTTGTTAAGAATTTCAAGGCTCCTATCTTGAAATAACTTGGGCTCTCCTATAAAATGTCTAGCTATATGATATAGGAGGGTTGCACAGGCATCTTCTTTCATAACTTGCTCTAGGGATTCTTGTCCACTTTCACTTTTGACAACGACGGTTTCCATGGTCGTGGCCTGACAGATAAGGCTCTTAGCTTCATTTGTGAAATAGTTGTCCCACCAATGCATTATCATACTAGTGAATCCTGATACAATCATGGTGGCTGCTTCTTTGTCAGAAGCTCCTCTGATTTTATAAGTCATAATAGCGACGCCCATTTCATGGAGTTTGTTATAGATTTGGTATTCTGCCAATCCATCAACATTCCATTCAGTGATACCTCTACCATCATGATTTGAGGTGGAGAGGTAAGGGTTTTCCTCAAACTGGACGTCTGGAGGAGAGTGCCATTTTTTATAGTTTTTCTTGGTAGAAAAACATTCATTGGTAAGGTTTGGAAGAGAGTTCTTATCCTTTTGGGTGCTATATTCGCCTTTCTCCTTTTCAGATAGGCTAAACTTAGAGAGTTTCTCATTGATTTATTCTAGGATTTTTCCTGAAATGTTGAAGTCATCGCTGAGAGTAGGGAATTTCTCCTTTTGGAATTTTAAAGATAGGATTTGTAGGTAGACTAGGGCCTAGAATACTCTTCTCTGGAGTGGGTGAGCTGAAAGGAATTTTTGCACTTTTAGCATTATCTATTTGACGGTAGATAGTATGAAGGACCTGATTAGTATAGTTGTTTTGTTCAACTATCCTATCGAGGTCTCTGGGCTGATAGGGGTCTATCGTGCTTCTCCTTGAAGGAAGAAGCATTGAGAATTTCATTTGAATATGGAATTTTTATTCCTTCAAGGGGACTAGTAACTGATTCAATTACTTTGTTACTCTGAGTATACGATTTATTAATGATAACTTGAAGGGATTCATTTTGGTTTTCCATTATTCCAGTGAATTCAAACCACCTAAAGAATTTGATGTCGCATCGAAGTCTTTTGATATCATCTATCCAGAGTCTTCCAAACTCTTTTGGTTGATCTTTAGAATAGGTACTGGTGTGTACCACTTCCTTTTTAACGCATCTTTAGGAAGATACCAGAGGACCTCAAGAGCTTTGCGGTCTGGAGTATACTCATTATTAGATTTGATGACCTCTAATCCTGGGTCAGTTCTAATCGTTTGGCGAGGTATGGTGGGGGGAGGTTCCATGTCTGAGGCTATAGGGATACCTGGATCATAGATATTTTTGGGTTCTAGGGATTCTTGAACCCTAGTATGTTGCTGGTAATATACTTTCGGAATAGGACCAGATAAGTCAACTCCTCTAACTTTTCCCTTGTCATTATCATTTTCTTCACTTCCCTCTGGGGTTTTTGGAGGTAGAACCTCTGTGTAAGATAGATCTCCTAAATGAAGAATTTCTAGAGGCTTCAAAACCTAGGAATTTTAAATCAATGGATCCGTCAGGGTACTGGATAACCCTTTCAATCTGTGATTTCTCCAGATAGGTAGGGAGAGGCTGATTGATAGCATCAAGTGCCAACCATTTTTATGCGTGATATCATTCCAAATGAGAGCCTTGGGAACAAAGATATTACTTCTGCCTTTGTTTGCCTCCATGAGGGTTATAACACCCCTAGGGCTCGTGATTCTAGCTTTTGGAGCTAGGCTTGTACCCATAAGCCGATAATATACACTGTATATTATTGCTATTTCTCTAGTATTATCCTTATTGTTCATGGTTTTTGTTTTAACATTAAGTGTTAAAACATCCATGATGTTAGGATCATTAATATCCATCGAGAAATTTGGGTAGCAATTAAAGTATACCGGGCCATCGATGAGGTTACTTTGAATTACCTCTAAGAGAGAATCGTCAAAATTCAATAGACGGGCATCTCTTAGAATAGCACAGATAGGAATATCAAGACCTTTTCTAAAGAGCGGCTTAATAGCCACTTGAACAAGTCCAACATGAAGATAATTAAACAGATTTTTAAATCTATTTATGTCATGCTCATTTTATAATTGAATAATTTCTAAGTAATTATTAATGGCGACAGTAGACTCGGAGGTCTTGATATTATGTTTTTTAGTAAAACTAAATTTACCAAGTAGATAAATAGTTTTAAAAGGTTCTTCTGGAATACTCCAGTTTTGAAGATCATTTTCAATATTAGCAATCTGAGTTGCTTGAGAAGACAAATTAATAGTATTTTTAACATGGTTATTGGAATCCATTACAATAAATATTGTCAAGAGACTAACTCGGAAACACAGTTTTCAGACAAGAAAGTATACCACAAGAATCTTTAATAATTCAACCTATAATAAATTATATCAATAGATCTATGTCCTATGGGATCTAACAAGTCTTAATGGCTATTACTTCTAGTTTTCACTTAGTGTTACCTCAGTGATGGGACAACCAACAGGGTCGAATACTTACCTCAGCTGAGAGCACACTTTCAGGCTGACCAACGTATGAAACCAAATATTAATTGGACACCTCAAACACTTTGAGAAAAAAAATACCCCATACTTAGATAAACCCCATTATAGAATAAGATATATTAAAATAATTTATTAGAAGTCTCATTATTAAAAGATTAAAGTAGTGAATAGCTTATATGAAAATAGTTTTCCCATGCTCTAGACAATATATGAACATAGCTACTCATGCTAAATGCATATACTGCCAACATCGCTCTGATACCAAGAAGGATCTTTTAAAAGTATTTATCAACTTGGTAAATTTAGTTTTATTAAAAAACATAATATCAAGACCTCCAAGTGTACTGTCGCCATTAATAATTCCTTAGAAATTATTCAATTATTAAATGAGCATGACATAAACAGATTTAAAAATCAATTTAATTATCTTCATGTTGGACTTGTTCAAGTGGCTACTAAGCCACTCTTTAGAAAAGGTCTTGATATCCCTATCTTTCCTATTCTAAGAGATGCCCGTCTATTGAATTTCGATGATTCTCTCTTAGTGGTAATTCAAAGTAACCTCGCCGACGGCCCAGTATACATTAATTGCTTAATTTGGAATGGCAGGATGCACCACTATTGAGGTTGAGCAAGGTGAATGAGTTGGATGAATTCCAGCTCTGTGCTTATCAGAGTTCAACCTTATACGAAGAAGTTATGTAGTTGTATCATGACAAGAAAATTGAAAAATGGTTTTTAATCTCACTGATCTTGTCTTGTTGTATAATTCAAGACATTGCTTGTTCCCTAGTAAGTTGAAGAGTAGGTTCTATGGACGATTCACCGTTCATGATAGTGAAGCCTTGTTCAAAGTGAGTGGACAGTGGGTGAAGAATTATATGGGAAACATTTATGAAGTGAATGTGGTTGATGATATGGACTTTAGTAATGTTAAAGTAAGAAAGGCAAATGTGTTATGCCGTGATATTAAATAAGGCACTGCATAGAAGGCAACCCATGGGTCTTGTTGGTGAAGTCTGAGTATCCAACCTAGCCACATTGTGTTGTGATATTAAATCAAGCGCTGCATTGGAGGTAACCCATGTTTTGAACTTATTTAATTATAGGATAAGTTATATGTTCAGTGTGCACAGGGATGGAGATTGCAGAATTAACCAAGAAAATATTTTTGGTGCCAGGCAATATGACTCACCTCAGAAGTCATTATCTGACCTCACGACTTGTGACTAAAGTTGTAACAACATGGTGGTGCAACAACTCTCAGGTAATTAGTTTTTGTGGCTATAACGACTATTAGAACAAGTCATTGTCAGTGACAACGACTCATCATATTGAGTCATTATGACTGGAGACCCAGGTAAGACTTCAGTTATTATAGGGGAAAGTCACCACTCTTTTTGTGTCATAACCAGTTGTTACGATGGCTCATTACAAAGCCTAACATCATGGGCCAAGCAGTTTTATGCGATACAAACTCAGAGTTTTAAATGTGAATTAATTCCCATTATTGATCCTCCTTCCATTTTAAAACATTGAAACTTCCTTCATTCCCTTAACTATTAAAATTACTTAAAATATACTTCAAAGTTTATACCCGAAACATCACAAATAATAAAAATCATTAATCTCTTAAAATCACGTGTCTCAAGAACAAGGGTAAGCAAGTTTTAAAACATCGTTATTGTTTTCAAGGAATCCAATCTACTCAATGAATAAGTCGTGATTTAACTTTTTATATCATGAGTAGGTTCTTAAAAAGGATAGAATCTATTTGATTCCTTGACTAAGTTATGTGCATAAAGAAAAAAATTTATCTTGTTCTTGAGAATAATGAATGGGAATTGATAAACATGGTAGTATAATGAATTTCGTGTTTGAAATTACGTGTGGGGATGCAGTTGGAGTTGGATTAAACTTTCTTGAAACCATGGGAAAGTCTGAGTACCCATTGGGCATGTGAAGTCAAAACCAACATTACTAAACTTCCAGGTTATAGTAGCTATACGTCTCGTAATGACTCTTAGGGTAACCTCATGATTCATTACGTGACGTATAGAAATAGATAAAATTGATGTTAAGAAAAGGGAAGGTTCTATTAACATCACAACTCACACCCTAAGTCATTGTCTCAGGATATGATTCATGGTGATGAGCTGTGATGACTGGAAAGGGTATTGCATAAGGAAATTTTTTTTTGTTTAACAATTGTTGGTAATGAGTTTTTGAGAAATATAACAACTTGTTAGGAGGACTCGTTATTTAACTAGTGAATAATGTTTAGGCATCTTTCCACTTCACGAGTCTCATAATAACTCATTGATCACACTCACCTATACCATTGTTTTTTTATAGGATGATCTTTGTCAATATAATACCCAACTTGAGTTCAGGTCGAATCCACGAGGAGTGTAACTAGTATTCGATTCATATGTATTTTGAAAACAACTTAGTATTTACCCACAATGTAAACATAAAGTAAGAGATAAATTAAAATTGGGGAGTATTACTTGAAAGTTTGTTTTAATAGAATTTACTCAGACTTCTAATTTAGAGAAACAATTGTAGATAAAATTTCAATCGGGGAATAGTGTTGGGATTGTGTTTTCCAAGGGGAAAATAGTGCATGGGTACATTATAAAAAAATGGATACTCTATTTAATGACTATATTCAGCTAAGTTAGGGGTTGTGATGTTAGTTTTTCATCAAAATACCATAATATCACCCATTGATCATTTCAAATACCTCATGGGTGTGGCAAAAAAATAAACCAAAACCCCAATTGGGCATCCTTATTTCTAGGAAGATGCCCAAGACATAGAAAATTCATAATCCATCCTTATTCTAAAACAATCTAAATAAATAAACTAACATCTAGTTATTGTTCACAAATACTTTTCACAGATATCCCTCTTTCAAGAATGATGTCGGATCTTAAACAATACCCATACCCATCTTTCAAGGATGATGTGGGATTTTGGGAAATTGGGGTTTCACCCACAAATTCCAATCTAAAAATAAAGTATTCTTGAAACTCAATATCATTAGCAAAGAATTTATACTAACAATCAAGACCTACACATATTTGCACCCTATTCCAACATAACCAAAATATAGATCTTTAGCTACTCATGAAGTTTGAGAGAAGAAATACACCTAAATTGACATTCAAAGCTTTCATTGAAGAGGTAAATCAAGGGTATTCTCAAATTCAACTTTAATTACAACTAAAATCCTTGGAAAATTAACCATAATAATATTTCCCAATTTAGTAGGTTTTTCTCCACACCAAAAGTAGAATTTTAGTTGCAAGATATCTCGAAAGTGAAAGGGTTTTCCTTTTTTAGAATTGGAACCAGTGTAGAAAATTACAAAGCTACCCCTGAGCTATTTTCCTCTCCATCACTATCATAGCTTTTACGATTGCGTTGAGCCCATCGCAATTGATAACTTTGGCTGATTTTATTTGGTCGCAATCACGACCCCAAGATTGAAGAGGCAAATTAAGGGATTTTCTAGCTATTCCACTAGCTTTTCCCTCTTTGTTCTCTTTTCAACTCACTTCACTTGTTTTCTCCCATCTACTTTTAAACCTACAAATCATGGGGATTAATGCATTCAAATGGCAATTCTGTCTCATTTACACTATTTAATCATAGTAATGTGCACTAATTTGGATGTAAATAACTGATAAATTTACCACTCATCAACACCACCATCTTAAATCTTTTGCTTGTCTCAAATAACACTACCTCTAATTGAATAAGACTATGCAATATTAAGCCCATTTATAATACCAAATGATTGTAATGACTCCAAAATTGATTAACACCATAAAGTAGCTCTCAAGCTTGGGTAAAACTATTGTCACAACTTCCCTCAACATGAAGCACAATATCAAAGATGCAAAAGACTTTAAAGACCAATAATGAAACAATCAGTATCTATCTATAAGTGACTCTCCATTGATAGCAACTCAACTGTACTCATATACCATATTTTCAGAAAATGACAATTTCACCCGCCTAGATTAGTCTACATGCCTCCCCACGAAAGTAAAACCCACACCCCAAAATATCTATCACGCAACAAGGGATTACAATGAAAGTGCTTACCCTCACAAAGAATCATTCAATGGGAACAAGTATTACACCATATGCTCGCCCTTATTTTCAATCGCCACTACTTTCAATACACTTGGTTGTAGATATCGAAAAGCTTTTTTAAGCTTGTAATGCAGTCTCAGGAAAGGGTATGATATCATTTGGTACAAAGTAACTACTCCATCCTAGAACACCTATTCTACCGAACTTTTAACCGTAGGCTACTTCATTTTCTTTCATTTGATACATAAGCCTACTTTCACTACCTTGATCCACCCATTTATTTTCAAAGCATTTTCTTCTCATTTATTTATTTGTTACAATCTAAGGTTTCCTTCTTTCGATGATTTCTCTCTTTTTTACTTTTTTAGTTACTCTCTTTGTTTAGCTTTTAGGGATCCACTTATACTACAATGGCCCACGGTCACCTCTTCGAAGACTTATCACCCACAACTTAGGATTTTAGACTCAATTTGCATTTTCAAGTTCAAGTAGGGTAGATTTCAAGAGAGGGGTAAGGTTCAAATGGTCCAAGTCTTCTAATGTTGTATCCAAAGAAAGGATTGAAGGCTCAAGATTGGTGACTAGGAATACTATTCCACGTACTGGTAGGCTATTTTGGCTAAAGCGGGTTCCTATCTTCACAAAGAACGCCTAAGATCATTTCACCAACCAAGAATAATCATTATTATCCTTGAGAGACTAACGGGGAAAGTTCTAAATGAGATATTCAAGCATGAAAGTGAAACAACTACGTTCACTGCACATGACATGCAAAATTTTCAAGGAGGTTCAATTGTATTTCCTACTAGAGACAAAAAGAGGTATTTACCATGTACTGCAAACTAAGGACATTTGTAACACCCCATACTTTTCCTAGCATAAATTAATCCATAGAATGTCAAAAATATGCTCCAAAGAAGAATACGATTTACTTCATACGATATTTTAAAGATTCTGACTTTTTATTGTGTAGGACATTGAATAAGCCTTCCATCGATACTAAATTAACTTAAATATGACACTTGGTTAAGAATTTAGAGCATTTTTAAATTGACATTATGCCACTGGGACTCTCAGTGCATCGTGGAGAAGGAAAAAATAACAATCATCAATTCTAGTGGACCTCTACGCTATTGGTGCATCACGGAATGGTCTATTTTCCCATTTGTCAAAATTGAGTGGCCCAACGTGATCTTATCACATCGTGTTGGTGGTCAAAATAGCATTTAAAAAAGGCACCATGATTCCTCCATGTCGTTCCAAGCCCTCAATTCCCAATTGTCTATTTCCAGTGGCATGATATGATCACGGTGTGTCGCACTAGGTGCCTATATCCAAAAAATTTGACGTCCCATAATTTATTTTCATGCAGATATGGGATTTAATCCATAAATCCATTCTCAAGTCATTCTTTATTTAATTTTTTCAAAATCAAAGAATTCTCTCTCAAGGAAAAACAGAACCCTAGATTTCAATATTAAGGATGTCCAATACAATAACTCTAATAATTAATATCCAAAGCATCAATAGATATCCAAGATTCAGGACTCAACATCTAGTTCATCAATTGAGGTATGTGGAGTTTCGAACAACGATAAAGATTTCATCCTTGGGCACAAAACATAATTTTTATTTTTATTTTACTGAATATTCTATGATTTCCCATGAAATTTAAGTTAAGTTTGATACCCGAATCCTCATTATTTTACTTTATGAAATTATTATGATATTTAATGCTCCAATTATAAGAAATTTACATATATTCATATTTGAAATTATAAGATTCGTATATTGAGTTATATACCATTATCTTGAATGATATTCTTGAAAGATCTTTAGATGATTATGGAGCATAAAGTATAAATCTAATTATTGATGCATCAAAGCCTTATACATTGAGTCTTAAGTACTGTTGATGATTTTATAAAGAGATTATGATCTCAAGTCCTATTGACCAGTTTTGATTAGTTCTTTTAAGAGAAAAGATTGATATTTTGATCCTTAGCTAAGATAAGAATCCGCATTATTCATACAATTTATGATTTAATATAAAAAAAAGCATATTTGGTTTTAATTACGAAACCTTGTGCTATTTTAAGATGGATTTTCTAAAAGTTATGAGCAATAAGTATGAGAGTAGTATTTATCACCGATTTGGGTATGATTGCAAGGTCTCATACCCCAGAACTACGAGCCATCATATGTTTTAAAAACCCATAGTGGGATAAGATAGTGATTACTTAAGTTAAGGTTCTATTCTGATGGTAAGGGTAGAACAGCTCTCCCCTACGTGGTCAAGACGTTGGACTTCATGTCATCTCACATGATTTATGCCCATTAGAAGAACCTACCAAAAGAAGTCCCCTACTCTTAAAAGAGATTATTGATTTAAAGTCTTACAATAAATGCATTTTTCCCTTACGATGAAATATTTTCCTCAATAGCAAAGAATAACAGAAAAGCTTTCAGTAAAACTAAGTGCTAAGGCTCACAAGTTTTACTCATATTATGTTTTAAAGAAAGATAGTAGCTTTAGATTTCAGTTATCAGAAATTTCAGATTTTAGTGTGAGACATTTCTACACTTAGACAGGATGATTTAAAGAGAGGATACAAGTACAACTTTTAGAACTAAATGTTATGACTCACTAGATTTTTAAAGCATGACTTGCTTCTAATGACTATTATTTTCAGTATTTCAGATATTCCAGCTAATGTGAGTGATTTACATTCAGTATGCATTGTTTTACAAATTATGATGATGAGATGATATTTTACTTATGAATTTCATCCCTATATACTTAGTACATCCTCAAAGTACTGATCCACATATATGTGTATGTGGAATATTGTGTCATAATACAGGTATTAGTTCAGTTGTAGCAGTCATACCATATTTAGCAGTTTGTAGCTTCCATTCCGCAGGTGATGAGTCCTCTTGATTCAAGGGATTTAGTTAGTCATATAGTTTGAGCAGTATTTTCTTCTATTTATTCAATCATATTTAATCAGGATACCTGGGGATCATGTCAAAGTCAATACTAGCATCGTCTTGATACACAGTAAGTAGTGTTAAGTTATTTAATTCTAGTTTTGTTTGTAAAAGAAGAATTCTACTCATTTTAATTTAGTTTTGTATTGATCAAATTCAAAAAAGAGTAATCTTCCATTAATTTTGTTTAGATGTAGTATTTTATTCAGTTGCTTAATAGTTATGCCATTAAAAGGGTTAGCTTGGGACCACTTGTGGTTCTAAGCACCGTGTGACATCTCGGGACCATTTTTAGGGTGTTACAATATTGGAGTCATAAAAAAGGTAAAACATTATTACAAAATTGTTCACATCCATGGCCTTGGTTTTCAAAAAAATTTTGACGGAAGGGGTGTTTGCTTCACATTTACACTATGAAAAATTAGCTATTAATGGAACCAAACAAATCCTTTGTCTAATATTTTTTCTCTCATGAGTGTAAACCATATGGCCAGTCAGACTTCACCAATGTTATAAGAGTGATCCCAAAATCCAATGCTAGTGTACTTAGACTTCCCTGTATCTATGGCTCCAAACCCAATAACGACGATTCTCCCTTAAGAATTTCATCACTCAATATATACTAAGGAATGTCTCATTTGACATCATCACAAACAAGATAAAAATAAAATAAAAATCTAAATCACAAACAAGATAAAAATAAAATAAAAATCTAACATGAAACAAAAAACTAATCCATGAAATTTAGGCACCATCAGGGTGCCCAAATATTAAAAACCAAAATAAAAATATAATTAACCAAATCATCCAAAAACCAATTAAAAACATCTAAACAAGTATCCCAATATCGTTGACCAAACAAATAAAATAACTATAGCTACTATAGAAATGGGAAGCTGCAACTAAAAGCTTGTAGTGACCTTACTGCATAAGCAAGAAAGCATAATAAAAAATTAAAGAATGCTCCCTTTAACTGCATCAAGAACTGCCGTCTCTCGAGGTGTTGGTATCATTCGATTTTCACCATGTAACTGGGACCTCATCATCAATCTAAATCCTAGGAGAGGGAAGCACATGAGAGCAGAGGTTTGTATCAAGAAATTGAGTTTCCAAAATAGATGTGGGAAGTAATTAATATGGATTTCATTACCAGCCTTCTTTGGTCTCAGAATCAATTTGATTTAGTTTGGGTCATTATGGATAGGATGACAAAGTCGGTTCACTTTCGGCCAATAAGGACTAACTTCTTAGATGAGGATTATGGAAGGTTGTATATTTATGAGATTGTGAAGTAGAATGGTGTACCTATTTCTATCATTTGTATCGTGGTATGCAGTTTACATCTCTATTTTTTATGGTCATTTCAAAAAGGGTTGGGGACTAAGGTTAGTTTGAGTACTATTTTTCACCTGTAGTAAAATGGTCAAGTACAAAGGACTATTTTGACATGGGAGGACATGTTTTATACTTGTGTGATTGACTATGGTGGTAATTGGGTTGAGCATTTACCTCTTATGGAGTTTGCTTATAACAATAGCTACCACTCTACAATTGGTATGGCTCTAGTTGAATCCTTGTATCGTAAGAGGTGTAGATCTCCTATTGGGTGGTTTGAGGTTTGTGTTATAGGGATGTTTGGCCCAAAATTGGTTCACCAAGCCATAGAGAAGGTGAATGTAATTCACTATCAACTTAAAACTGCCCAAAGTAGCCAAAAGGCCTATATTGATGTGAGGCAAAGAGAGTTAGAGTTTAAGGTTTAGGATAGGGTGCTCTTGAGGTATCTCCCATGAAAGGAGTGATGCAGTTTTCTAAGAAGGGGAGGCTCAGTTCCTGATATATTGTTCCTTATGTTATTTTAAGGAAGGTTGGCAATGTTTCATATGAGTTGGAGTTGACTTATAGTTTCAGCTCTATTAACTTTGTATTCCATGTCCCTATATTGAGGATGCGTGTTGGTGATCTATCATAAATTGTGCCTATCAATTATATTGGTATTTTTCATTCCATATCTTATGATGAGGTCCTACTTGAGATCTTGGATCGTCAAGTTCATTGACTATGGACCAAGGACGTGGCCTGGGTAAAGGTTTTATTGAGGAACCATAAAGTTTAAGAGGCTACATAGGAAGCTGAAGAAGACATGAAGTTTGTGTATCTATTCCTATTTTCTGTTTCCGAAATTTTTGCGGAAGTTATGTGTTCTTTATCATACTTTTAATTTCTAACGTAGTTAAAGGATAGATTAATTTCCTTGCATCCTTATTTTCTAACTTTGTTATAGGTTAGAGCTGGGGTGTTGGGGTTTAATTCATTGTTGTACTACCTCGTTCCATTATTGGAGTATGAATGATCAAAGTGGGGGAGAATTAAAACACACTAGGTTCTAGTTCTTAGAAATTTCCTGATATTTGAGCTTCAGCATATCATACGAATTGAGGATACTTAGTATGATATGGGTATGATTTAGGGGCCTTGTTTTTATATTACTTAGTACAGTTTTGATGGTTTCTATCCAAGGTATGAGTGGAAATCATAGGACACATATGCACATGATACTAATGGTATGGTCCAAACCGTATGTTGTTCATAATCTAGCCTTGACATTCTGCTTAGGGTACAACTAAGTAGGTACTTATCGTATAGTGATAGTATGATTTGGTCAACGGTAATTGTATTTTGGATAGAATATAGGGTCCAACTTTTTTCCCTAGGTACGAGTTAAGGGTAGTACTCATATGATAGGGTACGAGTGAGGTGCCCAAACCATATACACTTGCAGAAAATTTTAAAATTTAAGTTAGGGGTATTTTGGATTTTTTCCCTCTTAACCTCTTTTGATCCCATGACTTAAAACACTATTTGAACTTATATTTACCCTACTATTTTCAATAAAAAAACACTTTAAACACTCTCAAATCTCTTTCAATGATTTTGGTTCAAGAAAGGTTAAGGTTTTTCTCATGGTGGTCAACTAGGGTTTCAATGGTGGTTTAGTCTTCTTTGGTATCTAAGGCATGTTACTCCTCCCTCGTTGTTAGTTTAACTAAATTGTTGTTTTAATGACTGATTTTCATGATTTGATTATAGGTATTATTTGATTTTGAACTAGATGTTGGAGTTTTGGTTGTTAATGGATAAATATTGTTTTCCATGATTTTCTTATGGTTTTCATGTTAAAATTTTTGAATCAAACATGTGGTTTGATAGATGGTCATTCGGTTCTTGGTTTTGGTTTTTGAAACTATATGCCCTATACATGTTTGATAAAATTCCTATAAGAATGGTTTTGTCACATAGTTTTACTTTTATTGAAACTATTGCATTGCATAATATGGTAATGGGAGCAAAATTAGTTTAAATGTTTCTAGATGATTTGGTAAGGCCTTGGTAGCCATGGTTTTTGTAAATTGGAAATCATGTGGGATACATGGAACCTCCAAAGGATTGGCTAATTACATTACTTCCAAACTATAGTTGGTATGACGATACCACTACATAATACCTTGGTAATTAACTTTGGAATTGGTGGTTTGGTTGTGTGCTAATGATTTTAATTGAGAGTTGTGATAGATAATTGTTAAGTTGTGAGTCCAATGGGTGGACACTGGAAACTCATTTTTTCTAACATGAGGGTTGGTCATGGCGACCATATACTTGTGAGGTACACGGGAATCCCCTAAGTTTATCCTTATATATATGTATAATAGAGGGCGATGGGTATATGAGAATCCCTATCACCTATGATATCTCGGGGTTATGTGGTTACACGTACTTGGTCACGATTAGAGGGTAACACTAGACCCATATAGCGTATGGGTGGTTTTAGGATGATTAAGTTACACAACCTAGGTTAAAGGTTTAAATGCGTGCTAAACTCAATTCCTTTTCCCAGCATGGATTATATATATATAAATATGTATAGATGTAATTTCATATGGTTATTTACTTGGTTTTAAATATTTTTATTATTTAATCCATACTCTTGCTAGCATTCACACGCTAACCTATCTTTGGGTGTTGTATCCGTACGCAATGTATGAATCGGCCATACAACCCCTCCTGCTATTTGATCTCGAATTCGGGACAAATTTCTGTTGGATTGAAGTGGTGATCCTCCATATTCCGCATGACTCCATTTCATGTTATGGTATTTTCTACATACTTTTGTTATTTGTTAGGCTTTGGTTTTTGCTATGGTTAAGGGCATGTCCCAACAGGATGCTTTTTTGATTTAAAATAGAGGCTTTGTGAGACTACTTTGGATTGGCATGGGCGGTGTCGGTGTTGGTATCAGCCTTAGCATTGGTATGGGTATTTTGCTTGTCACCATTTAACTGTATTTGATTTATCATAATTCCATTTTGTAATATTATAAAATAGAAATTTATTTGATATATGGTGTAGAATGGTTATGGTTAGGTATTGGGTTTGGCCTTTGGTCTCGATTAGGCTTGAAGTACCCAACACGACTAGGCCCTAGTTCTGGTCGTGTCACCATGGGTCCAGAAGGGCCATTGACATGACCCAAACCCGGGTTATGTTGTATGGTCACCTCAAGCTCACATGAATAGAAGGTTGCCCCGATAAACCATCCCAAACAGCTCATCAAACCATAGGAGTCAAAGAAACTCGAAGTCATATATAAAGGTAGCAAAAATTAATATCAAAAGTCAACATTAGTTTCATAATAACTAACTCAAACCTAAGTTCACAGTTGTTCACAATACCTCTATACAAAACAAAGTCAATAAATGTATATGTCGAGACAAGCCCCCGACAATAGCCAAACCCAGTCTTAAAGAGACCAAGTCTATAGATAAGATACCAAGAGGTGCATGTATTCCGAAGTAAGGAAGCTAACCACTTCAAGTAAATGCACGGATTACTTCAATCTTCTAATCACTTCATGGAAAGGGAACAAGATGCTTTATCCCCTATGTCGCATGGGGACATAGCTCCTAAAGGCGGTTAGCAGTTGGAATGCTAGCATGTAACTCAAGAATAAGTGATAAAATAACATCATCAATCAACAACAAGTCAATATATCACAATTTATCTTATTCATACACTTATCTATACATATAGATATATCACATGCAAATAAACGAAACAAGTATCATCAATCATGCTTCAAGAACTCATCCATCATTCATGGAATGGATGACTATGACCTCCCACATTTATGCTTTAAACATTCTCAATATGCAAGGGATGCTAACCACATTCACATTATCATGAGACTTTAACCCAATGCACTCTTTTATTAGTCAAGAAATTAACCACATACACATTAACACAAACAAGGGATTCTAACCGCACAAACATTCATCTAGGCAAGGGACTCTAACCTCGTGTCTACTTATTAAACAAGGGACTCTAACCACATGTCTCATTTGGAATTTAACCAAAAGTCATTTCCTTCGACGAGGAGCTTTGACCTGAAAAGATCACTTTAAGCATGGGACTTTAACCTCGAACAATATCTTTGGGAAAAGGACTTCAACCGACGAATAAGGTTGTCAATTAAGTTTTTGTTTGCAAATTGACTATTGGTCAAGTTTCCTAAATTTTACATATGTTTGTTGTTTTTGTTTTGCACAGGAGAGTTGTTATGTATGCCAAGTACACATAGATCAAGTGCACCATTATTACCAATACATCAAGAACTACAACTAATTGGCAGAATGAAAGAACTGCAAGATGTTGAGAGACTAGATGCATTGGCTATAGCTCAACTAAATTAGCAGAATGATGGCCAGCAGGCACGTCATCGTAATTCTAAAGATGATTATTTGGGGGATGATGACTTGTTAGATTCTATTAATTGACGTCGTGCAGACAATATAGTTACACAAGTGAACAGAACTATAAACACAAACCATACTTTTAGGTTGAGTCCTGATCTCCAATCTATTCAATTTGATCTTAATGATGATAAAGTTTGAATGGATAGAGCTGGTGCCACTGGAGCTATTATTCCGTTACCTCTAGCACCAGGAACAACGTTGAATATTATCAGTACAATTATTCATCTCTTTCATCTGAAAAGGTTGTTTGATAGACTCTCAGGAGATGATCCCAACGTGCATTTAGTAAACTTTGTCACTATTTACAAGTTTTTTGATAACCTGAGAGTGGGACAGAATGCCATCCACCGGCATTTTTTTCTATTCTCTCTGTCTAGGGAGGCAACATTGTGGCTTAATAAGATGACACCCGATTATAAAACCACATGAAGCCAATTGAAAGAGGCTTTCCTATAAAGGTTCTTTCCGCCTTCCAGAAAGGTACAGTTGAGGGATAAGATCAGCAACTTTAGGCAGCACCCAACTGAAGCTCTTTGCGAGACATAGGAGAGGTTACAAAAGAAGTTTACACAGTGTTTGAACCATAATATGATAGATATTCATCTGATGGAGACTCTTTCTTGGGCATTGAACTCTATTACAAAGCCAGTTGTTGATAATGTTGCGGGGGGATCATTTGTGGATCTTACTTTTTAGGAGGCCTCAGAGATGCTTGATCGGATGACCTAATAAAGTAGAGCTTCACATACTAAGGATTCTGTGGTAGCAAGCCCTATTGTGCCTATTGTCATGACTATAGAACAACGAATGAAATAGAAAGATCATGATCAAGACATAACATACGTGAAAACATAGATGGATTTTTTGACCAAGCACTTATTATTTGCGAGGACTAGAAAAGTGAAAGCTATTGAAGCTAAAGGTAGAGATGATTCTAATTCAGAAGAAGAGGCTAACTATTTGAATACCCATGAGTGTTTTTGAGGCAATAGCCATGGAAATCAAGGTCAAAACTACTACCAAAAGGCTGGTTACAAGGATAGGGATCAAGGAAACTAGATACCTATGAATGATAGGAGTGGGATATATATATCTCTTGGAAGCACAGATAATGCTACAACTAGCTGTAGCAAGATGTACATGGAGGACATGATGCAGAAATTATTAAAGGGAGTTGAAGCGACAAACTCTGGGGTAACTACCATGAGAGGGATTTGTCTTCTATGAGTTAAATGGTAAACTCACACTATACCTTTATTGAGCAGTTAGTGCAACAAATATGCCAGCTCTCGGTAGTGTTAAATTACAGAAAAACTGCAACATTTCCTAGAGATACCATTAAAAATCCATGGAATGATGGATCTTCCATTGATATCGATAGAACCAGTGGTAAGGTATTGGCGAGTCCTCTTGTGGGGAAACATATGGTTGATATTATAGCATATGATATTAAAGAAGAAGAGATCTATCATCTGGTGAAGTCTAGAAAATTGGATGATGTTATTTATAGATCACTAGCCAATAGTCAATAGGTTGATGAGTTCGACAAGAATAAGGGAAAGGAGGCTGAAGGTGTGGTTACCACTCTTCCAAAACCACCTCATCAATTTCCCCATCAGTTGAAGAAGAAGGCTGATGACACAAAGTTTTGCAAATTCATGGCTATGCTTAAGCAGTTGATGATTAATCTACCATTGGTAGAGCCATTGGAGAAAATGCTTGGGTGCATAAAGTTCATGAAAGACTTCGTCACAAAGATGCGGTCAGTCAGTTTTGAGCCGATAGAAAATCTTTATCATTGTGGTGCTGTTTACACAAGGTCTTCGATGTAGAAAAAGGCAGATACAAGATCTTTTACTATCCCATGCACTACTGAACCTCTTGACTTTGCAAAAGTTCTGTGTGACTTTTGTACTAGCATCAATTTGATACCGCTAGTTGTGTACAATAAGTTGGGTTTGGGTGATGGTGGATAGGTCGCTTCAATGACCTATCGGTATTTTTTATGATGTGTTAGTGAAGGTTACTAGTTTCATATTTCCTATGGATTTTTTCATTCTGGATTGCAAGGTGGACTTCGAGGTGCCCATAATCTTGGGTCAACCTTTCCTCGCAATCGGAAGCATACTGATTGATTTGCGAGCTAATGATCTCTTATTTAGGCTGAATGATAAAGTGGTTTGATTTGATTTGTTCCAATCAATGAAGCAG
>JAPEIP010000006.1:155530293-155560538 GCA_026120095.1 Capsicum chinense | reverse complement strand
ATAGATTAATTTCCTTGCATCCTTATTTTCTAACTTTGTTATAGGTTAGAGCTGGGGTGTTGGGGTTTAATTCATTGTTGTACTACCTCGTTCCATTATTGGAGTATGAATGATCAAAGTGGGGGAGAATTAAAACACACTAGGTTCTAGTTCTTAGAAATTTCCTGATATTTGAGCTTCAGCATATCATACGAATTGAGGATACTTAGTATGATATGGGTATGATTTAGGGGCCTTGTTTTTATATTACTTAGTACAGTTTTGATGGTTTCTATCCAAGGTATGAGTGGAAATCATAGGACACATATGCACATGATACTAATGGTATGGTCCAAACCGTATGTTGTTCATAATCTAGCCTTGACATTCTGCTTAGGGTACAACTAAGTAGGTACTTATCGTATAGTGATAGTATGATTTGGTCAACGGTAATTGTATTTTGGATAGAATATAGGGTCCAACTTTTTTCCCTAGGTACGAGTTAAGGGTAGTACTCATATGATAGGGTACGAGTGAGGTGCCCAAACCATATACACTTGCAGAAAATTTTAAAATTTAAGTTAGGGGTATTTTGGATTTTTTCCCTCTTAACCTCTTTTGATCCCATGACTTAAAACACTATTTGAACTTATATTTACCCTACTATTTTCAATAAAAAAACACTTTAAACACTCTCAAATCTCTTTCAATGATTTTGGTTCAAGAAAGGTTAAGGTTTTTCTCATGGTGGTCAACTAGGGTTTCAATGGTGGTTTAGTCTTCTTTGGTATCTAAGGCATGTTACTCCTCCCTCGTTGTTAGTTTAACTAAATTGTTGTTTTAATGACTGATTTTCATGATTTGATTATAGGTATTATTTGATTTTGAACTAGATGTTGGAGTTTTGGTTGTTAATGGATAAATATTGTTTTCCATGATTTTCTTATGGTTTTCATGTTAAAATTTTTGAATCAAACATGTGGTTTGATAGATGGTCATTCGGTTCTTGGTTTTGGTTTTTGAAACTATATGCCCTATACATGTTTGATAAAATTCCTATAAGAATGGTTTTGTCACATAGTTTTACTTTTATTGAAACTATTGCATTGCATAATATGGTAATGGGAGCAAAATTAGTTTAAATGTTTCTAGATGATTTGGTAAGGCCTTGGTAGCCATGGTTTTTGTAAATTGGAAATCATGTGGGATACATGGAACCTCCAAAGGATTGGCTAATTACATTACTTCCAAACTATAGTTGGTATGACGATACCACTACATAATACCTTGGTAATTAACTTTGGAATTGGTGGTTTGGTTGTGTGCTAATGATTTTAATTGAGAGTTGTGATAGATAATTGTTAAGTTGTGAGTCCAATGGGTGGACACTGGAAACTCATTTTTTCTAACATGAGGGTTGGTCATGGCGACCATATACTTGTGAGGTACACGGGAATCCCCTAAGTTTATCCTTATATATATGTATAATAGAGGGCGATGGGTATATGAGAATCCCTATCACCTATGATATCTCGGGGTTATGTGGTTACACGTACTTGGTCACGATTAGAGGGTAACACTAGACCCATATAGCGTATGGGTGGTTTTAGGATGATTAAGTTACACAACCTAGGTTAAAGGTTTAAATGCGTGCTAAACTCAATTCCTTTTCCCAGCATGGATTATATATATATAAATATGTATAGATGTAATTTCATATGGTTATTTACTTGGTTTTAAATATTTTTATTATTTAATCCATACTCTTGCTAGCATTCACACGCTAACCTATCTTTGGGTGTTGTATCCGTACGCAATGTATGAATCGGCCATACAACCCCTCCTGCTATTTGATCTCGAATTCGGGACAAATTTCTGTTGGATTGAAGTGGTGATCCTCCATATTCCGCATGACTCCATTTCATGTTATGGTATTTTCTACATACTTTTGTTATTTGTTAGGCTTTGGTTTTTGCTATGGTTAAGGGCATGTCCCAACAGGATGCTTTTTTGATTTAAAATAGAGGCTTTGTGAGACTACTTTGGATTGGCATGGGCGGTGTCGGTGTTGGTATCAGCCTTAGCATTGGTATGGGTATTTTGCTTGTCACCATTTAACTGTATTTGATTTATCATAATTCCATTTTGTAATATTATAAAATAGAAATTTATTTGATATATGGTGTAGAATGGTTATGGTTAGGTATTGGGTTTGGCCTTTGGTCTCGATTAGGCTTGAAGTACCCAACACGACTAGGCCCTAGTTCTGGTCGTGTCACCATGGGTCCAGAAGGGCCATTGACATGACCCAAACCCGGGTTATGTTGTATGGTCACCTCAAGCTCACATGAATAGAAGGTTGCCCCGATAAACCATCCCAAACAGCTCATCAAACCATAGGAGTCAAAGAAACTCGAAGTCATATATAAAGGTAGCAAAAATTAATATCAAAAGTCAACATTAGTTTCATAATAACTAACTCAAACCTAAGTTCACAGTTGTTCACAATACCTCTATACAAAACAAAGTCAATAAATGTATATGTCGAGACAAGCCCCCGACAATAGCCAAACCCAGTCTTAAAGAGACCAAGTCTATAGATAAGATACCAAGAGGTGCATGTATTCCGAAGTAAGGAAGCTAACCACTTCAAGTAAATGCACGGATTACTTCAATCTTCTAATCACTTCATGGAAAGGGAACAAGATGCTTTATCCCCTATGTCGCATGGGGACATAGCTCCTAAAGGCGGTTAGCAGTTGGAATGCTAGCATGTAACTCAAGAATAAGTGATAAAATAACATCATCAATCAACAACAAGTCAATATATCACAATTTATCTTATTCATACACTTATCTATACATATAGATATATCACATGCAAATAAACGAAACAAGTATCATCAATCATGCTTCAAGAACTCATCCATCATTCATGGAATGGATGACTATGACCTCCCACATTTATGCTTTAAACATTCTCAATATGCAAGGGATGCTAACCACATTCACATTATCATGAGACTTTAACCCAATGCACTCTTTTATTAGTCAAGAAATTAACCACATACACATTAACACAAACAAGGGATTCTAACCGCACAAACATTCATCTAGGCAAGGGACTCTAACCTCGTGTCTACTTATTAAACAAGGGACTCTAACCACATGTCTCATTTGGAATTTAACCAAAAGTCATTTCCTTCGACGAGGAGCTTTGACCTGAAAAGATCACTTTAAGCATGGGACTTTAACCTCGAACAATATCTTTGGGAAAAGGACTTCAACCGACGAATAAGGTTGTCAATTAAGTTTTTGTTTGCAAATTGACTATTGGTCAAGTTTCCTAAATTTTACATATGTTTGTTGTTTTTGTTTTGCACAGGAGAGTTGTTATGTATGCCAAGTACACATAGATCAAGTGCACCATTATTACCAATACATCAAGAACTACAACTAATTGGCAGAATGAAAGAACTGCAAGATGTTGAGAGACTAGATGCATTGGCTATAGCTCAACTAAATTAGCAGAATGATGGCCAGCAGGCACGTCATCGTAATTCTAAAGATGATTATTTGGGGGATGATGACTTGTTAGATTCTATTAATTGACGTCGTGCAGACAATATAGTTACACAAGTGAACAGAACTATAAACACAAACCATACTTTTAGGTTGAGTCCTGATCTCCAATCTATTCAATTTGATCTTAATGATGATAAAGTTTGAATGGATAGAGCTGGTGCCACTGGAGCTATTATTCCGTTACCTCTAGCACCAGGAACAACGTTGAATATTATCAGTACAATTATTCATCTCTTTCATCTGAAAAGGTTGTTTGATAGACTCTCAGGAGATGATCCCAACGTGCATTTAGTAAACTTTGTCACTATTTACAAGTTTTTTGATAACCTGAGAGTGGGACAGAATGCCATCCACCGGCATTTTTTTCTATTCTCTCTGTCTAGGGAGGCAACATTGTGGCTTAATAAGATGACACCCGATTATAAAACCACATGAAGCCAATTGAAAGAGGCTTTCCTATAAAGGTTCTTTCCGCCTTCCAGAAAGGTACAGTTGAGGGATAAGATCAGCAACTTTAGGCAGCACCCAACTGAAGCTCTTTGCGAGACATAGGAGAGGTTACAAAAGAAGTTTACACAGTGTTTGAACCATAATATGATAGATATTCATCTGATGGAGACTCTTTCTTGGGCATTGAACTCTATTACAAAGCCAGTTGTTGATAATGTTGCGGGGGGATCATTTGTGGATCTTACTTTTTAGGAGGCCTCAGAGATGCTTGATCGGATGACCTAATAAAGTAGAGCTTCACATACTAAGGATTCTGTGGTAGCAAGCCCTATTGTGCCTATTGTCATGACTATAGAACAACGAATGAAATAGAAAGATCATGATCAAGACATAACATACGTGAAAACATAGATGGATTTTTTGACCAAGCACTTATTATTTGCGAGGACTAGAAAAGTGAAAGCTATTGAAGCTAAAGGTAGAGATGATTCTAATTCAGAAGAAGAGGCTAACTATTTGAATACCCATGAGTGTTTTTGAGGCAATAGCCATGGAAATCAAGGTCAAAACTACTACCAAAAGGCTGGTTACAAGGATAGGGATCAAGGAAACTAGATACCTATGAATGATAGGAGTGGGATATATATATCTCTTGGAAGCACAGATAATGCTACAACTAGCTGTAGCAAGATGTACATGGAGGACATGATGCAGAAATTATTAAAGGGAGTTGAAGCGACAAACTCTGGGGTAACTACCATGAGAGGGATTTGTCTTCTATGAGTTAAATGGTAAACTCACACTATACCTTTATTGAGCAGTTAGTGCAACAAATATGCCAGCTCTCGGTAGTGTTAAATTACAGAAAAACTGCAACATTTCCTAGAGATACCATTAAAAATCCATGGAATGATGGATCTTCCATTGATATCGATAGAACCAGTGGTAAGGTATTGGCGAGTCCTCTTGTGGGGAAACATATGGTTGATATTATAGCATATGATATTAAAGAAGAAGAGATCTATCATCTGGTGAAGTCTAGAAAATTGGATGATGTTATTTATAGATCACTAGCCAATAGTCAATAGGTTGATGAGTTCGACAAGAATAAGGGAAAGGAGGCTGAAGGTGTGGTTACCACTCTTCCAAAACCACCTCATCAATTTCCCCATCAGTTGAAGAAGAAGGCTGATGACACAAAGTTTTGCAAATTCATGGCTATGCTTAAGCAGTTGATGATTAATCTACCATTGGTAGAGCCATTGGAGAAAATGCTTGGGTGCATAAAGTTCATGAAAGACTTCGTCACAAAGATGCGGTCAGTCAGTTTTGAGCCGATAGAAAATCTTTATCATTGTGGTGCTGTTTACACAAGGTCTTCGATGTAGAAAAAGGCAGATACAAGATCTTTTACTATCCCATGCACTACTGAACCTCTTGACTTTGCAAAAGTTCTGTGTGACTTTTGTACTAGCATCAATTTGATACCGCTAGTTGTGTACAATAAGTTGGGTTTGGGTGATGGTGGATAGGTCGCTTCAATGACCTATCGGTATTTTTTATGATGTGTTAGTGAAGGTTACTAGTTTCATATTTCCTATGGATTTTTTCATTCTGGATTGCAAGGTGGACTTCGAGGTGCCCATAATCTTGGGTCAACCTTTCCTCGCAATCGGAAGCATACTGATTGATTTGCGAGCTAATGATCTCTTATTTAGGCTGAATGATAAAGTGGTTTGATTTGATTTGTTCCAATCAATGAAGCAGCATAAAGAAATATGAGTGTTTTCCATTATGGATGTCTATTATGAGGGGGAGCAGGATATGCCGATTAAAGAGAATTTTTTTGTTGAGACATTTGCTATCATGTTGATGAATTTTAATCAAAGTGGTATAGAAGATTATGAGGAGACAGTATGTGACTTAACGGGAATGGGGTCTTACTCATATGCACCGAAGAAGTTTTTATTTGGACTTGAAAATTCATCCAAATCCATCAGCTAGGCCTTCTATAGAAGAACCACCTATCGTGGAGCAGAAAGAGTTACCCAGTCATTTAAGGTATATGTTCTTGGGTAGTGGGAATACACTACCTATTATTATTGCAGCTGAACTGGGTGAGAAGAAGGTGGAAGCATTTATTTTGGTACTTCAAATATACAAAAGAGCAATAGGCTGGACCATTGCTGATATTATTGGCATTCCCTCTGGCATTTGGACTCATAATATACAACCTGAGGAAGAATGCACTCCTACCATTAAGCATCAAGTCTAACTTAACCCACCGATGGAATAGGTGGTTAAGAAGTAAATTATTAAGTAGCTGGACACAGGAGTGGTTCATCCTATTTTCGACAGTAAATGGGTAAGTTCAGTTCAATGTGTGCCCACGAAAGGTGGTATGACAGTTGTTACAAATTAAAAGATTAAGTTGATTCCTCTCACGCATGTGACTGGTTTGAAAGTTTTCATATATTACATCAAACTAAAGTCATGGACTTTAAAGGACCACCTCCCAATGCCCTTCATGGATCAAATGCTTGATCGGTAGGCAGGAATGGGGTGGTATCATTTCTTGGATGAATATTCTGGCTACAATCAGATCTATATTGCTCCTGAAGATTAGGACAAAGTGACATTAAAATGCTCGTATGGTACCTTTACATTCAAGTAGATGTTGTTAGGGTTAATTAATACACTCGCCACCTTCGAAAGGTGTATGACGTCTATTTTCTCAGATATGGTTGAGGACACTTTGGAGATATTCATGGATGATTTTTCTGTGATTGGAGATTCATTTGAGCTATGTATGGTGAACTTGAGAAGGGATTTCTAGTAGTTTGTGGAATTCAATCTTATGTTTAATTGGGAGAAATGCCACTTTATGGTTTAGGAGGGCATTGTTCTCGAGCACAAAATTTTAGTAAAAAGGATAGAGGTTGATCAAGACAAGGTAGAAGTTATTGAAAAACTACCTGTAACGACCCGAAATTGCCTCCCAGAATGTCACACGGTGTTTAAGGATATAAGTAGCCGCAAGCTAATCCTTTTTTTCCTGTTTCTACTAATAATACTCATTTCAAGATGAAATAATTCAAACACTAGCATAGTCATATCATATGAAGGGAGATACAGAGAAAATACTCGGTCCAAACGACCACAATAATGAAATTCTCAACATAATCACAATCTAGAATCTAGTCTGACAAACCCTATACTAATCCATGAACTAGAGAGGTGTTGGGATATGTCCCCAACTGACTCGAAATGAACTGAAAGTAATAACATATTCTCTCAAATGCGGAAATGTCTAAAGATAGGTCCTCGAACCATGATGACTCATTACTGTAGCAATGTAGACAGAGGTACTCGAAAGTCACTGATAAGGCTGGGATAGAGTATCTGAACCTACATTATAAGACAATGTTACACATAGACGTATATGTAGATTGTCAATAGGGAATGTACTAAGTATGTTGGGGTACATGCATTTATATAAAACAACATCAATACTCTTTAATCAAATTATGCTTTCAATACGTAATGACTCACATGGCTTTAAGTATAAAATGTAAAGCTCATGAATCATGTAGAATGGAGCATGTAACACAAATCTCATGAGTCATCATAGTTTAACTTTGAAACATACTTGAAGGCATTTCATTCACTTTAGTAAAATATCTCGTTTCAAGCTTTAGGTAAATCATTCTATCCCAATGGAAAGATACTCTAGTTTAGGGAAATTACTTATCTGATAGCTTTAGAGAAAATACTTATATCAGGGGAAAATGGTTTAGTCTAAGGGAGAAAATATGCAACTTTACTAATAGGAAAATAACTTGTATCAAGGGAGGTTCTCTTAACCAACATAAACCATGCGAGCTACATGGAGTCCAACATTTTTTCCTCTTAAAGAAGAGACCTCATGTTGGGGAGAGGTTTAATACTCTTACCAAGGAGTATAACCTCAACTCAGTGATCACTTATCTCGGCCTCGGGGCCAATCATCTCGACCTTAGGCCCAAAATCTCAAACCTTTTGTGGCACATAGTGGCAGGGTAAGAAATCATAGTAACTTGCCCAGCTAGGTGCTAAATAGTACTCCCTTTAGTTTATCTCACTCATCTCATGAAAATCCACTTTTAAAATAATCTCATAGTTCATAAGAACCCAATAATCAAATCTGTAATCTCATGTACTGAACTGGATTTCAAAGATCTCTGACCATTAGGTCAAAACATTTCTCAATAATCTCGGAATACTCAAATCGTGGGTGCTTATAGCACAAAAGTTCATAAAATTGCAAGTCTCAAGTGAGGTTTAATGACCGATAATTCAATCTCAAGTTAAAATCAACAAAATTCATATTAGATAGAATATACATTCATAAATGATATTGAAATCTGCAATTTACAACAACTTAGCTTATAATCTATAAATACTCATATACTTCAATATCTCTAACATTTGAACTATTATCTTCTGAAGGATTAAAATCATGGGGTATAAAGGCAGCTATAATTTCTGAAGAAATCATGTAAAAATCATGCCATTAGACACTCAATTCATTGGAAAGATCAAAGTTTCCATCCAATAACAATGGGTGAAAAACCCCAATTCAATTTCATGTAAAATCTCATAAATTGCAAGAATTGTAGTTTAAATTAATCGTTGGGCAAAAGGGTGAAACGATTACCCTTGTTCAAAACCCCACATACCTTAGATAATGAAATCGGATGAAAAAGTTTCCTTAAAGCTCTTCATCTTACTCTTGAGAGAGGGTTCTTCAACCCTTGGACTTGAGGAACTTAAATCTTAACTCAATTTGTAGAATCTATGGTTAGTTCTTAGATTTCTTGGAGAAGGATTTTAGATTTTCTCTTGAGAGAGAAACCCTAAAATTTTGATGTTTTGGGCGATAATCAGGATATCAGGTTTGTTTGGAATATAATTGAGGGTTAAAAGAGTGAAAAGACCAAAAAGTCCTTTTAAAAATTAGTTAAAAATATTTAACAGGGGCTACGACGGTCAGAGTGACGGTCTGTCGCTAGCCTGATGGTCTATTGGATCATCCATCACCCTCTGATAAGAAAAAAACAAACTGCCTCAATGTGACGATTAAAGCGATGGTCTGTCGAAGTCTTGATGGTCTGTTGGATCATCCGTCGCACGTTGTCCAGGATGAGACCATACTGCCTCAGCGGCGACGGTCTCAGCGATGGTCCATCGCAGCATTGATGATCCTTCGTCCTAGCCATCGTACTTGGCCCAGGAAAGGGAGTTAATGCCTTGGTTATGAAGGTTCGAGTGAAGGTCCATCGCAGAATCGACAGTCCGTTGGGTCGTCCGTCGCACCTGGGTGGTTCTGACAACTCTCAGTGAAATGGACATAACTTCTCACACCTATGCCGGATTTGGAAGAAATTGGTATCGCTGGAAAGTAAATTCAATTCTTTACATGAGAAAAAGTCAAATTTAAGAAAATCTATATGATTTAAACACCAATAACTTGGGAAGTCACTTCTCAATCTTTTATGGTCAGAATTATACTTCACTTGACACACTCTAAGGCTCGGAAAAAGAGGGAACTTTGCAGGGTCTTACAATATCTCGCCCATGGAAATATTAATCCAAGAATGTAACTTGCCAGACTAGGAACATAGGAAACAGAGTACACATAGCTAAAGCAATTTTCTCAATGC
The DNA here is from genome assembly GCA_026120095.1 of Capsicum chinense. Classification (NCBI taxonomy): domain Eukaryota; kingdom Viridiplantae; phylum Streptophyta; class Magnoliopsida; order Solanales; family Solanaceae; genus Capsicum; species Capsicum chinense. The sequence goes on along the minus strand of JAPEIP010000006.1, from coordinate 155,550,822 downwards.
CTAAAAATCTCTCTAAGCTCTTGAATACCTCAGAAATTGTAAAAACTCTTGCAAGAATAGATTTATAGCTGAACTTTATATTAGAAGGGCTGAATTAAGGAACAATAATACCTTCGGATCGAACTGAACTCTCAAAAACTAAGTGTGGGTACTTTGCTCGTATGTCTGCTTCTGCCTCCCAAATAGCACGCTCAACTGACTTATTCTGCCACAACACTTTGACCAAGGGAACCTCTTTGTACCTTAGTCTACGCATCTGAAAATCTAGGATCTCAACAAGAATCTCATAGAATGAATGACTGTTCTGAATATCAGCACTCTCTGAGGGATCTACTACAAAAGAATCACTAATATACTTTTAAAGCATGGACACATGAAAAATAGGAAGAACGGCTGATAACTCTATGGGCAAGTCAACCTCATAGGCTACTTTCCCAACACTACTCAAAACTCTATACGGGCCAACATAACATGGACTAAGCTTTCCCTTTTTACCAAACCTCTTCACTCCTTTCATGGGTGAAATCTTCAAGTACACCAAATCACCTAGTTCAAGTACCAAAAGAACTTGGGTACCAAGACCCAACTGAAATTCCCTTCAAAACAAAGAAGCAAATTGAGCACCCCTATCCAAAATGATAGATGAGGGAACTCTGTGCAGTCTAACTAACTCCCAGATATACAATCTAGCAGAATCCTCCGTTGTATAAGATGTATGCATGGGAAATAAGTGTGTGGAATTAGTTTCCCCTGCCTACAACAACTGAAATAGAACCATTATGATGATGTGAAAGAGGTAACCAAGTCATGAAGTCCATATTCACTACCTCCCACTTCCAAGTGGGTATACCAAACTCTTGTATCACACCACCAGGTCTTTCGTGTTGTACCTTAACCTATTAGTACATTGCACAATTTGCTACAAACTCAGCTATAACTTTCTTCATACCATCCCACCAATAGATTTTCTGCAAGTCGCGGTAGATGTTTGTAGTGCCGGGATGAATAGAATACTGTGGGCTATGCCCTTCAGCCATATCCTCTGCCTCAAATCATCAACACATGGAACACAAAATCTACCTTACAATCTTAACACACCATCTCCCCCTTTGGAGAAAGCCTCTACCTTTTAGTTTTTTAACTGCCTCCTTTAGTCTGACCAAACTAGGATCTCTATCTTGTTTCTCCTTCACTTCCGAAACTAAAGAGAATTCAGAACTACTTTGCACCAAAGTACTTCCCTCAGCTAAATCAAGAAACCTAACACCGAATCTAGATAGAAAATGAATAGCATGAGCTAAATCTTTCTTTCCCTCCTCTACATGAGCAACACTTCCCGTAGAAAATCTGCTAAGGGCATCCGCCACTACATTAGCCTTGCCCGGGTGATACAACACACTCATATCAAAGTCTTTTAACAACTCTAACCACCTTCTCTGCCTAAGATTTAACTCCCTCTGTGTAAACACATACTGCAGGCTCTTATGATCCATAAACTAATCAACATAAACACCATAAAGATAGAGTCTCCAGATTTTCAATGCAAAGACCACATCAACTAACTCAAGATCATAGGTTGGGTAATTTTTTTTATGCAGCTTTAAATTTCTAGAGGCATAGGCTATAACCATACTTTTTTGCGTCAACACACAACCCAAACCAATTCTAAAGGCATTACAATACACCACAAAACCATCTGTACCATTAGGCATACTCAACATAGGGGCTGAAGTAAGTTGATTCTTCAACTCCTGAAAACTTTTCTCACATGAATCAGACCACTAGAACTTAACTTTCTTTTGGGTCAACCGGGTGATGGAACATGTAATAGAGGAGAAACCTTCAACAAAACGGCAGTAGTAGCCTCCTAGAACTAAGAAACTTCTAATGTCAGATGAAGAGATAGGTCTAGGCCAATATCTTACAACTTCTGTCTTTTGGGGATCAACTCTAATATCTTCAACTGAAAAATATGACCCATAAAGGCTACATACCTTAGAAAAAATTCACACTTACTAAATTTAGCGAATAACTTATGACCTCTAAGAGTTTCCAAGATAACTCTAAGGTGATTTGCATGATAACTCTCATTACGGAAGTACACAAGTATGTCATCTATGAACACTATGACAAACATTTTGAGATATTGCTTAAATACTAAATTCATGAGCTCCATGAAGGTGGCTAGGGAATTGGTTAGCCTAAAAGACATGACTAGAAACTCAAAGTGACCATAGCGGGTTCAGAAGGCTATCTTTGGAATATCACATTCCCTCACTTTAAGTTTGTGATATCCGTATCTAAGGTATGTCTTGGAGAAATAACTTGCACCTTTCAACTGATCAAATAGGCCATCAATCCTCGAAAGAGGATACTTAATTTTGATAGTGACCTTGTTAAGCTGACGATAGTCAATACACATATGCAAAGAACCATCTTTCTTTTGCATGAATAAGACAGGTGCGCCCCAAGGAGAAATACTGGGCCTAATGAAACCTTTGTCTTAAAGATCTTTGAGTTTCTCTTTCAATTCCCTAAGCTCTGCAGGTGCCATACGGTATAGCAGAATAGAAATAGGATGAGTGTTGGGAAGAAGGTCAATCCCAAACTCTATCTCTCTATCAGGAGGTATCCCTAGGTGATCTTCTAAAAAAACATCTGGAAAAATATTAAAAATTTTGACTAACTGAATAGATGGAGACTCAGACTTAGTGTCTTTGTCTCTAACTAGGCCATAGATGCAACCCTTGGATATTAGCTTTTTGGCATTGATATAGGAGATGAAATGACTCTTGGGAGATACCGAACTCTTGCACCACATAAAATTGGCTCATTAGGGAACTGAAACTTAACCACATAGGCACGACAGTTTATAGATGGATAACAAGAATGAAGCCAATCCATACCCAGAATAAGGTCAAAATCCACCATGTCTAACTCTATTAAATCAGCAAGTTTGACTCTATGAAGAACAATAATAGGACAATCTGTATCCACTTTTTAAGCAATAACTAATTCCCCTACGAGCATAGAAAATAAGAAAGGCTCAAAAATCTTTTCAGGACTCATTTTGAAATTCACAGCTACAAGTGGGGTCACATAAAAGAGATTTGACCTAGGGTCTAACAACACATAAACATAAAGACAAAAAACATGGAGAATACTAGTAATAACATCAGGAGAGTCCTCCTACTCCTAACGGGATGGTAAGGTATAAAATCTATTCTGGCACTGCCTGCCAGCAGTGCTAGATGAAGCATCCTAAATAGCGGCAGGAGAAGGGATAGGAGTTGGTGTACTAGTAGTTTGTGCTTGAGGTTGGGCATCTCTATTCCGCTGTCGAATATGAGGACAATCCTTAAGTCTGTGGACCTGCTTCCCAAAACCAAAACAACCCCTCAAATCTATGAATCACTCACCAGGATGATACCTACCACACTTAGTATTAAACGGATAATGGGGTCTATTACCAATACTATTTTTTGACCTAGACATAAAAGAGCTGCCCCCTTGCTCCTACTTGCGACTAGGTGTAGGAGCACTAGCTAATGAAGGTGTTGGCATAGATAGACATCTCTAAAACTGAGCGTGGTCCCTCCATGGAACCTAGGATGGCTAAACTCATACTGCTCAGATTAGCCCTCTTGTTACCCCTCACTCTATCTCTCTCTCTAATCTTATCCACCTCTATCTGCTAAGCATGCATCATCAACCTAGCTAGATCCATATCCCTTTGTAGCATCGCAGTCCTACACTTCTTCAGTACCAACCCAGAAACACCAGTTACAAACTTGCTCATACTTGCCCAGGTGTCAGAAATCAATTTAGGAGCATAATTAGTCAACAGGTTTTACTTCAAGCGGTACTCCTTACTAGTCATGGACCCCTGCGTCAAGTTCATAAATTCCTTAATCTGTTCCTCCCTCATCTCAAGAGGACAGAACTTTTCCAAAAATACATCTTGGAACACCTACCAAATCATAGGAGCAACATTATCACCTCTACCCTTTCTCCATCATACAACCTAGTCATAAGCAATATCCTTCAGCATGTAGGATGCCAAATAAACACTTTTTTTCACAAAAACATGCATCACTTATGTGATCTTTCTCACTTTCTTAAGGTAGAACTTTGGGCCTTCGTCTGCCTTAGACCTATAAAACTCTGGCGAAATTACTCCCGTAAAATCATGAATCTTAGAAGTAGCTACATTATCTCCTTACTGATTTGCAACTACGGCATAGTTATTGGCCCAAACATTAGCGGTGACTACTTGGACAAACACCTGAAAGGCCGCCCGAGACTAAGCATGAGACACAGTCTCATTCAAAGAAATAATAGATCAGGATTGCTCATCATTATTTCTATAGGCATTCATAGTTTGAAGAGGAATTTTTTGAAATAATAGAGAACAAATTATTAGATAAGAGGGACAACTACAGGAATGATAGAATTAGAAAGAAAGAAATAATTTTTGCCTAAAATGTCTTGTAGACTCTTGCTCATAGATATGGTGCGCTACACACTGATGATCAAGACCTTACTCAACGCTGCCTGTCAAACTCTCTAGGAATCGTTAAAAACATTAGGCTCTTATCCCAAGTTTGTAACGACCTAAAGTTTCCTCCCAGGATATCACACGGTGCTTAGGGATTTAAATAGCCCCAAGCTAATCCTTTGAGCCTATTTCTACTAATAATACTCATTTTAAGATGAAATAATTCAAATACTAGCATAGTCATATTATATGAAAGGTCATACAGACAAAAATACCTAGTCAAAACAATCATAATACTGGAATTCTTAACACAATCAAAGTTTTGTAACTAGTCTGACAAAGCCTCTACTAATCCATGAACTAGAGATCCGTTAGGATAGGTCACCAATTGACTCAAAATGAACTGAAAGTAATAACATAGTCTCTCAAATATAGAAATGCCTGAACATAGGTCCTCGAACCATGAGGACTCACCACTATAGAAATGTAGACCTATTACTTGGAAGTCACTGACTAGGCTAGGACTGAGCACCTGAACCTACATTATAAGATAATGTAGTACATAGACATATATATGGATCAACACATAAGAATGTACTGCAAATTTGGGGGTGCATCAATTTATATAAAATAACATCCATACTCTTTAATCAAATTTTTTATGTAATAAGTAATGACTCACATGGCTTGAATAAGTATAAAATGTAAAGCTCATGAATCATGTAAAATGGTGCAAGTAAAAAAAATCTCACGAGTCATCATAGTTTAACTTTGAAACATACTTGATGGCATTTCATTCAGTTTAGGAAAATATCTTGTTTCAACCTTTAGGGAAATCATTCTATATCAATGGAAAGATACTCTAGTTTAGGTAAATAACTTATCTCATAGCTTTAGAGAAAATACTTATATCAAGGGAAAAAACTTTAGTCTTAAGGAGAAATTCTGCAACTTTACTATAAGGAAAATAACATATATCAAGGGAGGTTCTTTAACTAATATAAACCATGTGAGCTACATAGATTCTAATATTTCGTCCTCCTAAGAAAGGGACCTCACGTTAGGGAGAGGAATCATACTCTTGCTAAGGAGTATAACCTCAACTCAGTGATAACTTATCTAAGCCTCGAGCCCAATCATCTCAGCCTTAAGCCTAAAATCTCAAACCTACGGTTGCATATATTTCTGGGGTAAGAAACCTTAGTAACTTACCCAACTCCGTGATAAATACTTGTCCCTTTTTTTATCTCGCTCATCTCATGAAAATCCTCTTTCAAAATAATCTCATGGTTCTTAAGAAACTAATAATCAAATCTATAATCTCATTTAGTGAAGTGGATTTCAAACTCTATCACCATTAGGTCTAAATATTTCTCAATAATATCAGAATACTCAAATCATGGGTGCTTATAGCACAAAATTTCATAAAATTGCAAGTCACAAGTAGGGCTTCATGACCCATTATTCAATATTAAGGTCAACTCATCAAAATGCATATTAGAAAGCATATAGATTCATAAATCATATTGAAATCTGGAATTTACAGCAAGTTATCTCATAATCTCCACATACTCATATACTTTAATATCTCAAAATTTTAACTATTAACTTTTCAAAGATTAAAATCTTGGGGTATAGACCCAGCTGCAATTCTCAAGAGAACATGTAAAAATCATGCCATAAGACTCTCATTTCATGGGAAAAATCAAAAATTTACAACCAATAACAATGGGTAAAAAACCCCAATTCAATTTTATGTAAAATCTCATAAATTGCAGAAAATTGTAGTTTAAATAAGCCTTTGGGCACAAGGGTAAAAGGATTATCCTTGTTCAAAACCTCACATAACTTAGATAATGAAATTAGATGAACAATCTTACTTTAAACTCTTTTTCTTACTCTTGAGAGAAAGTTCTTGCAACCCTTAGACTTGGGGAACTTAAATGTCAACTCAATTTACAGAATCTATGTTGAGTTCTTGGATTTCTTGGAGAACAAAGATTTACTCTTGAGAGAGAAACCCTCGCTTTTGGATGTTTTGGGAGATAATGAGCCTATCAGGTTTGTTTGGAAAATATTTGAGGGTTAAAAAAGTGGAATGACTAAAAATCCCTTTTAAAACCGAGTTAAATATACTAAGCGGGGCTATGACGGTCGGAGCGATGGTCCGTCGCTAGCCTGATGGTCTGTCGGATACTTCGTCACTTGCCGATCGAAAAAAAACACACTGCCTTGATGTGATGATCAAAGAAATAGTTCATCGGAGTATTGACGATCCGTCGGATCATACATCGCATGATGGCAAGGATGTGATCACACTGCCTCAGTGGCGCCGGTCTCAGCGACGGTCCATCATAGCACTGACAGTCTAGCATCCTATCCATCGTACTTAGGCCAGGAAAGGGAGTTAGATCCTTAGTTACGATGGTATGAGAGATGGTCCATCGTAGACAAGATGATCCGTCAGATCGTCCGTTACATTCTCTTAGTGAAACGACCATAACTTCTCACCCTAATGTCGGATTTGGATAAAATTGGTTTCATTGGAAATCTAATTCAATTCTCTACACGACATAAAGTCAAATTAAGAAAAATATATATGGTTTAAACACGAATCACTTGGTAAGTCATGTCTCAATATTTTAGGGATGGAAATAGATTTCACTTAACATACTCTAAGGCTTGAACTACGAGGGAACTTTGCTGGTTCTTACACTACCACCTCCCATATCAGGGAAAGGGGTGCGTAGTTTCGTTGGGCATGCTGGATTTTACCTGAGGTTTATAAAATACTTCTCTAAACTTACAAATCCTCTTTGAAAACTTTTGGAGAAGGAAACTAAGTTCTTTTCTTATTTTGAATGCATTATGGCATTCGAATGCCTTTAAATGAATCTGGTTGAGGCCCTATCATTGTTGCACCGGATTGGTCAAATCCTTTTGAGATAATGTGTGATACAAGCGGTGATTCCTTTAGAGCTGTGCTGGGGAAAAAGAAGCAGAAATTATTTCATCCAATTTATTATACTAGCAAAGTAGTGAATAGAGCTAAAATAAATACACTATCATAGAGCAGGAACATATAGCAATGGTGTATGCTTTTGAGAAGTTTCAGGCATACTTTTTATGTACCAAGGTAGTGGGACATACTGACAATGCTGCCTTGAGATACCTAATGGCAAAGAAGGATACTAAACCAAGATTTATTCAGTGGGTATTGCTACTTCACGATTTAGACCTCGAGGATAAGGATCGCAACAGATGTAAGGATTAGGTAGCTGATCACCTATCCTTATTCAAAGGTGAACAGGCAGTAAAAGAAGAGCTTAAAATTAATGATTTATTTTCGGATAAGAAAGTATTAACTGCAGTGCTTGAGAAAGTGCCTTGGTATGCTTACCTCACAAATTATATGGTAAGTGAAGTAATACTGGAGAATCTTTCCTTTCATCTAAGGAAAAAGTTTCTCCATGATTGTAAAAATTATTTTTGGGATGAGCTGTATCGTTTTTGATGATGTGTGAATGTTATTATTATACAGTGCATTCAAGAAGTAGAGATGTTGAGTGTACTAGAAGCGACTCATGCTTCCCCAGTTTGTGGTCATCAGGCTTGTGATCGTACTGCCAGAAAAGTATTTCAAAGTGGCTACTACTGGCCTACTTTGTTAAAGAATACTTCTGAGTTCATAAAAAGATGTGACCAATGTCAAAGTCTAGGGTTTATCTCAAAGTTCCATGAGATGACAATGTCAAAAATATTGGAGGTAGAACTGTTCGATGTCTGGGGCATTGAGTTTATTGGGCCCTTCGTGAGAGTATTTGGGATGAAGTACACACTAGTTATTATTAACTACGTGTCAAAATAGGTTGAGGTTGTGGCTCCAGTAGATAATGAAGAAAAGTGGGTTGATGCATTTTTAAAGAGAAGTATCTTCTCTCGCTTTGGGGTACCACGTACCATCATAAACGATGGATGATTACCCTTTTGTAACAAGATATTCAGAGATATCTTAGAGAAAATATGGAGTCAAACAGCATAAGGTGGCTACTGCATACCACCCACAGACCAGTGGGTAGGTGGAGATTTCTAATCGGAAAATCAAAGCTATCCTTGCCAAGACTGTAAATACTAGCTACAAGGATGATACATTATGGGCATACCAAACTACTTTCAAGACACCCATTTTCATGTCGTCATACCAAATGGATTATGGAAAGTCATGCCATTTGTCAGTTGAGCTAAAGCATAAAGCACTGTAGGCACTGAAGCATCTTAGCCTGAACTAAAATGAGGCAAAAAATATGAGACTGGGGCAGCTAAATGAGATGGAAGAGTTCCATCTTGGACCTTATGATCGGGCTGATCTATATAAGGAAAGAATGATGAAGTACCACGACAGCAGGATTGAAAAGTTGGATTTCTAGAATGGCGACTTGGTGTATCTATTCAACTCCAAACTAAAACTGTTTCTAGTTAAGCATAAATCCAAATTGTTCGGCCCATTTAAAGTGAGTCAAGTTTACACATCTAGAGTAGTCGAACTTGAAAATGAAGACAAAAGAGTCTTCAAGGTAAATAGGCAACATGTGAAACTATATATGTCCAAAGGACTCGATAAAGAATATTGCTAATGTCTATCTCTATGAAATTTAAGTAATCGAGATAACTGAGTCATACCATGATAATAAATCAGTCGCTAGTGGTAGGGAACTGACAATGTGTTAATGTAAAGCATTTGTTAAATTAATTTTGTTGCTATTAGTGCATTTTAGAGGTGTTTATGTAGTGTGCAGGATAAAAAATACAGCAAAAAGGAGGAGTTGTGCGGTTTAAAACATGGGTGAAAATCTGAGCTACTAGAACAAAAATGATGACCGATTCGGTGGACCACCAGTCTCATGATGGTTCACCATTTCCTCTTTTGCAAACAGTCAAAAAAATTCATTCACTGGATCAAGTTGACAATTAAAGTGGTGGACTATCCCAAAGTTGATGGACTGTCTAATCGATCTTCATAATCAAACTATATTGCTTAGGTTCTTGAAAGGTATGATGGTGACTATGGTGGACCATCAAAAATTCAGTGGACCATCCCTATGACCATCGTAATGAAGTAAAGTTTCCCAGGTTTTGGTAAGATTCAAAAGCCAACCATGTGGACCATTGAAGATATGACATACCGTTGATCCTGGCGTCGTTGTAGCCCTAATTTTCTGTCGGGATGGGTTGAATCTGAAGCCCTATTCAACTCCCTTTAGATTCACAGAATTTGAAAGAAATTACTACCTCTAGGACTCTACATCTCCTTTATTTTCTCCTAGTTAAAAACATCTATTCGTCTGGTTCTCTTATTCAAAGTCAAGTTGAAATCCTAGTATAAGAGTTGTTTGAAATAGTTTTGTTCTCTAAAGTTGCAAGCTTCTCTCTTTGCAAAATCAAGGTATGCACATAATTCTATTTTTCTTTGTCTAAATGACACGTCCAACTGTGGATTGTATTTGGCAAGTTGTTTTATTAAGGAATTAGCATCTTGTCATAGTTCTATTGCCTTGAATTGCTCAATGTCTTGAAGCAGTAGCTTGAGCATAATCTGTTTAGGTGAAGTCTTAGTAACCACATGATTAAAATATGAAAAGTTATGATTGATTGTGTTACTATTGTAAAATATTGTTTAACAAACAATGTTTCTTAGCAAATGCTTAAATATACACCAAATTGAAAGCAAAAGCTGAAGAAGCAAAGCGACGATCAAAGCAGTGGACTATCACTTTTGCAATAATCTATCAAATTAACTATCGAAACGACCACATATATGACACTCACTGGAAAATATGTGATGGCCCAAGTGGTGGACTATCATTGTCTTGATGGACTACCAAATGGACCGTTACAAGACCCTAAACTTTCAAACCCCTGCATTAGACCTGAAGGACCACCTGGTGGACAACCAATTACCTGATGGACTATTAGTGTGGCCGTCAACATAAAATTTTCACTGATTTGTCTTTCTTTGTGCTGTGAACTTATTTCTTACTTATTCTTAAGGTGTTATGGCTCCAAAACATCCATTATTCAAAGGAGGAAGATCTTAAAGGGTTTGAGGAGAACCAGCACCCGGTTACACCACCAGGCAATATAGAAAGAAAACTTTCTATCTCTCTCAGTCTAAAGGGGAGAGCGGCAACAATACAAGAAGTACCAGCTCGAGCCCAGATGAGGCAATGATTGCTACAAATAAACCCAAGCCTGTTAAAGGAGAAACTGAGGTTGTTGATGTAGGAGAAAAAACTAATGTGATAAGGTGGAGAGTGAGTTGGAGCATATTAACGTAATTAAATATAAGGATCCTCAGGTTTGAGATGCGATTAGATGGTAGATAGATGGAGAAACAGAGAATTTCTATGACAGATTGACACCTACGGTAAGAGTGATAACAGGACTATTAATAGAGGAACATCAGATTATGACAATGGAGCTCTATGAATACCCTGAGTTTTAATGCCATTTCGATGAGTATAGATTAGTATGGATGAGAAGACCACTAGGAGTGTACCAACCAAATTGGGTAGAGAATTCTTTGATAATCATGTGTTTTAATAGAAAAGGACCTTCCAAAGAGGAAATTGGTTACCAGTTTGCCAAACAGGGAGTCTATGCCTGCTAGAGGAGTGACTATTATATTTCAGCCTGAATAATCAATAGGATGTTGTTCGATCCAGACTATAAAGCTCCACTAACTATACTAGATCTTGAGTTTAGGTTAATGACTGCATTTATTCAGAGGCCTTGGGTGGCTTCATTATTGACTGATGATGGAAAACCCTCTTTGTTTACAAATTCACGGAAGTGTATTGAAAAGTATTCCATTAGCTTCAAAGTTAAGTTCTAGTATGAAGTTGTCCACTTAAGGATGATGCAAACAAAAGGTGATGGAAATATGGATAACATAGAGCTACATTGGTGGCAAGCTTGGTTTCGGGGCTATCGATTGACTTCAGCCAGATTATTACGGATGAGATGTTCGTAAGAGCATAAGAGATATCCTGTGCATTGCCATTACCCTTCTTAATCACTGATTTATGTAAACATGCAGGTGTGCCTCTAATTTACAAAGTTGATAATGAAATCCCGACAACACTTAAACAATAAATCGAGAAGTCAAAAGATGACTTAATGTTTTTGATCTGTGTTACCAAGCCGCCTGCTTACTAGAATAAATCTACACCACCGCTTAATGCTATAAAAATACCTGTAGGTATGCCTCATCCCATCACCACTTATGTGCCACTCGAGTAAGTGTCTCTAAATACATTTGCAGGGTTAGGTTCTTCACAATATATCGGTGGATCAAATTTTGCCTAATACTGATTTATGCTAGAAAACTTTGCTAAGTCACTGAAGACACAAAAGAGGTTTCAGAGACGGCTAGATAAGTAGGATGCAGACTTCAAGTCTTTTGTTGATGAAATTATGGCTGATGCAATCGGTCCATTCAAAACTATTAAGACTAGGATGGACACCATAGAACTTAGTATCAACAAAAGACTTGATTCACTGTCCCTCTCTGACCTTGTTAAGCTGATAGCTGAATTTGAACAAGCAAAGGCAGATATTGTAGAGCTGAAGAGTAGGAAGCCAAAACAGCCTATTTTTGACCCAACCTTAGTGAAAACTGATGTTGATGAGGTTATTATGGACTTGATAGGAAGAACAGTGAAAGACAAAGAAAAGAACCAAATGGATGAAAAAAGCTACAAGGAAAGAAGCAAAGAGGAGAAAGAGAGCAGAAAGACTCCAGAACAACAAGAATGGCATGATATTAAGAGAGCTCAAAAGAAGTCAGTAAAATATGAAGTTATGTGGAGAAAGAACGATAAAGCCAAACCAGCAGGGATATCTAGTAGTGCTTCCCTATCAAGGGGGCAAAGTGAAGGATCGGTTCAAGAGACGATTCCTCCAATCTTGGAGGGTGAGGTTGTAAGTGCCCCTAGGGGCCAACTTTGAACCAGGTGAGGCCGCAGGAGCCTCGCCACACTTCAAAGATGCCTCAGATCAATAAGATACAAAACAAATAAAACCATTTCCTTATAATTTAAATAAATGCTTTGAGGACAATGCATCTGTTTTTCTATAGGGGTGGTATACTTGTACCATGTTTGGTTGTGTTGCCGATCTATTTTCCCTCTATGTGCTATATAGTAGAACCGGTATGTCTAGGGTGTCTTATTTTTGCATTTTTAATTTCCTAAACTTATGATGTAAATATTTGTGTTTAATGTTATTTATAAAAGGTTTTTTCTTCTCTGTTTAAGTATCCCTTTGTAGATATGAATAATGAATGATGCTGGCATAAGACTATGTGCATGCATGTGTAATTATTTACTCTAATTATGTAGGATGTCTGCATAACCTTCAGTGAAATTGTGTTTTGCATTAACATGTAATAGGTGCATGAATCATGTGATGGAAATCCTGAGAGTAGCAGAAGAAGTTTAACAGAGTTGCATCTATGTCTGAGGATTTGTCTTGCGTTCTTGCATAGTGTAGTGCCTAGAACTTGCCCAAGTCATTGATACTATCTTCTAACTAATTTAATAAGATAGGATAGTAGGCCTCCTTTTACATTTAGTCCACTTAGCTGAAATAATTAACCTCTCTAAAAAAATATATTTCTCCCACACTTAAACCCTTTTTGAGCTTTTAGTAGTTTTCTTTATTTCCTGTAACTACAATTGACTCTCCGTAGAGAATTAGCATTCAACCCTGGCCCTGTACCTATATTGGGCATTGTGCACTATAACTTAGTCAAAACACCTATGTTGAGGGTGGATATTGTCAAAATGTAAGTACCTAGTGGAAAGTTGGTTTAGAATATAGTTTAAAGGTATTTGGCCCTGATCTATCCAAAGATATTGTGCACCTTAGCTTGCTACATCAGCATAAGTTGAGGGTGGCTGATGCTTGGTAAAAAAAAGATTATGTGTTATGATTTATGTAGAATTTATTAAGGGAGATTTAAAGCAAGTTGTTGAAAATAGCAGGTTAGGGCTGAAAAGATACTAGGGTAGGGAGAGTTAAGTCCTAATGAGTCAGTTTACCCAAAAGAGTACCCTCACCTATCCTGAAGCCTTATTATAAGCCTAGAAAAGACCTGTTTGATCTTAATGAATTAGCTTTGAGGGTGCGTTAAATGGAAAGGGAAAGCCTATGGGTACCAGGACTATGTTTATAACTCTTTGATGAGTATGAGAGTTTAGATTCTATCCATAAAGTATATACAGTGGTGAAATTAATTATTGTGAGGAAAACTAGAGTTTTACTTAGTTCTGTTGTTCTCTATGGGACATAAGATCAATATTTTTGAGTGTAAATATAATCAATGTTGGGTGTAGAGCCTGTTAGTTGAAATTCATGTGAATGAAATGACGATTGAATGGTTGCATCAACCTTGTTCATTAGTCGGTTTCTTGTCATGGTATGGTTCATGTTTTCCATTGGATGTTGAGTTTCTTGAGGACAAGCAATGATCTTAAGTTGAGGGTGTTGATGTTCAGGCTTTCGACGGAACATTTTGCATTTTTTTGTGGGAAATATGTATGTTTACAAGCAATTAAGTTTGCGTTTGATGCTTATTTTTAATGTTTTAGAATAAGGAACTAGCTGAAGAAAAAGTCTCAGAAAAGTGGCAGAAAAATACTTTTGACGGTCAAAATGGTGGACTGTCAGGGTTTCGATGAACCACCAATTTAACCATCTGATCGAATAAGAACTCAAACTTTTAGAAGACCCTGCGACGGTCAAAATGGTGGACCGTCAGTCTTGCAATGGACGACCAACTTAACCGTCAGGCATAGATAGAATCCAAGACTTTAGGTCTTGCTGTAACGGACCAAATGACGGACCGTTAGTCTTACGACGGACCACCTAGTTGGCTGTCAGATTTATCTAGAACCTGTCCCCCTAAAGGACTCAGGGATGGACCAAATGGTGGACGTTTAGTATTAAGAAAGACCACCAAGTTGGCCATCAATTTTATCCAGATAGTGACCTCACAAGATAAGCAGCGACGGGCCAAATGATAGACTGTCAACTTTGCGATGGACGACCTTTTTGGCCGTCACTTTGGACACGGATTTTAAGATTATGAATTATAAATCCCTTTAAGCTGGGAACATATAATTACCAAGTATTAGAGTTTAGTAAGAATCTTTTATCATTAGCTTCATACTTTCGCTTCTATTGAGAGTTGTGTAACACTTTTCATTGAGATTTAAATCTAGAGACTGAGATCTGATGATTTATTTTTATATTTTCCATTGAATATTGAGAAGAAAAATGTTGTGAATTTTTTAAGTGCCCTCTTGAATCCGTTTATGAACATCAATATATCTTTGATTTCTTATATGTAGATGAGTACCTAAACTACCATAACTAGGGTTATGGGAGCCTTGATGTAGAGAACTATTTTGGGGTTGTGAAATTGTTTGATTTCTAACATCTATCGAAATTGCATGAATCTTCCTTCCTTAAAATGTCATATATTTTTTGCAAACTTGAGGAGTGAGCCATGAACTCCACTTGTCTGACAAGAAAGTGGATGTTAAGAGAAGAATTTATTCATATGAACTCCATAGGTTTACCCTTTGGGTTAACGGGTTGATGCCTTAATAGTATTAACCCTCATGGGAGTGTTATTGAATAATGCATAAATCATTTAATTTTTAGAGAAGTAAATGATGAAATACTCATTAGGTTGAGAAACACGTGTGTAATTCTTAGAATTCAAACACAAACTCACAACCGTAAATGTTTTTACGTCTTGATGAGAATTACACTAGTTAATTCGTTCTTATTGAATTTACATCTACATTAAATCTCAGTAGCTCGACTTTTGTGTGAAACAAATACAATAGAACACTGTTAACACATTCAAACTCCCTTCTACTGAAGAATCTTAGATCAACAGTCTAATAACATTCTTAATACTTAGTGAACATGGTATCCCCAGTGGGATTCGACACCCAACCCGATTAGGTTCTATATTTGAAAGTGACCGCTTACTCTCTAGTAAGTGAAGTATAATTTGGGCGTATCAAAGATCATCAAGGAAGACCTCAGGAAATAAATTCACCACCAGGATGGAATGCAAAGAAGGATGGTCCAACTTTGAATCTTTAACCCAAACTACATGATGGAGACACACATTGGAGATTAATCTCCGAGCTCTCTGATAAGTTATGAACATCCCCTTAGGATCTAGGGAACCACCCTCCCACTCAATAATCGGCTCATATGAATGTCAAAGACAACTTTACGGATCCGTAGTCTAGAGAAGCATAAAATGAGTACAACCAATCCATCCCCAATATAATATCAAAATCCACCATATCTAATTAAAAGAAATCCACTAAATTTTCTTTACTACCAACAGATACCATACACACCCTATAAAATCTTTTAGAAATCACAGAGTCACATACTGGGGTAGAGATAGAAAAAAGTATCTGGAACACACTCTACACCAAAACGAAAATGCACATCCACAAATAGGGTCACTTAATAGAGAGTCTCCCCTGGATCAAGTAAATAGTACACATCTCGGGAAAAGAGTTTCAATGTATAGTCACGACATCAGATGATGCCTTAAACTCCTATCAAGTAGTGATAGTATAGAGATTATTCCAACTAATGTCGTAACTAGATAGAGCACCCTCTGGTTCCGGAGCTAAAGATGAAGCTACTAGAAGCTTGTTCTCCCTTAAAGCAACCATACTAATAGAACTATTTCTAAGAATATGTCTTTCCTGACCATAATTGAAGAACCTTTACCTCTCCTCATCATTTAAACCTCAATGAAATATATCATTAAACCTATAAAGAGGATATAATTGAGCTGACAGGGCCCCACTAGCCTGACATTGGGCACCTTGTGCCCTGAAGTTGTCACCACCATGAAAACGTCTATCACACAATAGGTTTGGGTAGGGAGAATTAATCATCAAGTATGACCTAGAAATTTACAACTTCATATGAGGCAAATTACCACCATCTTTACCTCCCTACTGTTGGCCACTACTTTGGTTAGTGAATCTAAACTTTTTTCCCTGCCTCTCCCTTATTTTAACTTGTTTCTTATCTTCCTTTACCTATTGTATGTACACAACTAACCTAGAGATATCTTTGTCCATGATCAATAAGGAATCCTTACTCTCCAATATCAAATCCCCGGATAACCTAGAAGTGAACTTCCTCATTCTAGCCCTCATGCTAAAAACCATCTTTGGAGCATACCGAGACAACTAGTGAGACTTCAAGGCATACTCTTTGACTTACATCTTACCTTGTCTAAGATTAACAAACTCTTTAACTTTTGCTTCCCTCAACTCCTAAGGAAAGAAGTGGTACAGGAAAGTATTAGAAAAATCTTCCCACAGGGATGTCTCAACACCATCACTCATTGACTTTTTCTATTCTCATACCATTAGTACGCCATATACTTATGTCGGTAGATGGTAAACTCTACGCCCTCCATATTCATGGCATGCAAAACATTAAAAATCTTTTCCATTTCATCCAAAAAACATTAAGGATCCTCCTCCACCATAACACTCATAAAGGTTAAAAGGTTTAACTTCATGAACTGGCCAACCCTTGTGGTATTAGAAAATTTAGTAATGTGAACACCACGCTAAAAATGAGTAGCTACCAATTGTGCCAACATGTGAATGGACTAACAAAACTCAACATTCGTTACTTCATCTTGAGGAGTCTGAGATTGACTTGAGGGAACCGATGGAACTCCAGGAGGACATTCTGGAACTGGACCCTTAGACCGAGTATGGATCCCATAAATAGAGCGTGTCCCATCCATATTGTCCTCAATTAGCATAGAGGAGTTTTCATGAGCATTAAATCATCGAGGAGAAATGATCTAAAAAGAAAACAAATAAGAATTATAGAGGACTTCAAAACATACACTTCATATCTTGAAAATAAAACACAAGAGAGAGAAACATTCCAACATGTCTTATAGCTTCTCCCTTATGAGTGTGTCGCTCTAAAAACCCTTAAAAAGACTCTACTCCACATAGCTTTATAGGCTCCCAATTGAGCATGAACCTAAGTATCTGATACCAATCTGACATAACCCAAACAAGGGCCTACTCATGTCGGGTGCATCAAGTCCAACCTGGACTGAGACCACCCCTAATACCCTACTTTGACCACCCTACACTATGTTAAAAAAATTGCTTTTATAACATAACTAAATGGAACAATCATAAATCAAATATATTCAAATGGTGACAGCCCTAATAACAATATCAATTTCAAAGTTGACACCAATACGAACACCGTCTATGCCAACCCAAAGTAGTCTAATAAAGCCTTTATACAAAACCAAAATACCATCTGGTAAGGACATGCCCCCGATCGTAGACAAAACCAAATTCTAAAAAACAACAAAAGTATGTAGTTAAGACCATAAAATGAAATTTTATTCTAGAGTATGAAAACTCACAACTTCAATCAGACACAAAGTTGTCCACAAATCTTAGATCACTGAACAGGAAGAGTAGTATGGTTGATTCCCGCATCACGTGAAGATACAACGCATGAAGATGGGTTAGCGGGTGAACTCTATCATGTAATCAGGAGTAAGGATAAAATAATTCCAATATTTAAAACTAAGTAAATAACTTTAAGCAATGAAATCTATACATATATATATAATCTATGTCGGGAAAGTGAGTCAGGTTTAGCATGTGTTTAAAACTATAACCTGGGCTATGCATCTTCACCATCCTAAAGCCACTCATGGGCTATATGAGTCAAATGTTACCCCCTGAATAGTCCCAGTGCATGTAGCTACACAAATTAGAGATATCAAGGGGACCGGGGATTCTCGTGTACCCCTCAACCTCCGTGATACATAAATATAAGTATAAACTTAGGGGATTCCCATGTACGCTACAAGTATATAGTCTCTATGACCAATCTTCATGTCGGAAAACATGAGTTTCTAGTGTTCATTCATTTGACTCACACCTTCATGGTTAGCTATAACAACCAACCATTATTGCCCAATTAAACTATTAGAATACAAACAAATCACCAATTTCAAAGTTAATTACCAAGGAATTATGTAGTGGTATAGTCATACGGACTATAGTTTATAATTAATCTCATTAGCCAATTTTTTGGGGATTTCTATGTACCCTACATGATTTCCAATTTACCAAAACCATGGCTGCCAAGGCCTTACCAAGCGATCTAAACCCATCTAACCATATTTTTATTCCATTACCATATTATACATTGCAATAGTTTCGATAAAAGTAAAACTATGTGACAAAACCATTCTTATAGGTATTTTACAAAGCATGTTGAGGGCATATAGTTTTAAAAACCAAATCAAAGAACCAAATTACCATTTCCATGAAACCACATGTTCAATTCCACAATTTGAAATTTAAAACTTAAAGAAAAGAATGGGAATAATATTCATCCATTAACAACTAAAACCCCCAAGATCCAGTTTAAAATCAAACAATACCCAAATTCAAATATTTGAAACCATTCATTGCAATAATAATTTAGTTGAACTAACAATTAGAGAGGATTAACAACACTTTGATACCAAAGAATATGGAGAGAAACCACCCTTGAAATCCCTAATTAACCACCTTGAGGAAAACCCTAGCCTTTCTTGAACCAAAATCCTTAAGAGAGATTCGATAGTGTTTAAAGTTTTTTTTATAGAGAATAGTAGTGTAAATAAAGTCCCAATTGTGTTTTAAGACATGGGTTCCTAAGAGGTTAAGAGGGGAAATGTCCAGAATACCCCTAACTTAAATTGTAAAATTTCTATAGAAGGGTATGGTTTGGGAACCTCTCTTGTACCCCATTATACATGTAGTACCCCTAAATCATACCCGGGAGAAAAAGTTTGAATCCATTTCTGTCCAATATATGATTCCCCTTGACAAAATTATACCATTACCGTATGACAAGTACCTACCTAGTCGTATCCTAAGTAGAATATAAAGTCTAGACAATGAACAACATATGCTTTGGACCATACCACTCACATCATGTACATAACACTCTTAAGATGTCCACTCATACCTTTGACAGAAACCAAAAAAAACCACACTGAGTAACATATGACCAAGGCCCCTAAACCAACCCACATCATACAACAAGTACCCTCAAGTCATATGAAGTCCAGAAGTTCAAAACTCAAGAAATTTCTAAGCACCAGAACCTAGTGTATTTCAGTAGCCAACCCAAACAAAAGCTCTTTGATTTACCTCATCTCACTCGAAATCTCCTTAAACAACCATACAGTGGATGGCCTGTAAGAGTCTGTGTCGTCGTCTATCTACTTTCCTAAGTAGATCTTCCACTTTTTACTCTTACCATGTATGCCTTTATCTCGGAATATTAAGAGGGAAAATGGGGTTCCTTAGAAACCCTAAGTATCTCTTAGATACTTCTCAACCCTGGCTTTATTGTAAAGCTCTAGGATCAAAGAAGAAAAAAAGAGAAATGAACCATCTCAGTTCTTCAAATTCCTCATGTCTTAAAGCATAAGCCATCCAATATTCAAAGAAATATTGTCTAAGATATATGGAACCATCTAGGCTCAAAGATCTTTAACATATCTCATGCCATTCAAAGGAAAAAGTGTCTTCAAGCACTCATCCATCATTCATGAAGTTATATATGTGGGATATTGTAGTCCTTCACTTCATGAATGATGGATGAGTGCTTGAAGATTCTCTTGTTTGTGTGATGCATCCTATGCACTCATTCATTTGTCAAGGACTTCAACCATATATGCATCACACAAACAAGAGAATCTAACTGCACATACAATGATCTAATCAAGGGACACCTACATCGTTCCCACCCATTTGACAAGGGGGCTTTAACCACATATCTTATTTGGAATTTAACCACAAGTTTTTTCCTTCAGTAAGGTACTTTAACCTAATGAGATCTCCATAAGACCAAGAATTTACCCT
>JAPEIP010000006.1:155494356-155529639 GCA_026120095.1 Capsicum chinense | reverse complement strand
AAGCAATATTATTAGGAAAGGAACCTCAACCTCGAGCTATTATATTAGGCAAGAGACTTCAACCTCAAGCCATCAAAAGTCTTATTAGTTGGCATTTAGGACTTTAACCCTTTGCCCATACATCCACATACAATATTTAAGGACTTTAACCATTTTAGCAAATTCAGTACTATACATGACCACAAGTTTTTTATGGAAGCCTTTCTTTCTCAACTATTTCAATAGACCAATGCCTTTGCTTAATTCAACATAATTCTATACAACATTCTCACCATGCTTGGGTTCAACCCATAATTTAAGGTTATATTTATAACCAGGGTCTTTACCCTTTCATTAGCCATCAACAAGGTTATCATTTCCACATCACATCATTCATAATTCCATTAACACATCATTTATCCCCATTGTCAGTTTCCAATAGCCTAGCACCTGTAGAGACTCCTACCGCTTTGTTTTCTAATTCTCTTTGCTTTTTTTAGCTTTTTTCTTTAACTTCTTTGTAGCTCTTTTTAGGTTATATTGGTCTAACTCCTTAGGTCACATCGCTTCTCTCTTCTTTATTTTTTCTTTCATTATTGTTTTTTCATACATTTGCTGCTTGCCTTTATCCTTCACGGGTCTACCCATCAGATCTAGAATACCCTAATTATCATCACTTATTGCTAAAGTTCGGTAAAATACAGGAAGCTACAATTGTTTCCCCTTTAACTTTGCTATGTCAGCCTTTGCCTGCTCTAACTCTGCCTTGAGCTTGGCAAGATTAGGGACAAACAGTGAATCTGCTCTAATGTGTTGGCACATTGAAGTCCAACTGAAGTCATTCAAACTTAACACAATAAGAACAAAGCAAGAAAATAAATCATGCTCTTACACTTAATATGGACAATCGGAAGAGAAGGTTTTTCACATACCTAGATTATGTAGGTATGCTATGTTCAAGAGACTTCAGAGATAAAGCTAACTTACAAATTCAATCTCTTCCATTTCTCTTTATTTATGATGAAGAGAGAGAAGGAGTGAACTAGTTTAAATAAGGTAAAATTGGAAAAGATAGGGAGTCTAGATAAGATAACACCCTTTAGGTTCTTTGAATCTTAAGGAAGTGGAACACCTAAAGGTCATGGAATGGTTACAATGAATTTACCCACTCAATTTTATCCTTAGAATCTCACTTTGGTTCTAATACAGAGTACTTATAAAGAGTACCGATTTAACCCTACTTGATTTTGAATTAGGGTTAAAGTGATGGTGATATTGATGCTACATCGTCGGTGTGGTGGACCACTATTCTGAATGTCACTCATCACCAGAGTTTGGGTGTTTTTATTTGGGTATAATGGTAAGTGGGATGGTACATAAAGAATGTGATGGTACACCATTCTGATCATTACTTCTTACTAGAATATAGCTCACTAATCTTAATTTTGATGACTTTTATGATGGCCTACCAGGTTTGTGACGGTTCGCCACTTAAGCCATCATGGCTTATCCATTGAATGAAATTTCTTGCTAGTTCTCGACAGTTGAATATGGTGGTCTGTTAGATGACTGGTGGTCCACCAAGTCATTCGTTGCCTTATTCTGGTAGCTCACTTTATCGCTCTTTTCCCTTTTTACAGCATTTCTGGTCCTGCACATTTCACAGTTATATCAAAATTGCACAAAAACATGAAATAGACTCTAACTATGGTTACAACAACATGTTAGGGGTCCCCTCTTACTAGCGCCTGATTTATCATCGTGACACGACTCAGTTATCTCGATTACTTAGACTTTATAAAGATAAAAGACATCAGCACTTCTTATTGAGTCTTTTAGACCAATATAAAGTTTTATTCATTTCCTGTTCACTTTGAAGATGCTGCCATATTCATTTTCAAGCTTGACTACTCCAGATGAGTAGGCTTGACTAACTTTAAATGGTCCTGACTATTGGGACTTGAGTTTACCTGGAAACAATTTGAGCCTGGAATTGAACAGAAGTACCAAATCACCTTTCTGGAAGTCTCTGCTTTAAATTATTGGACCATGATACTTTTTCATCTTCTCTTTGTAAAGGTCTGCTCTTTTGTAATCCCTGAGATGGAATTCATCCATCACATTTAGTTGCCCTAATCTTTGCTCTATTGCCTCCTTCCAATTGAGATATAACCTTTTTAGAGCCCATAAAGCTTTGTGTTCTAGCTCAACCGGTAAATGGCATGCTTTTTGTAAGACCCTAAAAAATTTTAAATCTAACTTAGCTCTTTAAGGCTTGATAAGAAAATCCAATACTTAGAAGAATTTTTGCTAAGTGTTCAACACTAGTGATATTTTAAGCCTCCGAACTTCGGGGATTTATTTGGCCACCTTCTGGACCTACATATTTTGATTTTCAAGTTGTGTTGCAACAGCAAAAGACCCAAGTATGTCTTGGTCATATTAAGAACACATTTGGGTGCATTTCAGTGGCTGAAGTCACTGGTTTACAATGATCCCGCATTCCGGGTGCATTTTAGGCAAAAATTTAGGGTCAACTTGAAACTATCATAAATCCCTGTATATAATGAAATTGGAGGGATTAAATATAAAAATGGAAACCTTTCTCAGTCTTCTTTGAAATACAATTAGTTTCATTCAAATCCAACGTCGGACTAAAAATTTATGATCAATTTACTTCAGCGTATCAAAACTGACAACAGAGGGACAACTGAATCTTTCTACCTTTCCTTAGGGGTATTTTAGTCTTTTGACCCACACTATATATAAATACAAACACAATATTAAGGCTCATTTAAACTAAAATATATCTTTTTTCATCATTCTCTCTCAAGAACAAGAGAAAGGGTCTCAATTTGAAGACCCAAGTTCAAAGGATTTCACCATTAATCATCAAGACTCTTCCATCTAATGTATGCATAGTATTCATCCATGGATTCCTTTCATCCGTGGAGCTAAAGAATAAAGTTTTAAATTATGTATTATAAATACTTTGTTTTGTTATGATTATGTTTATGTTGTATGGCTTCAAGTAGGGATATTTATGTATTTTCATGAAGCTATGTTCGTATGTAAGTTGAAATCGATGAAATTAGTTTTTTATAATATCTATATTGTTGGATACTGATAGTCAAGTTATTGATGTTGAATGATTCCCAAATTGGAATCTTTACGTGTGATTATGAATCTAAGTCACCGTGTGATTTGAACACATGTAAAACTTAGTTATTCATGATGTGAAATCTTATGGTTTCACCTATGCCTATATTGTGAATGAAAGGAGTTGGATGAAATGCCTAGAATAATAATAATCATATTTTCATGACTTAAGAGTACCAAGTAACAAGTCCATGCTATATGCTTTATGATTCTACATGAATTCCATGTTATTGATATGTATTGTAGTTGTGATAAGTAGTGAACATGATGTTGAAGTTAAGAAATTACATACACATTGAATGTATCCCCTCCCATGTATGAAACGTTGAGAACCAGGTGTAGTATTGAATCCCCTACTTATGATATTGTGAATTATGTACTTTATTTCTCTAAACAAGATAGTCATGTGTGTCAGTTTCCTTCTATCGAGTCCTGGGGGTACTTGTACCCAAAAAAGATAGTTGTGTGCCTAGAGCTATGTCATATTGTCATATATCTTCAGTCCGGCCATGTTTCATAGAATTTATTTAGTCATGTCACTGAGGATATCTCAGAAATCTCATGATCTTAGTCAGTGTCAGATATAAGTATCATTCAATTAGTCAACGAAATCCAGGAAACTCAGCTCATACAATTTAGTCAATCATATTCAATCTCTTTAGATAGGATTAAAAGTTAGCACCAAGTGAACCTAAGGATGGGAACTCATCTGCTTCAGATTAGGTTGTGATTCCTAGAAGCAATCCTTGCATTCCCGAACAATGTAGCCAGCATAGGTTGAGATATCAACACTGCCAGCTTGAGGGTTGATGAGGTAGACATTGCCATTCTCTTTTAGGGACACTGCCAGATTGGAGGGTCACTCACAACTTATCTTTACTCATGGCATGGTATTGGGACCCTTCCAATCAGGGCAAGGATTGGACCCCAGTTCAGCTATATTAGCATACATGTGGCATGTCGGTTATGCTATTACTTCCCACCATTTAAGTCTTAACATCAGTAAAAGAACTCAGACAGTTCTTCAGACTTTAGGACTATCAAATACAGTCAATACAGATACAGTACGGAATTCACCTAGTTCCTTCAGAATTAGGACTGTCAAATAGAGTCGCCCAAGTTATATCAGTTATCAGTTATCAAAACCATGTAAGATAAGATTTATTATTCATATATCATGATATCAATCTCAGTCTTATAATTTTGCATGTACTCACACATTCATATTAGCCAATTATTTAGCATTATTCATACATGTAACCCATTGCATATAGCCTACCTCACTCGTATACTCAGTGCTCTCAGTTGTACTGATGTTTTTGTATATTCTGCTTTATTTTATGTTACACCATAGGTTCTGAGACACGAGATCCATAGCAGTAGTAGTTGATCAGTTTCAGCTTTCAGTGTTAATGGTGAGACTTTATCATGCAAGGACATATTATTTTGTTTCATTGTTGCAGTACTCGGTTTTTTGTAGTTATCGGAGTTAGTTGGGGACATGTCCCATCAACTCTCTTTTCAGACAGTTAGAGGCTTTCTAAACTATCATATTTGTAGATAGTATTTTAGGTTATTTTTAGGTATTTATACCCTACCAGATGTTTGATATTTAGTTTAAACCTTATCGCCTATCAGCCTTTGTTCAACATTATGTTTATATAATTACGTGAAAGCAAGAATTTTAATCTATTGACCTAAAATTATGTATGAAGGTATGGATATGATATTAGTAGCATATAAGGAAACAGTAATAGATGATGTGTTTAGCAAGGAATGCATGTATCAAAAAGAATGTAAGTACTTCATAGTAGATTAAATGACCAAGTCGGTCCCTCAGATTCTAGTATTAGTGCCTGTATGTCTTGAAAAATAGTAAGCGGAGACAATTCCCGACCCATTCTCATCTCAGAGTAGAGTTTTACACTTCAGCTATTATAAAACCCACTCATGCATTGAATATCAACTCTACGGTCATGAACCATGATCATGCATTTTATTTTTTCTATAAATTATATATTGTTTCATTTCCCAGTATATGGGGTCCCATTTTACCCCATAGTACAAATCAGTTCCATGCACCCAACTTATTCACATACTTTTCATAGAATTGTGTACAGTTCCAGCTCACTCGGTATTATGTATCAGGTCTCACGAATAAAGAAATTCTAGACTCAGGTCATATAGCTCATGACTCACGTAATCACGTCACGCATTACAGTATACTCATTTTTCATGACTCATGATATCCCTTTATAGATCAGATAAATTAAGACTACGTCATGTATATTCTCAGTTCAGACCTTTTAGGTAAAACCATAGAGTTATATTCTACTCCTCAGGTTTCAGTCATGTGTTAAGTTTAGCTAGTGTCCATTCATGATTCAGGTCCTTCTTATTTAAACCCTTTAGTAAGCTCTCCTTGTGAAATAGTGTAGTGATGAACTATTGCTTAGATGGGGGAGAGTAAATATTTTATGACTAAGTGAAGATTTCATATGCTTGTTTTATACGAGGGTGCAGTTGTGAAGAAAGGCTTGAACATAATGTTAGTGTGATGGTAGATGGCTAGCAAGAGGTTGTATTTAGAAGTTGTGAAAGTACAGAGTGTGAGTGTATGTTCAGATCCTTCACTAATGTCATCCCCATCACGTAACTATCAAAATTCAGTTACCAGTTACTCAACTATCAGTGTTCCAGTATCTAAATCTATATAATGCTTAGTTCTCCTGATTCATGTTACATACCTAACGGTCACACAAATTCATAATATGCCACATATACCCTCAGTTTGGATTTCTTGGTGAATCCTTGGGGTCGATCTTCCATCACCCAATCCTTAGATACAGCGTTAGCCTAGTATTCAGTATTCAGTAAAGGACTCAGATAGTCCTACAGGACTATGCCTATCAGTTGTCAGTTACTTAGCCATTAAGATTCAGTACTTCAATATCAGCCTAAACCTCAGCAATTAGTAATAAGTTACCAAAAGCTATCAACGGCTCCAGTATGAGTCCTAGTTCCAGATTCAGTTATAATGATAGCTTTAGTTCAACAACTAGATCAGAAAAACTCAATTCAGTTTCAAACTTTCTTAACTATAATATACAGTTATCAGTTACTCAGTTATAGGCATTACAATACAGTAATTTCCAAATTATGCGGTACGCTTAGTCTTACATTCTTAAATAATACAGACCTCATGAATCCAAGCCCAGTTTCCTCATGTTACTAATTTAGTCCTTACCTTCTATGTATGATGCTCTACAGTTTCAGTTCAACTATTCAGGCAAAGCATAATTTATCCTAGCAGACCCAGTATTCAACTGTCAGGTATCCAATTAATAATACAAGTTAGAATATTTATGCACTCATACTCAACACCCATGTGAATCTTTTAAGTAGTCTCAATTGCAATACATGAGGCTTAGATACTTCATCTTAGGTGATGTTCATAGGCCTCAACTTATCTTACCGAATCTTAATTAGGATATGATTTTATTACTCAGCTGTCTCATACAAATAAGTTTATATAGTTTCGTATTTCCACCACTCTATCAATTTATACTGGCTGAAATCTCATGAAGAATGTAACCATTCTCAGATAAACCAGCCAAGTAGCTCTAAGCTCAGCTCAGTCAGGTATCATGTCTCAATTTTAGATCTCAGATATTCAGTCACGATTCAGTTCGTAGGTGCCTTGTACACCATCTCAGATTTCCCTCGGTATCTACTCCAATCTAGCATTCTTAAAGAGATATAGTGTCCCATAGGGGTGATACACTATAACACCCAAACTTTCATAATTTAAACATGCCAATCTATTTTTATGTAATGAATCCAGTTTGGAGTGGTGTGTACCCGTAAGTGACCCTCTATCTTTAATCTCAGCCGTAAGCTAGTTACTCATTGGCTCAGTACAGTTTATGATACTCAGTCCATGTCCCATGTTGCAACTTATTCAGGATATCCAATTCACAGTATTAAGTTCATTCATCATGTTTTAGACTCAACCATGTTCTCCATTTCCTATTCATGCTTGTTCAGTAAAAGGATCTCGAGTTTGAGATTACTGACTTTATCTATCTAAAGATCTCTCCCATGAAAGAAGTGAAGATATTCAGAAATAAAAGGAAGCTCAGTCCCCGATATATCGATCCCTTTAAGATTCTCGGTCATTTTAGGAAGGTAGCTTATGACCTCGAGTTTCCTTCAGATCTAGCCTCAGTTCATCTAGTCTTACTTGTCTCTTTTCTAAAGAAGTGAATAGGTGACCCATCAATTGTAGTTCCTATTCTGAGCATTGATGTTCGTAACAGCCTTTCCTATGAGGAAATTCTATTCGAAATCCTAGACTATCAGATTCGTTTACTGAGGAACAAAGAAATTTCTCTACCCAAAGTTCTTTGGCAGAACCCGTCCATAGAGGGAGCGAGCTACTTGGGAAGCAGAAGCAGACACGTGAATCAAGTACCCTCAACTCTTCTCCGCAAACTCAGATCTAGCTTAAAGTAAAAGTTCTCCTTAAACTTATTCAGTTTCATGTTCAGATTTCAGGCTCAAATTCAATATCCAAATTCATGCTCATGTTCCCATTATTAATTTGGTATCTATTATCATTGCATATTCAGTCATGCATTCATGTATAAGTTCAGTTATATAATTATGCATCAGATATGCATTAATTAATCTCATCAGTCATGCATCATATATACATGCTCATTATGATATATTCAGTTTATTAGTCATGTTAGCCACGAGATCATGTTTTAGTCATTCATGATCAGATAGCCCTTTCTCTCCTCTCAATCAAGTCTCATTCGAGGACAAATATTCCCAAGGTGGAGATATTGTAAGATCCCATAAAAATTTAAGTCTAACTCTGCTCCTTAAGGCTTGAAAAGAAAATCCAATACTTAGAATAATTTTTTCTAAGTGTTCAACACTGTAATATTTCAAGCCTCCGAACTTCAGGTATTTATTTGGCGACCTTCACGATCTCTGTTTTTTGATTTTCATGTTGCGTTGCTATGGGTAAAGACCCTAGTATGTCTTGGTCATAGTTAGAATGAATTTTGTGTGCATTTCAGTGTTTTAACTCACTCTTTAGAAATGCTCCCGCATTCCGAGCGCATTTTAAGCCCAAATTTTAGGGTCTACTTCAAGAAATCATAAATACCTATAGATAATAAAATGGGAGGGATTCTATATATCAATGGAAATATATTTGAGTTTACTTTCCAATTCAATTGTTTTCATCCAAATCCAACGTCGGAGTAAAAATTTATGTTCAATTTACTTCTGTGTATCAAAACTGTCAACAGAGGGACTGCTACATCTTTCTCCCTTTCCTTAGGTGTATTTTACTCTTTTTCCCCAGCCTATATATATGCACAAATGCAGTATTAAGGGTCATTTGGACCAAAATATATCATTTTTCAACATTTTCTCTCAAGAACAAGAGAAAGAGTTTCAATTTGAAGACCCAAGGTCAAAGGATTTCACCATTAATCATCAATAATCTTGTATCTAAGGCATGTGTAGTGTTCATCCATGGATTCTTTTCATCCATGGAGATCAAAAATCATGTTTTAAATCATGTATTTTTCATACTTTGTTTTGGTATGATTATGTTCATGTTGTATTGTTTCAAGTTGGGATCTTTATGTATTTTCATGAAGCTATGTTAGTATATAAGTTGAAATCTATGAAATTAGTTATTTATGATATCTATATTGTTGGATGTTGATAATCAAGTTGTTGATGTTGAATGATTCCCTAGTTGGAATCTTTATGTGTTATTATGAATCTATGACACCATGTGAGTTAAAAACATGTAAAACTTGGCTGTTCATGATGTAAAATCTTATGGTTTCACCTATGCCTAAATTGTGCATGCAAGGTATTTGATGAATGTTCTAGAATAATAATAATTATGTTTTCATGACTTAAGAGTACCAAGTAACAAGTCCATGCTCTATACTTTATGATTCTACATGAATTCCACGTTATTGATATGTATTGTGGTTGTGATATGTAGTGAACATGATGTTGAAGTTAAGAATGTACTTCCACATTTATTGTATCCCCTCCCACGTATGAAACGTTGACAACCATGTATAGTATCGAATCCCCTAATTATGATATTATGAATTGTGGACTTTATTCCTAAGAAAAAGTCAGTCATGTGTGTCAGTTTCCTTCCAACGAGTCCTGGGGATACTTGTACCCAAAAAATATAGCTGTGTGCCTAGAGCCATGTCATTTCGTCATGATATCTTAAGTCTAGCCATGTTCCATAGAATTCATTCATTAATGTGACTCAGGAAGTCTACCCATAGGCAGTATTCTAAGGGAAAACACAGTAGTACCTTACTCAAGATCATGGGTAGGATAGTTCTTTTTATGCGGCTTAAGATGTCTAAAGGAATAGGCTATAACCTTACCTTTCTACATCAAAACACAACCCAAACCAACTCTAGAAGTATCACAATAGACAAAATATCCTTCTGTACCATCAGGTAATGCAAAAACTAGGGCTGAAGTGCGTCGATCCTTCAACTCTTAAAAGCTATTCTCACAAGAATTTTATAACTGAAACTTAACTTTTTTTAGTCAATCTAGACATAGGGATGCAATAGATGAAATACCCTTAACAAATCATCGGTAATAGAAAGATAAACCCAAGAAAGTCCTGAAGTCTGATGGAGTGATGGGTCTACGCCAGTTTCTCACTGCTTTGGTCTTTTGAGGCTTAACTCTAATGCCACCACTAGAAATAATGTAATCGAGAAAATTTACTAATCTTATCCAAAATTCACATTTGTTGACTTTGGTGAACAATTGGTGATCTTTATGCGTTTTCAACATAATTCTATGATGGTCTACATGGCCATCTTCTCTATGAGAATAGACAAGGATATCATTCATAAAGACTATGTCAAATATGTCTAAGTACTATTTGATCACTCAATTTATCAAGTCCATGAAGGCTATTGGGCATTTGTTAACCTATAGACATGACTAGGAATTCAAAGTAATCGTAACAGGTTCTAAAAGCTGTCTATGGAATATAACATTTTCTTACTCTAAGCTGGTGATAGCTAGATCTACGGTCTATCTTTGAGAAGTAACTTACACCTAGGAGCTGGTCAAATAATTCTTCAATCCTAGGAAAAGGATATTTGTTTTTTATTGTGATTTTATTTAACTAGCGATAGTCCATGCACATTCAGAGAGAGATATCTTTATTATGCATAAACTGGATTAGAGTGCCTTATGGAGAGACACTGGGCCTTATGAAACCGTTATCTAAGAGGTCTTTAAGCTGGTCTTTTAACTCTTTCATCTCGACTGGAGCCATACGGTATGGAGGAATGGAGATGGGTTGAGTATCAGGAAGATGATCAATGAGGAATTATATTTCTTGATTGAGAGGTACCCCTTGGAGATCTTTGAGAAAAACATCAAGAAACTCATTGACTAAACGGACTAACCTAACTGTTGGAGCCTTAGATTTAGTGTTTTTGACTTGAATAAAATGATAAAGGTAATCTTTTGATATAAACTTTCTGGCCTTAAGCTATGGTATAAAATGACTATTGGGAGACAATGAATTCCCTTCCCACTCAAAGACTTGGTCATCAGGACACTGAAACGTCATTACTAAAGTGAAATAATATATTGATGCATAACAGAAATTGAGCCAATCCATGCCGAGAATGATGTCAAAATCAACCATGTCTATATCTAACATTATTAGGTCTTCTAATATAATCTTATGAAGGATAGTGATAGGACACTCTCTATAGGTTCGTTTGGCAATAACTGACTCACCTAATGGTGTGAAACTAGGAAGGTCTTAGAGAGCTTTCAACAACCTACCCCAAAATTTACTACAACTAAAAAAGTCAGATAAGAAATATTTGACAGTAGGTCTAACATTAAATAAACTTCAATATGAAAAACACAAAGTATACCAATAACAACATCTAGTGAACTCTCCTGATCCTAATGGGATGGTAAAGCATAGAACAAATTTTGGCACTGACCACCACTAGCATTGGATGATGCACCCTAAGGAGGAGCTGAGCGACCTAGTGGAGCTAGTGCGCTAGTGGCCTAAGTCTCGGGATGAACATCCCAACTTCCCTACTTAGTGTATGGGCCCTTTTTGATTTTGTGACCCAACATACCACATCCATAATAACCTTTGTGTCCCAAAAAACACTCACCCAGATAATTCTTACCAGACTTAGCACATGTCGGATAACTGGGCCTTCCACCCATACTACTCTAAAACCCCGACATAGAAGTTCTACCTCACTGCTCCTGCTTGGTTCTGGGTGTAGGAGCAATGATCGAAGATGGTACTGACATAGCTGAGCGACCCTAAAACTACAAACAATTTCCCTCTCCAAACCTTGTTTGGCCATGCTCAAATTATCTTATTCTAGCCTTCTTTTTTCACTTCTCCCTCCTTCAACTTCATAGCCTCAATCTGCTGAGCATGAGTCATTAGCCTAGAAAGATCCTTATCCCCAATAAGCATGGTATTCCTATACTACTTGACTACCAAACTAGGCACTCCAGTAACAAACTTAGTCATACTCGATCTATGGTTGGCCATCAAGTTGGGAGCGTACTTAGACAACTAATTGAACTTATGGTAGTACTCTTTCACTGTCATTGAGCCCTGCCTTAGGTTTATGACCTCCTTTATCTTAGCTTCTCTTAGCTCACATGGAAATAACCTTTCTAGAAAAACATCCTAAAACACTTCCCAACATATAGGAGTTGCGTTCTCACCTTTACCATTCTTCGACAAAACAACCCAATCATACGCTATATCCTTCAGCCTATAGGATGTCAAATTTACACTCTTCTCCTCAGTAACATGCATAATTTGGGTGATCTTTCTCACCTTATCAAGGTAGAGTTGTGGGTCCTCACCTACTTTTGACCTAGAGATTTTTGGAGAATTCATCCATATTGGTAGTCACAGCTTGGGCCAATGCCTGAAAGACAATCCAAAATTTAGCATGGGACACATTCTCATTTTAGAGGATCAGCAGGTTGGGGTGGCTGGTTATTATTTCTGCATGCATTAGCTTGGTGAGGAGGCATATTTTGTCATGTAGGAGAATGAGTTAAAAGAAGATGGAGACAACTGTAAACATGATAGATCATGAAATAAAAGGATGATTCCCTAAGTCACTCATAGCCTCTTGCCCATAAATATGGCGAACTTCACACCCATGACCAAGACTGTACGTAACACGGCTTTTTTGACTCCCTAGGACTCTTTAAACTATAGGCTTTGATTCTATGTTTGTCACACCTCAAAAATATATCTCAAGATGTTACACGGTGCTCAAAACTTTGAGTAGTCTCAAGCTGACCCTGTAAGCCTTCTACGAAATCTGGAACCCATAATAAAGAAATCTAGGAAAGCAGAAATACTTAAATACTGAATAATATCTGAAGTGAACTGGATTTAACTGAATGTAACATCTAAAATTATTTAACTTAAAAGTTTAGACAACCAACACTTGAAATCTGAAATGTAACTAGCAGTCCGACAAACCTCTACTTCTACTAACTAGAGAGCCACTAGGGTAGATCCTTAGCTGACTCGAACTGAACTAAAAACAACAAATCAAATACTACTTAAAATATAAAATTTGAATAAATATGTCCTCGAACTATGAGGACTCACTAACTGTCAGGATATAGAAAGAGATGCCAGTGGTCAATCACGCTGCAAGAACTGAGCACTTGAACCTACATTAAAAACAATGTAGCACTTAGATGTATATGTGGATCAGTACTTTTGGAATGTACCAAGAATATGGGGATGAATGAATAAGTAAAACTAGAATGCAATATTCAAACAAACTATCAAAATCTGCATGCTAAGAGTAAGTGACTCACATTGGCTTGAATGACTGAAAGCTAAAAATCACAAATCATAAGAAATAAAGCATACGGTATAAATCTTGTAAGCCATAACACGTAGTTCTAAATGTTGTATTTTTAATCTTTTTGATAATGAACTGAATAGGACTGTAGTTAAGTCTGATTTCAAATCATGCAGCCTAAGTGTAAAAGGACTCACCTCTGTATCTGTAAACTGAAAGCTAAAATCTGATAGCTAATTGCTTATGTAAAACTATATCTGAATAAAATCATTAGCCTTTACACTAAGTATCAAAAAATTGTTCTGTTATTCTTTTTTAATACATAGGGAGTTTCTTCTAAAAACTTTTCTATTATTCTTTTTTGTTAGGGATGTTCTACTAACCGATATACACTATGTGAGCTACCATAGTCTCCAACGTCTAGTTCCCCTAAAGAGAAAATCTCATGCTGGAGAGAGGTGCCATACTCTTGCCAAGGAGTATAACCTGAGCTAAGTGATCACTATCTGTTTTGGCATCTATATAAACTGGAATAATCTAAATCTATACCTATGTAGGCTCGTAGTTCTGGGGCAAGTGAAGTGAGACACATATCCAACTCGGTTCAAAATACTTCTCCCTTACTTATATGTTCGTTCTATAGGAAATCCACCTTAAAAATAGTATAACAGTTTATAATAAAAGCTAGTTATGCACCTGTCTATTTTAAACTATAATCAAGACAAAATGTACGGATTCCATATCTCATTTTAGGATCAAAAAATCAAATCTTGCTTAAAATCTGAATTCATTCTTATCCAAGAATACTTAAACATCTTCTTTCTTCAAATATCAAGGTTTAAACTTAGGGCTTATAAACTATTCTTGAAAATAATTTCAAATAACAACAAACTTCATGCTCAAAAATAATAATCTTGAAATACTTTAAAAATTCTAGACAAGTTAATGAATTTCAATTCTCAATATGTGAAATCAAGTCCCAGGCACAATCATGTGAAAGTAGATATGAAATACAACACTTAAATGACTTGTAACTTCATAAACTTCAAATAATGATATTTAGGTATGAACCCTAGACTTAAATACATGTAAATTCAACTTCTAAAGCTAGTTTTGGGGACAAGGATGAAAGAAGTATCCTTGTTCATAACCCCACATACCTTATTCGGGTAATTGGATGTAGAAACTTTAAATTTCAATTCCTAATGACGTCCTTGAAGCTTCTTATTGAAGATCTTAAACCAAGAAACTTGAATTCTTGATTATCTTGAAAGAGCATGGTTGAACTTTCGATTCTTTGGTGCTAAGGTTGAAGCTTTAGGGTTTCTTGTAGATAAATTTGGTAAGGAATGGGTATATTTTTCTTAGAATGACGTCAAATCTGTTATTTTTATGACTTGGGGCTGTAGGGAAAAGAAAAGACTACCCCTCGTTATTGAAAGTTTCAGCAGAATCCTATTTTGAGGCATACCACTAAGCGCTAATTATTCTACTACTATAGGCACCGCTGAGGGCTATAATCGCAGTGACGTACTATTATGGAAATCCAAAAATTTCTCTAACCCCTTTTGAAATATCTAAAATTTTATCAAGACATCCTCCTTACACATCTTAAAATGAATCAACTTAAAAATCTATGGGTCAAGGTTGGAAAGAATAATTTAATGATCAAAGATGTTAAAAGGTCAACCAAAATGAGGCTAAGTCCCCAACACTTAGTTTTATTTTTATGTTCTAAGTGTCTAGTGCACTCACTAATGGTTGAGCTTAACTAAGAACGTACGGGGTATTACAGCAGCACACACCATACCTTGAACATCTGATATATGTATAATTCAGAAGATTTTCTCCATATCATCAATGAAATCTTGAGGATCCTCCTCTACCCTAACGTCGGTAAAAGTTTGAGGACTCAACCTCATGAATTAGCTAACATTTGTGGCCTCAGAAGATGGAGTACTACACTAACATTGAGAATCTACCAGTTGATCCAACATATGAATAGACTGAGAAAATTGAATGTAGTCACATCAGCCTTAGGAGATTGAAAAGGGCTAGAGGCAACCGATGGAACTCCAGGAAGAAAATCAAGAACTAGACCTCTAGACTAGGTATTAACCCTATAAGCATGGTGTATCCCAAGGTGAAATAGGGGAGTTTCTGTGAGCTTTATATTGACATGGAGGTATGATATTAAAAAGGGAATAAATAGGAATTATAAGTATCTAAGACCTTTGACTGTATAGCTATAAGTAAGAGAACAAGAAAGGAAATATTTCTAAATTTCTCATAGCCCATCTCTTAAAGTGTGGCACACTATACACCAATAAAAGAGACTCTACTTGTCATAGTGTTGTTGATACCCAATTGATAATGAACCTAGTCTCTGATACAACTTTTCTCATGACCCGAAATAAGGCCTGGCTATGATAGGTATCTCAGTTCCATGTGGACCAATGATGCCCTCCTTTATCTAGCTTAACCAGCATAACAACATTAATTATTGGGTGAATTCAAAATACATAGAAAGATGGCATATAAAATAACTTATAACAATTCATTAAGTGTCTATACCATCAACTGTTAATCGGACAACCATTCACCACCGAAACAATCAACCGAACGACCCAAGTCCACAGTAATCCAACAAACTTCTAAAAAACCAAAATCATCTAAATATCGGGACATGCTCCCGACAGTAGCCAATAAAATATCTAAGACATAGGAAATAAGGACCATGAAATGAAGACTTCTTAAGTATGAAAGCTTACCACTTCAATGTCAACTCTCAAACTAAATAGAAGACTTGATCACTATGCAAGAAAAGTAGAAGAAGTTTTGGTACCTGTATCGCATGGGGATACAACATCCAAAGATGATTAGCAGTTATAGTGCTACTATGTAACTCAGGGATAAATGAATAAAATAATTCCACAAAAATAGCTCAAAATAAGTACAATATCCAAATCATGATATAATTTAAAATATGTATACGTATATATAAATATAACATCATATGCCGAGGTAGGGAAAAAGGTTTAGCATGAATTTCAAATACCTTAACCTGGGCTGTGTGGCTTAACCATCACAAAACAAGGCACCCACAGACTATATGGGATTGTACTTCCCTATCAGGAAGAGCCCCAATGCGTGTAGTCATATGAACTAGAGAATATCTGTATCCATATATACCTTTGCGGGGGAATAAAACTTTCCAACAAAATGAACGTAACTCAAGCATTAATGTGTACAATATGGGGAAATCAAACCTCCCATTTATATATTTATTTAGGGGACTCGAACCTCCCATTCATACAAACGCCCGCATCGCCTAGCGTGGTTTCTAGTATTAGTCCTTTGGACTCCATTTTCACGGCCCGGCTATAGATCCCACTTTAAAGTCTAATTAAAATATTTATTACACATACAAAACCGTTAATCTATTTACTTACCAAAGGAATCCCATTTGTATCGTCATACCAACCCCCACTTGCAAGCATACAACATGTCATAACCATTATTAATCAACTTAGGACTCGAACATATTGTCTAAACAAATGCATAATTCAATTCAACACTGAGGGAATCAAACCCATTAAGTATTTCAAATTAATTTATGGCTAACAAGGCCTTCATAAAACCATCTACCAATCATCAACATTCTTAGTCCAATGTCTTAGTTCAAAACATAATTCAACATGCAACAAGATCAATCTCATTCATAATTTCACAAACAGGTTGAGGGCGTACCCCTATCAAAACCAAAACCATAAAATTTCTGGTTATACATGACCCCGTTCTTTAGAACACAATTCCCACATACCTATATGTGCAAACCATTATTATTATATGCATAATCATAAATTATAATCCGAGAAGCAATACCTACCAATATACATTCAAACCCTCAAACATGATTTTTAAAACCACCATTAATGATTCATAAAAAATATTTTAAGCATATGATTTTAGTGAAACAAATATAAAAGAAGAGTCACATGTCTGAGTTATGAATATTCACAGAGACAATTTTATTCATAATGCCTTAGATTACCACTTTGAAGAAACCCTAGCCCAATCTTTCTTGAGAGGTTTTAGAGAGAGTTTAGAGAGGGTTTTAATCTTGTAAAGGGTATAATAAATGGAAAAAAGGTGGCATAAGACATGGGGTCTTAAGAGCTTAGGGTGCGAAATTTCCAAAATACCCTAACTTAAATTTGTAAAATCCCAACTTTAGTTATAAGTAAAGCCATTAACTTATCACCATTACTTACGACTTGTACCCTTGAGTCAAAACCAAGAAACACAATTGGATACCATACACTGTACAACTTATGACTTCCTGGTCCCACTCGTCACTAGGCCATACAATTCGTATAGTCTAGTCATGACCAATATAGAATATAAAGGGCTTGGATACTGGACATCATACGAATAGACCCTAACTAATGATCACATAATCATACTAATCATGAGGATTATATCATAACTGGGACAGAAATTGGTCAATAACACACTAGTTAACATATAACTAGGGTCACCTGACCCGTAACCATACCATACAACTCGTGGTGTGAGTTGTAAGAATGATATAGAGCCTAAATATCAAAATATTTACAAAGGCCAAAGTCTAGGGAATTTTAGGTAGTTATTACATTGATAATTTGGATTCTAGTTTTACTACCATCTATATTAGCTATAGCATCATCATAGATTACATCCCTTGATTATTTTCATTTGTCTGGGGTTTATTCTAGTGTTTGTTGAGTATACTTTTAATGGATCATCTTGATTTCTTTGAGTTGTACGAGATTAAATTTTGTGGACAACACTCGAGTGATTTTCCTCCTAGTTTGGAGTGGATAGCTGGTGTGAAATGGCAAAGAAAAGTTAGATTTAATTTAGAGTCAGTGGTATGACTCACATCTTGGATTAATTTTGGTTTGAATCATCCTTTGTTGATTTGTATGGATATTAACATGGTAGCTGTGTGTTGTAGTTCACATTTGCATACATCAGCATTTTCAATTTAATTGGAGGCTAGTTAGTAGTTAAAGTAAAGTTTTGGTTGTTTGAAAGTAAAGTGAGAGTGTTGATTGAAAAAATTGATACCTGTGAAAAAAATCCCATAGATTTTTTCTCCATTCATGGAGGTTATCTAGGAAGTGATGCTCGGATTATGTGTTCTAGTGCTTCATCCCTTTAATCTTTTGAGATACTTTCTATTCGTTGACTTTCAGGGACAAAAGTCATTTTAGTAGAGGATATTGTAATGACCCTTTTTGTTTATTTATTATATTTCTTCTTATCTTTTTTATTTGAGATTCTCCATAGTTGTCCTAAGTCATTTGTGATTTATTAGGGCTGACCCTTAAATTATCGGACAGTTCATTTGGTTTTTGTAACCAATTCCTTATTTGGAAGTCTCTGATGGTTCAAAATGGCCATTAGGAGAAAACGTTTGTAGGATGATCATGGATGCAAATTTTGATTGCTAACAATAGATCTAGAATATAAATTTTAGGCTAGGCAGACCTTTGGTTTGGGTCCTAATTCACCCGAGCTCATTTTTACCAATTAGTCAAAAAGTGGAAAAATTAAAAGATATAGGCATGGGGCCCATAATTGGTCTAAACAACCTCAGAATGAAAATCTCAATTGGACTATGCATCTGGAATATTGGATTTTGTGGGGTTACATAGTTCATTTGCAAAAATCATATTTTGAATGATTCCCAAGGCATCATTGCAAACTTACAAAATTTTATAAGTTTGTTCATATCTAGTGTATTCCGATCATACAAAAGGGACCATGCTCACACTATGGTGATCATGATAAGCCCAATTTTGATCACCCCTGTGCAATTATAGTCTAAGAGATAGCGATCTCTATATATCCATGCCTGAAAGGGCTATAAATAGTCCTCAAGTCCCGAATTAGGGAATTTTCTTCTCACCCTTGAGAGCCAAAAATACTAAATGGGTATGATAACTCAAAATTGAGTAGTTTGGATAATTTAAAAGCTTTCTAAACATCCTTTATCATTATTATCATCCAAATTAAGGTAAAATTTCTTGGTTCTTGACCAAAATTAGTCTTGTTTTTACCTATTTATTGAGGTTTATCATTCTATGTTCATGTATAAATTTTTGTTTGACCTCGGGATGCATTTTCATAAGTGGGACCCACTTGGAGTTTTTGGTGTTATTTTCTGAACCCGTAGAACAATGGAGCTACCAGGGAATCGTTATACTCGCATTGATAAGTAGATCTCCTTTTTGATAGTGTAATGTCATTTTTGAATTTTCAAGTAAAGATTGGACTAGCCTAGTGATCTTACAACCATGATTTGGGTAGAATAGACATAAATGCCATATTTCTGGTTTAAGTTCCTATCTTAGGTTAGGCTATATCTTACTTCACATCTCGAAGTTGAACTAGATACCTTAGCCTAATTTGGGTGTAAGTGGCCTAAATATAGAAATTAAGGATTAGACCTGGGTTCTTCCAGCTCACTTGGCCAAGACTTGCATTAGCCTTTATGGACTTATTTATGGATATTAGGCATAGTTGAGACTAGTAACCTTAGTTAAATGTTACTTGGTGGTTTGACGAATTATGATGGTATTTTCCCTGGATAATGACTAATTGCTTATGGCCATGATATTCCTAATAGAAATGATATTAGGCCTTTAGAGATGCTATTTTCTCTTAAATCTGATATTGGGCCTTTAGAGATGTTATTTTCTCTTAGATATGATTTGGGACATTAGAGTTGTTATTTCCTCTTAGATGTGATATTGGGCCTTTAGAGATATTATTCCTCGATGATATGATAATTTTCCTATAGAGATGATATTCCTCTTAGCTATAATACATGGCCTATAGATACGATATGTCTTATAGATGTAATATGTCTCATCATTATAAGCTATCCTTATTGATTCCTGATGCCTCCTAGAAGTGCATTTTTTCTACATGTGAGAAGAATATAGATATGCTTTATAGCTTAAAGATATGTTATGCCTCATGAATTCTCTATGTCTTATAGATAAGAGATGAGTTATTTATATGATTATTGATATGAGATCCAAATAAGCATATGGGACTAAGGCCGTGATTACGATGTTATGATTATTTTGAACACATCATTGCGACAAAGGACATGTTATGATATTTTTTGGTTATCTGAGAGTGTTTATCATGGTAAGGGATACGGTTGTAGTTTATGAATATATATAAAAATGATGTGATTCTAATTAAACTATGGTGGTCTAACTATTCTTCCTAAATAAAAGATTAAAACCCACTTTTCATCTTAAAAATAGATTTCTTTACAATAATAACTACCTACCTAAATGGATAATTCTTATACCTGAAAGTGGTTAATAATAATGTTTTAAAGATTTGATCGATGAAGATTTTTTTCAATTAAATGACTCTATTATTTACTACAGTTGTGAGACATTTCGATCATTTGTACACATTATAATAATTTAGTCCTGAAGATCATTTTCGGTAATGGGTTTATGAACTTACACTCTTTATCTACAACTTGAGTTCGTGCACCTATTATATATATGCTTATGGATAATTTGATATTGATAATGAAAAATTAATTATGGGCATATACTTTACCTTGCTTCTTCTTATGTTTTTTTACTTTAGCCCTCATAGGGCTTGTTCTTTACTTTAGCCCCTGTGGGAGTTATTCTTTAATTTAGACCTCATGGGTTTAATTCTTTACCTTAGCCTTCGGAGGATATTATGATGATGAGATGATACCCGATAAGGCCGGAAGATATTAGGATGATGATGATGGTCATGTTGATGAATGATATAATGGAGATAGTTATGAAAATGATTTATCATATTAATTATTTACGTTGTATTTATTCTTATATGTGCGTCGCCTATCACCAGTATGCACCTATATCTATCAGTTGGTATGGGACGATTTTATATATGGGGGATACATTTTGTATTGGTATATAGATTGAATCTTCAAAGCTTGGGATGTTGGGGGTACACATAGGCTTGTCTAGGAATTCTATTGCCTGGAATAGCTAGTTGCTCATGTTGTTATTGATGTTTTTATTGTCATTGTTATGATTATTGTACGTTTATCTTATGGCATATTGGTCATCTAATTTGTATTGACACTTGAGGTATGATTTTGGCCTCTTGTATCATACAATTTTCATTATTATGCACATTTATTTAATGTTTGGACATATAGATTAGAAACCCTGAACATACTAGTAGTAAACACTGATAGGATTATAATAAGGCCTTGAAATAGAGATATGATGACCTATGTCATACATTGATATGACCTTACACCTATCGATCTATCTATCTATCTATCTATCTATCTATCTGTATATATATGCAAATCTATCTGTAAGTAGCAATGGTATTACCATATATCCCCCACCATTTGTTCATATCGTATATTAATTCCTTGGCCTTGTATATTAATATATGTATAATCTTCCTTTGGGCTTAATTCGTATATTGGCCAGGGATATACGGTATAGTGTTAAGATTTTTAACTATGGCCGAAATAGGGTAGTTCATCGTCGATACTATCTTGGTCTTATTATGTTAGTCTATTAGACATGAATAGGGCAGGTTATCAGTATTATCACATTCTCTATTTTGTGGTAGCTTAATACTGGAAGTATTTTCTATTCTTTTTAAATGTTATATCTATTTTCTTTATCTTTAGAGCTTAGTTTGCTGGTGCCTACTGAATACCATTCACTTGGTCTCAAGCTACACTTCTGTAGCCTGCAGATCATAGTTAGAGTTATTGTCATTGATGTGTACATCATGTGGAGAAGCCATGGCTCGAAGACTTAGAGTGAGCTCCTAACATCTAGAGTATTACTTATCTCTCTCTCTTATGTAATAGACTAGTCTCTCTATTGTATTCCAAGATTAGTTATATTAGTGTGTTCATTTGTACATCACTTTGTACTCTTCTATTACTAGTAGCTCTCTTACTGATACCGCCAAGTTTTTTGATTTATCTATGTATTTGTTCTGTTGTTACATTTATTCCACATTTATTCCTTATTTTATTTGGTAGTCAATTCCTATCCGTTCTGGACTACGGGTTTGGCTTGCCTACTCATGGGTTATAATAGGCTCCATCATGCTCCAAGAAATTGGTTGTGGCAAATAGCTCATCTAATATTATTTTCTTATTTATGACGATCTAGAGAAAGATTTGGGGTATGTCGAGCTAATTGAAACAGGTCCAATCATTCCACCAGAACTACCTCAAGGAACTAAGTTTGTTATCCTGAGTGCGATGATCCTACTACTGAATCTTAAAGGGGTGCTTGTGGGTCTGCCTGCTGATAATGCAAACATGTCTATTTGAACTTTGTAGGTATCTGCACTTTATACAGTCTACCTAGGGTAAGTTAGAAGGTGATTTAACTAATATTATTCCCATTCTCTATGGTGGGGAAAGTTACTCTATGGTTAGGTGAGTTGTCCGATGGATATATCACTACTGTAAACGAGTTAAGGACTTGATAATTGGACAAATATTTCCCACTCTAAAATGTTGTTGTTAAAAGATGAAATATATAACTTCCAACAGTTGCATTCAAAGGCACTCAGGAGTCATGGTTGAGGTTCAAGATGAAAATTGTTTTAATTGGGAAATAATGTCGAGGTGTGAAAGCTAGCCGTAAAGGTGGGAGTCCAATGGATGAAAACTGGAAATTTATGTTTGCCTGCATAAAGGGTAGGTCATGGTGACCTTATATGAGACTTATGTGGTACACAGGAATCCTCCAGGTAAACTGTACATATGTATCATGGAGAGTGGATGGTATGTGGTAATCCTCGAATCTTATGGTATCTCCGGTTCATACGGATATAGACATCGGGGCCTGTTCAGGGGGTTATATTGGACCCATTATGC
The DNA here is from genome assembly GCA_026120095.1 of Capsicum chinense. NCBI lineage: Eukaryota > Viridiplantae > Streptophyta > Magnoliopsida > Solanales > Solanaceae > Capsicum > Capsicum chinense. The sequence continues at coordinate 155,506,638 of JAPEIP010000006.1, read as the reverse complement.
CCATGGATTGTTTTAGGATAGTTAAGATTCACATACCCAGGTTAGAGGTTTTGAATCCATGCTAAACTCGGTTTCCTTTCCTAACATTGTTATATATATAAGTATGGGTTGTGTCCATATAGATGGTTTTACTTGGGTTTTGTTAATGGCATTATATTATCCTTATCCTGAGTTCATTCTAGAATTCACCCGCTAACCCATCTTTGGGTAGTTGTATCCCTACGCAATACAGGAACTGGCCGTTCTACTCCTCAAGCTTAGCATTTGGACATTCGGGGGTCATCTTTGGATTGAATGGTGAGCTTTTATTTTTCCACAGGGCTCTATTTCGTGGTTTATAATGCATACTTTGGAGTATCTATGGTTATTTATTTTGGCAATGGTTAGGGGCATGTTCCAACCAAATTTTTGTATCATTTTGGTTAAAGGATTTTGTGGAACTACTGTGCGTTGGAATGGGCGGGATCAGTATTAATGTCGGCCTTAGTATTGACATTTGTATTGGGGATGAAATTACAGGAAAAAATTTCTCACTTTGCCATTGTATTTCATTTTGGGATTATACATCTAATTATTAATTGAACACATATGGTTTTGGTCAAATTTATGGTGTTGGTTTTTCTTTGTACGGTTAGATGGTTGGTTTGGGATTTTTGGACTTGGTTATGTCGCCACTATCGTGATCCTATCCCAGAGTCTTCACATAAGTTGTTATGCTATCTTATTATATGTTTGAAATTTAGCTAGCTCAAGGTAGGCGGCTAGTGGTTAGGTTGGGTAATGGGGTGGTCTACAGTCCTGGTCAGACTTACGACACCCATGGATCATATCTACAATCTTTTCAAAAGTGGGGTCTATCACAATATGGACATGGATCATATTTCTCCCAAGATGCCATAGTGATAAGTAAACAAAAATAAAAATCTACCTATCATAAGAAGAAAAAGAAAATCATACCCAAATATTTACAAGTATGAATCCAAGCAAGTAAACTAAAATTTCAAATTAAATCAATACACTAAATTGTTCCCTGACAACATGCCATTTTTGGTAATGCTCAACTTACATATCAAATTAAAGTGCAAAGTGGTAGTTGTCAGTATAATTACCCAACTTTGAGTCGATGTCGAATCCACAAAGAACAATGTGAGTGGTGATTAAACAATTTTTAAATTAAAGTTACTTATTAAATTCAAGCCTAAGGTAAAAGTATTTATGGGGGGAGCGGGGGTTTAAATGGTACCTAAGACCATACCATGTCAGCTTCTTCACCAATTAGACAATCTATTTTCAGGGCCAAAATATGTTCCAAAATAAAAATCAATCATTAATAGCATAAAATATGCATTCTAAGTGTTTGATCATTCCCCTCAATGTGAAAATAACTAGTTATTAACTCATTTGGACAATTTATCAGCCACTTAGTGTACACGTATATTTTACTCAAATTCACACAATGTTGGGTACTCAAGACTTCCCCACATGTGTGCATGCCCTATCTAACGCCTAATAACCACACAACTACTAGTCAATATTTATTTAGCAATGAAAAAAATAATTTTAGGTCGTACCTAGTTCATGCAGTGTAAGGCCTATTCTCGATAATTAAAACCACGAATTTTAAGTACTTACAAGATGAGTGATGCAGAGTGGATGCAAAGATGCCTTGAAATGCTTAAAATTTTGCCACAAACAAGTATAATTTGAGAGAAAAGTTGGAGGGGAAATGTGAGAGAAATAAAAGAGTAATGATCTTTTAAATCTGATCGAACCACAATCATAGTTAGAGTTTCGCGATCATGGACAGGTGGTGACCATGATCATGGATCAAAGCCCACGATCATGGTAATAGAGGGCTTTTCTACACCTCTGTTTTCCCCTACTCAGTCCACCTTTCAAACACTTCACATTTTCTTTTTCCTTTTAATTATATAACTCCAAAGATCCATAAATGCATGGATTAATCAATGAAAAATTTAAAATCTACCCTATCATGTAAAGAAAAATGGAAACATGCCATTTTAGTGGCATGATGGGTTGCTTCCCTTTTTTTGTTGCAAGACGCCCTTCCAATTAACATTTCCATTTCCACTTAGAAGATTTCAATCTCCATCTCAAAATTTTGCTCACTATGAATTTAGTGAAAGAGAGACAAAATATTTAGATCTTCCAAGATGAAATGTTATAGAAAGGAGGACATAATGATGCGGCTTCCATCTCACCACTTTAAAGACTTGAACCTTTTACCTAATTTCATATCAAATTTCCTATTTTTCTCCTTAGTTAATGGTGGGAATGGGCCACTAGTTAACCCTCGGAAGCTGAGTTCCTTGGCCTTCAAGTGTGAGGTTCCCATATGCCCTTTTTGAATGTCCTACTCCAAAATGTAAGGACGGTGCTCCTTCTTTCCAAAATCCTTCATTTTCTTTGGTATCTAGGATCTCATTACACCCACTAAGATCAACGTTTAAAAATGGATTAAATAAGGTATAACTCTTCATTCTAAAATTACATCCCTATTGGCATCCTCACTCTGAAATGGACTAGAGTATTTATAAGCAATTTTCTTGGCTTCCTCTTTTGACTCTTACATAATTTCCTTAATTTTGACATGTTCAACTACATTTACATCAGTTACTTGGGAAATCACCAATGACTCCTCAATTTTAAGTTCATTTTGAATAATGGGCATATTAGTGGTACTTGCAAGATCTGCCTTCTTTCTATTTCTTCAATATATTCCATTTCCCTTTTGAATAAATCATTGGATTGGTAAAGGTCATGCATCTCCTCATCTAATATAGTTTCTTATTTTAGAAGAATTTAAAGCATTGCTTTAACACTATTTTATCTAGAGTAGAGTTCTTTCTTTTACACTCCATGAGACCTATTAAACTCATAAGAAAAACTAGAATACTTGCTAGAATAACTAGGGTAGTTGTATTCAAATGATCACTCCAATGTCCATCACTACCACAACATAAAGAACAATCATACTCCCAATAGGATTGAGATGGTGCCTCCATGAAACACCCTAGTTTTTGGACCATAGAAAATTTCCTTAATTTCTGGTTTTAGGCAAGAATGACTTATGGAATAAGTCATACATTGGGGTATGAGTGATATGGTCTAGTCGTATGCTAACTAGTATTTGTTAGTGGGTAGGTTTTGCGTTCTGGAATGGATACGGCTAGGGTGGTACAATTTGTATCAGTGGATACGGGGTTTTTTGGTTACTTTACATAACCTTAAACTTGGTAAATAAATTTGGATCTGAGTATAAGAAACTCACCATAATTTGTAAGCAAAGGTATGAGTCATACCTAGGACTGATATAGGGGTGGTTTTCAGACCTCCTAGGATTCTATTTTGCTAGGAATACAGTTTAAGAATACTAGTCATACACTTAGATACAACTTAGGATTAGGTGTTTCATACCTTGGATTGTGTTAGGTCCTAGAGAGAAAGACTATGCTACAAAAGATGGGTAAAACTCATACTGGAAGGGTACAACTCATAAGGGTCAGTCGTACCCTGCGATAGGAATTAAGTGCAGTTTACGTGAGGGCAATTTGGATATTTCCCCACTTATCCAAATAAGGTCCCATAACATATATTGTAATTGGAAGGTTATTTTCCTACTTATTGTATTCTTAAATACTTAGAAAATACTCTTAAATCCTCTATAGAGTTTTTGGGCAAAAGAAGCTATGTTTCATCTTAAGGAGTAAATTGGGGCTTATCTTAGTGATTTATCTTCCCTCATTGTTAGTTCCAACTAAAGTCATGAATTTTATACAATGTTTTTATTATTTGAATGTTGTAAGATTTTGGGTTTTCAAATATGATTTGGGGTTATGGCTATAAATTCTTGGTTATGGTTTTCCCATAATTTAATTATGCTTTATATGTACTAATTATGGCTTTGGATAATTGGTTGCATAGGAATGGTTGTTTGGTAAGTAGCTTTGGATTTGGAAATACTATGCATCCAATGTGTTTGATAAAATACCTATAACAATGTTTTCACCATTATATTGGGTTTTCAATAGAACTTATGCATGGTTTAATCTTGGTAATGGAACCCTAAATGCTATTAATATTTTAAATGGTTTTGGAATAATTTGGCTTAAAAAATATTCTTGTGGGATATAAGGGAATCCCTCAACTTAATGTGGTAAGGAATACTTATAGGGTACATGTGAATCCCCCAAGTTAATTGGATAACAGGGTATATAGGTACATGGGAATCCGTTGACCACTAAAAGGTTTGGCTAAGGAAAATACTTGCAACTTATAGTCATTATGACAATGCCACTACTAATAGCCTTGTTTAATAGTAATGGAATAATGGTTTGGATGGAAAATTCTTTTAATTGGACAATAATGGTGGGGCGTGAATGCAAACCGTGTAGGTGGGAGACCAATAGATAAAAACTAGAAACTTTTATTTGATGACTTGAGAGGTAGGCCATGGCAGTCATATATGATACTTTTGAGGTACACGACAATTCTCTAGGTACACTATACATTTGTATCATGGAGAGTGAAGGGTGTATAGGAATCCCTGACTCTTATGGTGTCTTTGATTCATGCAGCTCAATGCATCGAGGCCTTTTTAGGGGGTTACATTGGACACATATAGCCCATGAGTGGTTTTACGACAGTTAACCTTCACATACCCAGGTTAAAGGTTTTGAATGCGTACTAAAACTCATTCTTTTTCCCGACATGGTTATATATATAAATGTATGGTTTGTGTTTATATGGATTTTTTTCATTGGTTTTGGTAAATGGATTTATTTTATCCTTATCTTGAGTTCATGCTAGAGTTCACCCGCTAACCCATCTTCAAACAGTTGTATCCCCATACAATGTTGGAACCGACAATTCTGCTCCTTCTACTTAGCATTTAGACATACAGGGGTCATCTTGGGATTAAAATAGAGTGCTTTCATTTTTTCAAAAGGTTCCATTTCATTGATGTTATATCATACTTTAGATTATTTATGGATATTAGTTTTGTGTATGGTTGGGGGCAAGCCCCAAATTGATTTTTGTATTCTTTTGGTTAGAGCCTTTTGTAGAACTCCTATGGGTTGGAATGGCTGGGATTTGTATTATTGTAAGCCTTAGTATTACTATTGGTATTGGGGCTGACATGGTTTGACAAAATCTCGCACTCTTCCACCGTATTTAATTTTGGGATTATACATTAGATTAATAATGGAACTTATTTAGTTATGGTTGGATTTACAGTTTTTATTTATCTTGGTGTGGTTGGATGGTTGGTATGAGATGGTTGGACTCGATTGGATAGGTTATGGTCGTGATCCTATACCAGTTTTCATGTGATCTGTTATGCTATCTATTATATGTTTAAAATTTAGCCAACTCAAGCAAGGCGGCTGGAGGTTAGGTTGGGTAATAGGGGTGGTGTCCGATCCTAGTCATACATGGGATGCTTATTATGATAAAGCCCTGGGTCATTTTGGGTTGGGTCATTTTGGTTTCAGTGCTTTAGTTTCTTGGTTAATTAAGAGTCAATAAATCTATGTGTTGTAAAGTCTCTTTTAGGGTTGTGTAGTGCGCCACATTCATAAGAGAGAGGCTACAGGGCATTTAGGACTGTTTCAGTTTTTTGGTAATCTATTATAAAGATTGAAGTCTGAGTCCTAGAATTTTTCTCTAATCCTTAGTTGTTCAATTTTTAGATTATGCCTGGAACCTAAGGAAATTCTTCTGTCCCATCCGGGAATGATGTTGATGGGGTACGTCCTATACCTAGAGTTTATACTTATTCTCAATGTTCTAATCTTGATTGTTCAGGAGTTACTTTGGTTGATACTAGTCCTCCTCATGGTGATCAATAATATGTAATTTTTCCAATGTATTCATGTTATTTATCAGTTAGTTGCTACTCATGCTAAACAGGATTCATCTAGTAGGTTGTCTACGAAGCCCACAAGGGTTGGCCCATTTTTGAGCTGAATGCTCTTACTTTTACTAGTTTGGAGGTGGAGGAGTATCCTTATGATTTATTGGATGAAATAGTGAAGATATTTAGGGTGATTCAGGCCACTGATATGGAAGGGGTAAATTTTGCAGCTTATCATCCCAAGGATGTTGCCTACCAATGGTATGAAGAATATGATAGGGATAAAGGTGTTGTGGAGGAGTTGTCCTTACGGGATGCTTTTACTAATGAATTTTTGGATTGTTTCTTTCCTCAAGGGCTGACAGAAGCAAAGATAGAGGAGTTTGTAAATCTCAAAAAAATTAAAATGTCTGTTAAGGAATATGCCTTAAAGTTTCATTGACTATCAAGGTATGATCCTAATTTATTGGCTGACATGAGGGTGAGAATAAGAAAGTTCACTTTTGAATTATCTTTTGTTTTGACCCATGAAAGCAAAACTACTTTACTGATTAAGGATATGGACATTTTGATATTGAAAACCACATCCAGTAGGTGGAGGAAAAAAGAAGAAAACAAGTAGAGTTTAGGAAGAAGATGGGTAAGAGGAGTAGCTTCTCTGAATAGAGTGGTACTTAGTAGTAGGGCAGTCGCGATGGATGTAAATAGCCAATAAAGAAGTGAGAAAGTTTGGGTTCCTTCTCTACTGCCAGTGCTTCTTACCCAAGAAAGTTGAGTGATCGACATCCATAAGGTAGTGATAATTACTTGGCACAAGGTGCCCAATCTCAGGTGAGTAGGGGTCAGTTGGATTATTCATGCTCTCCTTTCCAGTTTTATGGTCATCTTTATCAAGGTTATTGTGATGAAGTTAGGGATAAGTAGATTAAATGTGGCTAGCCAGGCCGTATGCATAAAAATTATTCAGTCGAAAAGGGTGCATCAGGAGTTGTCAAAGCTCCAATTGCTTCATATTCTACTCCTACACCTACTGATGCAGCTTTAGCTTCTACTCTTACTTCTGGTATCGTCATAGGTCATAATAGGTTGTATTCTCTTGCATCTCTATAGGAGTCCAAGGCATTAACTCATATCATTACTAGTACGTTACAACTCTTTTCTCATGATGGCTATTATATGATTGATTCGGGGACAACCCTATCTTATGTGACCCCATTTATACCTATATGTATTGGTTTTTGTACTGAGGTAGTATTGGATTTTATTTGTTTCTACCCTGGTAGGTGACTTAGTTATTGCTGAAAGAGTCTATTGGGGTTGTGTGGTATCCATAGGTAGAATGTAGACATGGGTATATCTTTTTAAACTAGATATGTTGGATTTTTACTTTATTCTAGGGATGCATTGGTTATACTCTAGTAATATATCCTTAGATCGTAAGACCTATAAAGTCATCTTCAGGTTCCCTAGTGAACCTGTTATAGAGTTAAAGAGTGGTTCCCTAGCTCTTACTGGAGGTTTATTTCTTATCTTAGATCTTAGAGGTTAATATCTAAAGGTTGTCTTTATAACTACATTTGGGTTAAGGATTCTTACTCTAAAGGACCTTCTCTACATTTATTTTTGGTGGTAAATGAGTTTTCTGAGGTCTTTTTGAATGAATTTCCTAGTGTTCCTTCGGATAGGGAAATAAAGTTTGGTATTTATTTGGTTTTGGACACTCTTCTAATATTTATTCCTCCATATAAAATTGCTCCAACTGAGTTAAGGAAACTCAAGGAGCAGCTAAGGATCTTCTGGATAAAGGAATTATTCATCCTTGTGTATCCCTGAGAGGTGCAACGGTGTTGTTTGTGTGTAAGAAGGATGGTTCTCTTTTGATGTACATTGACTATTATTTGTTAAATAAGGTGATGGTCAAGAACAAATATCCTCTTCCAAGGATAAATGACTTGTTTGATCAGTTGCAAGGTGTCATGTTCTTCTTTAAGATAGATCTTTGGTCTAGGTATCGTCAACTTAGGATTAAGGAGGAAAATATCCCAAAGATGACTTTTCGTACTTAGTATGGGCACTTTGATACTTGGTGATTTCATTTAGTTTTTCTAATGCTCCAACGATATTTATGGACTATTTGAATTGGTTTTTTAGGCTGTTCTTAGATCTCTTTATTATTGTGTTTATTTATGACATTGTAGTTTATTCTAAGAGTGAGGTGGATTATGCTAATCATCTCTGTGTGGTATTATAGACCTTGAACGATCAACTATTGTATGCCAAGTTCTCTAAATATGACTTTTGGTTAAACATTGTGACTTTTCTTCTTCATATTATTTATAGTGAGGGGATAATGATGGACCCTCAAAATATGGAGATTGTTAAAAGGTGGCCTAGACTCGCGACTCGAACTAGCATTTGAAGATTCTTAGGTTTTGTTGGGTATTATTGGCGGTTTGTGAAAAGCCTTTCAACAATATCTTTTCCTTTGACTAGGTTGACTCGGAAAAAGGCAAAGTTTTCTTGGTCGAATACTTGTGAGGGGATTTTGGAGAAGTTGAATGATAAGGTAACTTTGCCTTCGGTTTTAACATTGCATGAGGGTAGTGAGGGATTTATGTTCTATTATGATACATATAGGGTTGAACTTTGTTGTATCTTGATGCAACATGGGAAGGTAATTGCCTATTCTTTTAGGAAGTTGAAGGTGCATGAGTAGAATTATCCAACTCATGATTTAAAGCAGTTTGTTATGGTCTTTACATTAAAAATATCATGGCATTACCTATATAGAGTGCATGTACACATCTTTACTGATCATAAAAGTCTACAGTATGTGTTCACTCAGAAGGAGCTAAATTCCAGGCATAGAAGATGGTTGGACCTTCTCAAGAACTATGATATGAGTCTTCACTATCACCAAGGTAAAGCTAGCGTTGTTGCTGATATTCTTAGTAGGTTTTCCATGGGGATTTTAGCTCATGTGGAGAAAGGAAAGCAAGAATTGGTGAAACGTATTCAACACTTGGCTAATCAAGGTGTTTATCTCTTAGTGCAGATGTTAAGGAAAAGCAAATGCTAGATTCTAACTTGATGATAATGAAGGGCAATATGGGTATGCAAAAGTTAATGGTGTTCAAGATCTGTGGTGACGATACTTTATGATACCAAGGAAGGTTGTGAGTTCCTGATGTCAACAGTGTATGACAAAGGATCTTGTTTGAGGCATATTAATCCTTCTACGTTGTGCATCCTAGCTTGATGAAAATGTATTATGATCTCAAGGAGATGTATTGATGGGATGGTATGAAAAGGGATGTGGCTGATTTTATAGATAAATGAATGGTGTGTCAATGAGTTAATGATGAGAACATGAGACCTGGCAGGTTGTGTCAAGAAATTTGCTTTCTCGAATGAAAATAAGAGGTAATAAATATAGATTTATTATTGATCTTCCTCGGTCTTGGAACCAATTTGATTCAGTTTTGGTCATCGTGGATAGGATGACAAAGTTTGCTCACTTCTTGCCGATAAGGACTAACTTTTAGGTGGGGGGCTACGCAAAGTTCTATCTTCAGGAGATTGTGAAGCTGCATGGGGTACCTATTTAAATTATCTCTGATCGTGGTACACTATTTTTATCTCATTTTTGGTGGTCTTCCCAGAAGTTATTATGTACTAAGGTTAATTCTGAGTACTGCTTTTCACCCTCAGATGGAAGGGCAAGCAGAAGGGCTATTCAAAAATTAGAGAATATGCTTGCATATGTAATTGACTATAGTGACAGCTGGGTTAAGCATCTACCTTTGGTAGAGTTTTCTTATAGCAATAACTATTATTCTATTACTGCTATTTCTTATTTTAAGGTATTGTATGGTAGAAGGTGTAGATATCCTATTGGTTGGTTGAAGGTTGGTTAGGGGGATATGTTTGGTGCAGATTTGGTCTTATGGCTACCCAAAGTCGCCAAAAGTCCTATGTCGAGGTAACGAGTAGTGACTTGGAGTTTTAGGTTGGGGATGGGTATGCTTAATAGTATCTCCTTATACGATTTTATGCAGGGTTTGTAATATTGCTTATCAAATTAAGTTTTCTTCTAGTTTATGCTCCATTCATCTAATATTTCATGTCTCTATGCTGAGAAAGTGTCATGGTGATGCTTCTTCAGAGGTTACCTTGGAGGGCTTGGGTATCTTAGATTCTCTATCTTATAAAGAGGTACCAGTTGAGGTAATGGATTAACAGGTTTGTCATTTACAGACGAGGAATATGGCCATGATTTAGGTTCTACGGCAGAATAACAAGGTGGAAGAGGCTACATGGTAAGAGGAGGAGGACGTGAAGTCCAAGTATCCACATCTATTTTCTGCTCCTTGGATTTGTGGGGAAAGTATGTGTTCTTGAACATATCTCTATTTTCTGATTTTGTTAAAGGAAAGATTAATATCTTTACATCTATATTTCCTAACTTGGTTAAAGGTTGGATTGATATTTAATAATGCAAATCAATCGTGCTGGTAGTTACCCTACCCTATCCATTATTCGGGGATGAATGTTCCTAGTTGGGGAGACTGAAACACTCTAATTTTTGGACTTTAAAAAATTTCCTTGATTTTTGGTTCCTAGGAAAGATACAACTTAGGGAACGAGTAATACACTTGGGTATGGGTGGTATGGTCCTGTCGTATACTGACCAGTGTTGGTTGGTGGGTTGGATTTTAGTTCTGGAATAGATATGACTTGGGTGCTAAGATTCATATCGGTGGATACGGGTTATTTGGTTACTTCACTTAATCTTCAACTTGGTAACTTATGTTAGATCTGAGTACGCTTGGCTCACCATGAGCCGTAAGCAAGGGTACGAGTGGTACCTAGGACTCATAAAGGGGGCTATGTTAAAACCTTTTGGGATTCTATTCTTCTAGGGGTACATTTACGGGTACTAGTCATACACTTGGATATGACTTGGGTTTGGGTGTGTCATAGCTTGTACACTATTGGGACCAACGAGGAAAGCCTAGGGTACGAGTGATGGGTACCACTCATACAGGAGGTGTACAACTCATAAGGGTCAGCCATACCCTATCACGAGAATTAAGTGTAGTTTAAGTGAGGGGAATCTGGACATTTCCTGACTTAGCCAGTAAGGTCCCATAACTTATATTGCACTTGGGAGGTTATGTTCCCTACTATTCTTTTCTTAAACACTTAGAAAACTCTCTTAAATCCTATGTAGTATTTTTGGGCAAAGGAAGCTAGGGTTTTATCTTAAGGAGTAATTTAGGGCTTGTCTTGGTGATTTATCTCCATCATCATCTTGGTTCAAGCCATGTTATCTTCCCTCATTGTTAGTTCCAACTAAGGGAATGGATTTTATACAATGTGTTCATGATTTGAATGTTGTAAGATTTTGTATTTTCAATTATGATTTGGGGGTTTTGGCTTTAAATGTTTGGTTATGGTTTTCCCATATTTTAATTATGCTTTTAAATGTACTAGTTGTAGTTTTGGATAATTGGTTGCATTGGAATGGTTGTTTGGTAATTGGTTTCGGTTTTTGAAATACTATGCCCCCAATGTGCTTGATAAATGCCTATAACAATGTTTTCACCTTAATATTGGGTTTTCAATGGAACTTATACATGGTTTTAACTTTGCAATGGAACACTAAATGATACTAATGTTTTAAATGGTTTTGGAATGATTTTTCTTAATAAAAATTCTTGTGGGGTACAAGGGAATCTCTCAAGTTAATACGGTAATGAATACTTTTAGGGTACATGGGAATCCCCCACATTAATTGGATAACAGGGTGTATGGGTACATGTGAATCCCTTGACCACTAAAAGATTAGGTTAAGGACAATACTTGCAAGTTATAGTCGGTATGAAGATACGACTACTAATAGCATAGGTTAATAATAATGGATTAATAGTTTTGTTTGAAAATTGTTTTCATTGGGCAATAATGTCGAGGTGTGAAAGCTAGCCGTGAAGGTGGGAGTCAATGGATGAACACTGGAAATTTATGTTTGCCTGCGTAAAGGGTAGGTCATGGTGACCTTATATGGGAATTATGTGGTACACAGGAATCCTCTAGGTAAACTGTACATATGTATCATGGAGAGTAGATGGTATGTGGTAATCCTCGAATCTTATGGTATCTCCGGTTCATACGGATATAGACATCGGGGCCTATTCAGGGGGTTATATTGGACCCATTATGCCCATGGATTGTTTTAGGATAGTTAAGATTCACATACCCAGGTTAGAGGTTTTGAATCCATGCTAAACTCGGTTTCCTTTCCTAACATTGTTATATATATAAGTATGGGTTGTGTCCATATAGATGGTTTTACTTGGGTTTTGTTAATGGCATTATATTATCCTTATCCTGAGTTCATTCTA
>JAPEIP010000006.1:155455739-155493311 GCA_026120095.1 Capsicum chinense | reverse complement strand
GGGTTTAAATGTTTCTAAGGGTAAGTTATGCTTTAGAACATGATAATTTAGTGCAAATTCTAATCCTTGTTGATGTGATAGGCTAGGTTGAAAGTCATTGAGATTAGTTTGTCAACAAATTATCAAAGATATCAGTCATTGACTCTTTCGAGTACCTAACGAATGTGTCCATTGAATCCACCCAACACCTAAATGAGGCATCCCTATTTCTAGGATGATACCCAATGTATTTTCTACCTTATAATCACCCTTATGTCTAAGATAGCAAGAATTAAAAAACCATACCCATTAATTATCTACTATTGCCTTTGTTCCCATATCCCTTTTTCAAGTATGAGGTGGGTTCAAAAAGTTTACCCAAAACCCTCTTTCAAGGATTGTTTGAGCTTTCAAGATCTTAGGATTTTCACCCACAAACCCATTTGTGTATTTGAGGCTTTTACCCACAAATCCCAACTAATTTAATCAAGCAATATAGAACCCACCATCAACAAATTAGCATATACACAAATGAATCACAACCCACACACAATTACTCCCTATTCTAAAATAATCTTAAGCAGAAGAACTAGCTACACATAAGAGTAATAAGCAAGATATACCCAAAAGTCTCCATCAATTTGATTTATTGAAAGATAAAGAGAATGCAAATTTCAAGCTTTAGGATTCAACAAATCTTCAATAGAAATTGCCAACCCTCCACTTGAAAGATACTCTAATGTATTCTTCACCCAAGAATTAGTATAATTGTTGTATTTATAAAGATGGAAACTAAAATGTGAACACTAGTTCACAAAATTAGGGATCTCCTCTATAGGATAAGGTTTGAGACTCTTAAGGGAATTGAGGAATCAACTATGTAAATTTACAACTCTACCCCTTAGCATAATCCCGCTTATCCATGATTACTGACACATGTCTACAATCATGGCTACTATGATCGCAGTCTGCACTCACAATCGTGGTACATTGACCTATCCTGACTGACTGTAATTGCATTTCTACGACCGCAATTGCAGTAACAAAGGTTTGTTTCTGCTCTAGGTCTTCCAGCTACACTTCTTTTCTCCTTTTGATTTTTTTAGCTCAAATTCACATTTTTTTTCTCATAACCTATTTTCCTGCAAAATGATGAAATTAGTGCCTTTAATCACAAATTTGTCTAACCTATACATTTAACTCATGATAATGAGGATGAATGTTGAGTGAAATGAGTGATAAATTCAGCACTCCTTAAAAGGTCAATACAGTGGGGTCATAAGGTAAGGCTTCTAGATATGAATATTCAAACTGTAAAAAGAAAGCTAAATATCTCGACAGAGAGGTGACGGGTTTCTTAGCTAAGGTGCAAGGGTATAATCCAGGTAATTTGTAATACCCAGGTTTTAACTCTAAAACTTCTGAAGTGAAACTGAACACTGCCTAGGAAACGACTCGGGTGATCAGTCACTACCACTCATCATGAGTTATATGGTTCCATTCATTTCCTAACTATTAAGGTTGGACTAGGCCATTATTGCAGTAAAGGCTTGACCCATGAGTCCTAGGGTAAAGTCATAAGTCATGATGAGAGACTAGTGACCATAACAGTGTGAATGCCTAAAGTTTTTGCTCAAGCCACAAGTCCAGGCAATAATATCAATTTAATACCCAATTCAAAACTATGTAAACATCATCATATACATACATAAATAATATGCTGGGAAAGGGAACAAGGCTAAGCATCACGAGTCGTTACCCGACCCTTAATTACTGAAAGCCATTTCATTAAGGATAATTTGGTCTTTACCTTACTTTACACTTTATCCGCAACCTTAAAACATCTAAGGGAACCTATTAACATCAGCTAATCAAATCAAACATTACTCTTATCACCTTTAACTCCCTAAAGCAAGAGAAAACTAGGGTTTTCAAGGAATTAAATCATTAAATTTTCAACATTGAATTTCTTCCAATTCTTGTGTGTTTCAGTCATGACACTCCCTATTACACTTATATTTTTTCATTATGGCAAGAATTGGTTTAATAATTATGTGGGATTGAAAATTGGGTTGAGGGATTTTGAAAGGTAATTAATTAGATTGTTTTCCCATGGTTTTAAATGTATTTTTCATACTTAAATTAATAGTTTAGGGTGGAATTGGGAAAATATTGTATGGTTTGGTCTGGGGTACACGGGTCTCCACAAATTGATGGGTTTTAGCTTAAAATTGGTATTAAACTCAACCCATTTTTTAAATTGGTTTTGAAATATAGATAATCGCATGGCTTTACTTGCTCATCTAAAATATTGCATTGCATCACATTAAAGGATGAAAAAAATAAAATGTTTTTAAGGCCTTGATGGCCATGGTGTGTATTTTAAAATGGAACTTGGGAGTCTAATGGTTACATGGGATGAGTTTGGCATGATTATATATGATTGATAGCATAGTTGGTATGATGATACTGAGTGGGAATTACCATATTAAATGACTCTTATGTTAATGGTAGGATTTATATGAAAATTATTTTAAATTGGGTTTAAAAGGAATTGTGTTGCTCACTATAAACATAATGTCTTGGGTGAGGGGACTAACAAATGAAAACAAGTTTTCCACGTGGGGGTCTTTATGAATATGTGCATGGTTCACATACTATAAATATATTTTAGAGATGGTTAGAGCCTTGGTTTCTCTGGCCCTCTCTTAGATTTCCTTTATTGGTGTGGTTAATATGCATTGGGGCCCTTTCAACAGGGAAAGCTTAACCAATATAGCTTGTGGGTGCCCTTCGGATAGATAGAGATACACAATCAAGGTTTATGGTTTTAAAATCTCATGTTCATGACCATTGTACCTTATTCCAGCATCTTATATATATATATATATATATATATTTATATAAGAATGTGTGCATATGGTTTTGACTAACTTTTGACATGGCATTATTTTACACTTTTCCTTGAGTTACATGCCATTGATTAACTCACTGAACATCCCCACACGATGCATTATTTCGTAATATAGGGTTTTACGATTATTTGTTTACTCATGTGCAGTCTTAGGTGGAGAGGATATCAGTTGAGTTGTTATGAAGTTGTGAGTCTCCATCATCCTAAAAGCTTTTCTATTTCATTAGGTTTCTTTTCATATTTTGGGAACCTTTAGTATTCCATTTTGGATTCTTCTTTGGTCATGGTCTTTGGCATGTCCCGACCTATTTGGTATTCTTGTTTTAAGAAAGTCTTTTGTAGACATTTATGGGTTGGATGTTGCTTATGATTCTTAGAATATCTTTATCTTATCTACTTTTATTTCTATATATATGATTATCTTCCATTGTTCATTATTTTTATTCTACTCTTTAGGTTTGTCAAAGTAGGGAGAGAGGAGGTCTTCGGCTCATGGTAGGCTTTAGATACCTATTATGGCTAAAACTGGGTTTGGATCATGACAAGTTTGGTATCAAATCATGATTCAGGGTCTTGGGCGTCCACAAAGTCATATCGGGCAGAGTCCTTTTTATGGTTGTGTAACGCACCACACTTATAAGGAGAGGCTACAATTGTTCTATTTTGGGCTATAAAGTCTAGTTGTCTTGAAACTTCTCTAACTCCTGGCTTACTCACATTGTAGATCTTGTCTCCCCAAAGATTTGATATTTGTAGAAACTTTGCTAGACATGGTCTAGGGTCTTTTCTCCTGATTGTTCTGCTCCACACGGGATTTCACCTTTCCATACTAGTCCTCGAGTTTTTTGGGCTGGTCATAATTATGATCAGCCACCTTAGAGAGATATCTCTGATCCAAAGTTTCGTCAGTATATCCATATGCTTTCTCATTTTATGGCATCACAGTATCATTAGTTTGATTGGTTCTATTGCTTATTCTCTTGAGATGACTTTGGTTTGCTAGTTCATAAGGTTGAATCCCCTAACCTTCACAGGATCTAAGGTTGAGATGGATCTTTAAGGGTTCGTTGATGAGATGGAGATGATTTTTAGTGTGATGCATGCTACTTACTCTAAAGGTATAGATTTTGTTGTATATTAATTAAAAGATATTTCTTATTAGTTTTATGAGGAGTGGGAACAGTTGAGATGTAATGATGCTGAGCCAGTATTGTGGGATATGTTTCAAGGGCCTTTTTTGATCACTTCTTTCCTCAAGAGTAGAGGTAAGCCAAGGCAAAGGAATTTACGAATCTAAAGCAAGGAAAGAAAAGTGATAAAAAATATGCATTGAAATTTCAACGGTAATCTCATTATGATCCAGAGCTTGTGTCAAATGTGAGGTCCAAGATAAGGAAATTTTCTATTGGTTTGTCCCATAACTTAGTATTGGAATTTAAGGTTGCAGTTAAACAATGATATAAACATCTCTAGGCTTATGGTTTATATGAAGTAGGTATAGAATGGAAATATAGAATTTAAAGAGTTGGAAGAGGGATAAAATAAGAAGCTAAGATATTCATAGAAGGGTGCAAACCAATAAATTAGTGGGAGGGATGATAGGAATTGGACAAAGAAAAAGACTTAGGAAAATTCTAATTCATATTCTTCGTCTAGTACTCCTTTTTATAAGACATCTGGAGATCATTGTTTCTAGTGTAAAAGTTTCCCTAAAGCATAAGGTGCCTAGTGTAAGGATAATGGACCTTGGTTAGCCCTATCTTATCCTCCTTATAAATTCTGTGGACAACTTCACTATGGTTATTGTGATGAGGAGTAGAACTTGTGTGTCAATTATGGTCAGCCGAAACATATGTAGAGAAACTATCCTGCAGCTAAGATAGCCACTAGAGCTAATAAGGTTTCAATCGCCACTTCTTTGACTCCTACACAAAAGGATGCCACTTTGGGCATCGACACTGGCCAAAATCAAATCTATGCTCTAACTACCCTTTAAGAATCTGAAGCATCTCCTGATTTTGTTACTGGTATGTTAAAGCTATTCCCTTGCGTTGTTTACAAATTGCTTAATGTAGGGTCTACCCTTTCTTATGAGGCCCCCTTATGTGGCTGTACATTTTGATTTTTATCCTAAAAGTATTTGCGACCTTTTCTCTATTTCTACTCCGATGGGTGATTCAATACTTGCTAGAAAGATCTATAGGGGTTGTGTGGTATCTATCTTTCATAGGGAGAAATTGATGGATCTGATAGAGCTTGATATGGTAGATTTTGATATGATCTTCGGGATGGATTTTCTTCATTCGTGCTATATGTTTTTTGATCGTAGGACCCAAAAGGTTAGTTTTTAATTCCCTAATAAACTGGTGATTGAATGGGAGGGTAGTTCCTTAGTGACAAAAGGCAGGTTTATTTCTTATCTTAATGCTCGAAAGCTGATTTTCAAAGGCTTCCTGTATCTTCTATTTTAGAGGTTACCTCCTTGCAAACTATCCTCGTGGTTAGTGAGTTTCCTAAAGTGTTTCTCAATGATCTTCCTGGATTCCTCCCTATAGGGAAATAGATTTTGGTATTGTTCTTCTACCGGATACCCATCCTATGAAATTAATCAAAAAGGCTGCAATTGATTATGCAGGAAGGCTGGCTCTATCAATGTGGTGAGATTCCTCTAGTGAATTTAAGAAATATATGAAGAATGAAGATATCCCCATGCTGGCAGTGGAGGATTACAAAGAGACCTTAGATTCCTTATTTGATTTTATGGAAACCACTGAAGATGAATAAGAAAGTGAGGTAACACTTTCAGATATTAAAGAAAACTTAGAGAAGTACTCTATTAGAAAAATAAAAAAACTTGCCTATGTGTTGATTGATTCCATGTGTGAAATGACTAATGAAAAAATGCTCTAGAAGAAAATGTAGAAATTCAAGAGCTTGAGTTAATAGCTCTAACAGTTTAGATATCGGAAACTGAGGAACTAGTTACAAAGCTGAAATCTAAAAATTTAAGCTTAGTTAATCAAATCGAGAAAGCGAATTGCGCCTGTGATAAGGGGAAAAATAATTATGTAGAAGGAAAGATAGAAGATCAGCAGATGGAATTGATAGATTTGACTCTCCAAATATTTGAAACTGAGCAACAGGTTGCTATGCCCAAATTTGAAAATTAGCTTGGTGAGTCAACTAGAGAAAGAAGATGTTTCTGAGAGTAAATTAAAGAAAGAAGAACCAAAGTTACAGGTTAAGCATGAAGAAAAATTGTAGGATTCCCAAAAGTATATTATGTCTACACTCCAGAAGAATGAGATGTTAGAGGGGGACCTGATTTGTGTGAAGAACGAATATAAAAAATCCCTACAATCGACTACATCCTCTATGATCCTTTCTAACTTAACTAGTCAAGGTGCTAATAATGCGAAAGGAGTTCGTTATTAATAAGGAAACTAACTTTGTGAGTCTCAAGTGAAGATTGCTCGTTATTCTAAGAACAAAGTCCACAAGCCTCTATGTACTCATAGTTGAAGAGATAGACACATAAAACAAAATTGTCAGAGCTCGTTTAGAGCTATTTGGTTTAGAGCTAGACTAAATGGTTCCAGATTCATTTAGTAAGGGAATGCATATTCTGTGAAATTTGAGCCTTAGAAAATTATGAAAAGGAACTCTCTACCTAGATGGACTATATAGGATTGGATAACTCCATTGTCTTATTACCGAGAACTCAAACTTAAGTGGGTTCCTAAATGTGACAATTGATCATAGTCTTATGAATGAGAAAGATAATTGAAACTAGAAATATCATGAAGAATGAGTGATAAAAGGATCAATATTGAAAAGGTTTGACTATTTTTCCTCTCTCAAGATACTTCAAGATGGAAGTGTCTCAGGTGAAATATTCGACTTCAAGCACCTGATCCATGAAAGAATATAGTTGAATCTCCTTGACAAGAAGAAAACCCTGTGAATTGAAGAAACATGGGAGATGATGCTGAAAATTAGAGGAAAAGGCTAAATAACTTAGATGAGAATGATGATGATTCAAAGTGTCAAACATTAATCTCAGCTAGGAAACTCATCTCAGAAGAAAAAGCTTCAGCAGTATAAAAAAATTCAAGTTTGGGACTTGATCCTTAGGCATACATTAAGAAAAGACTGTGGAATAAGAAGGGTGTGCACAGGCAAAAGTCTAAAGTAGGGTTTATCTAATCAATTTTACTTATCTTGTGATTCAGTGTTTCCTCTAAAAATTTTCCATGCTTAGAAGACATCTATTCTTAATAAGGTAGGTTTATTTTGGTATAACTCAATACCATACTTTGTAGGTCTACACCAATTGGGATAGTTTTAGGAGAAACAATTGAAGAAATCATAAGTTGAGAATTCACTCATACAGGAGAGGGACCTGGTCATGAGAGGGACCTGGTCCTATATGCCAGGTTAATATGAAAATAATTTACCTTAAAAATTCACAAAACCCCTTTTCAAAAATGTGACATTTTCTTTCCTTTATGAAAAAAATATATCAGTTCACGACAAATGTAAAGAGTCACAAATTACCTTACCCGTCAGCCTTTCTTCGGATATTTTGGAAATCCTTAGTGAAACCATTCCAGTTGAACCTATAAAAATCTTACTGAGATATATTTGGCTGTTCGCATAAATCAAGAATCTTACTCACAAATTGAATAAGAAATTTATCAATGAAAAAAATCCCCCCTTTCTAAGAAAATCAAAATCCTGTAATGCTTATTAAATCAACCTTCCTTATAATAAATTGAAAGGTACTAAAATTTCTAAGAATGTACAAGAACCCAGTCTTTGTATCTACTCAAAGTCAAACCCTATATTTGCTCATCTGGTTGATGAAGAAATTTCTATATAGAAGTCTGATCCATTCAGCAACATAAATTAGGTAGCTTATAATTCTTTTTACTTAGACATGATTCCAAGGAAATTTCTGCAAATAGGGAATAGAAAATAGAATCAAGTCAGGAACTCTTCCTAATAGTATCATAAATATAAGCAAGATAAGACCCATAAACCCTTAAAATAAGACTCCTAGCAAAAACATACAAAATAATCCCCATCGACTAACAGCTAACCATTCCCTGCTACACAACTAGGGGGTAAGTTAGGAATGGCTAAGGTAATAGTCTTGGAAAAATAATCCATGTTCGTATAATAGTGGGATAACTAGTCCATGCCCTGGATCAAATTAAAATCTACCATATATAGATTAATACAATCAGATTGAGTATAAATATCTCTAATAGTCATAACACTGGATCTAAACACCTGATCTACTCCTAAAGAATCACCCACAAGAATAGATACATACAAGGGGATGGATAATAAATCCCAAGATAACTCTAACCGTGGAGCATAATTAGAAAGTACCTAAGAATTAGTGGATCCCAGATCAAATAAAGCAAGTTCTAACTAACCGCACACCAAAATCTTACCATAATAAAAAATTCAATGACTTATACTTGGGTTTAGAAGGTACTATATATAACTGACCACGCCAGCCACCTGGCTGGGCTCTTGACAGACCTCATGTCTTCCTACTAGAGAACCTCCTTGAGTACCCCAGAAAACAACCCCTACAACCTTGAGAACCACTTTTAGTTGATTAATGAATTTCTTTAATAGGGGGGACACTCTGAGCTAAATCAATAATTACCTCATGAATAGGTCACTTAGGAGAGTAATGATCAAAAGATTCACAACTGCAGCATGCTCCCTAAGCTAAAACAGAACCAATAGATTCGATCAACCAGCAGTAACCACAACTACTAGAATAGACGGAAGACGAACACCTCAAAGATTAGACACAACCAAACTAGGGGTATTACTAGCACTAGATTGACCTTTATTAGTAATCTTAAAAGTTTCTTGAATCAGTCGACTGTGCTAAATCTGAGGCTAATAGGATGGGCACAAAGAATACCTACCATGAAAACTACTACCTTTGAATTGGGAACTACTATGGCTCCCACTAAAATTACCCTGATATCTAGGCCTCTTACAGTTGTCTATTTGAGCCTCTGATACATCTTTTTCACCACCTGAGCATGATCTAAAACCTTAGCAAAAGATCTACCCATAGAAAGAAAACTCTATGTGGAGGTGCAAAGAGGAAGCTTTGATCCTCAAATAAAGCAACAAACTCTATCATACTCAGTATCCAGGTTATCCCTACTCCAATCTAGAGAACTAATCATACTCTACAATTTTCATGGATCCCTACTCCAATCTAAAGAACTAATCCCTCAGGTTATCCCTCGGTGTGTGAGGCATATACTTCTCCATCAATATCTTAGAGATCTGAGTTCATATCATAGGAGAAGATCCAGTTGGTGTATAATCCATATAACCTCTCCACCAATGTCGATTAACAAAATCTAACTAATATATGGTGTAATCAGAAACGACTCTCAATAAGGCCTAAATTTAAGATCCTACCCTCACAACCAATCAAAAACTCATGTTAATTCTAGCCCAGAGCACCAAATATCCAAGGTAGTGCCAATCTCATGAATCTACCCAATATCTTCAGCTCTTCAGCAATAATGATTGGTTGAGTAGCCACTAGCTGAGCAACCATTGGTGTTGGAGGAACCTCAACTCTAGGAGCTTCAGCTATAAGGTGTGCCTCTGCCTCTGTACCACTGTGATCTATAGATGTTCATTATCAGATGGTGCACCACCAACTATCCCTAAATTCTTATCCAAAGTATCTCTAAGCACTTAAAAGGAAATAAACCCTGGTAGAGCCTGCACTAGTACTTGGCCCATCATTGGCTAAGGCAGAAGAATCTCTGGCTCAAGAGTGGGAATAGGGTCTGGTGGAGGACCCCTATCCTAACTCCTTGCTGGGTACATTTCCGTATGCTTTCCACGACCTCTAGGTCATCCATAAATATAAAAAGAATCCCTAAGCTTGATCTTAGGGCCCTCATCGCGTGTAGTGGTAACACATGTCTTGGCTATCTACAAAAGAGTGAAATCAAAGGAATATTCAATAAACCAATCTAGATATTAGAATGATATAAGTGAAAGAACGAACGAACTCCTAATAAAGTCCCATACCCTTAAAAAGATAGGAGATGAATATCATTATTTAGATTCGTAGGACTCTACTAGACATTTTCTCTAATACCATCAATACCAGTTAACCTATTATATTATAATAATTTGTTATGATCAGATTTATACGTCATGATGACACTTACTAAATCTCACCAGTACGTTCATCAAAACACAACCCAGACCTAAATTAATTGGATTAACTTGGTGAAAAATACCCAACATAGGTGGAAATCAATAACATAACCTATAAATGAACTTAGTATTTGAAATATAAAAGATAGTCAACATAGAAACCATCCCACGACCTGGTAGAGCTAGTACAAGAGCATATAGTTATAATAATACAACCCAAGTAATAAAATAGTCAACATAATCCTATCTTAAAACTAAAGACTAGGACTAATAGATAAAAGGAAATAGGTAACTCTTACTCCAAGAGCTTACCTTTTTCTCGAATGACAACACAAAAAAATTTTTCATCAATAGTGACCACTAGTACTTGGATATGCACTAAAAAGTTTCAAAAGTGTAGCATGAGTATCAAAACCAAGGGTACTTAAGAGGTATGACTAGCCGACTAAGATAAACCATGATATACGAATGATAAAATACAAGATAAAGATAACTCGGTCAAGGTATTGAGAAACTTAAAGTAACTACAACATCGTTGTGCATAACTAAGTAAATAAATAGGAGACTATCATAACATAACATAACATAACATAAAGCATTGGCACAAGCAATCATAACTACAAAACTGGCTCATATATGCCAATTAGCATGGAAATGTAAATAACCCATCGGAAACCCTCATAATCCTGAAAAGTACAAACAAAATAGTGTAACCCACTTCCATAATTTACCAATTTCCAATATTCCACTAGAATCCACTCATATCATGCCACATTATAACTATTTTCTCATTTTCAAACTTACCCAAATTGCTATTTTAAATTTCACATCCCGATATCTTCATATCATATCAAGTATATAGCTATACTTGGACTGATAAATATAATCAACATCCAAACTCAAACTAGTAAATATAATCAATGGCCAAACTCAAACAGATATATACAAGCAATAATCAAACTCAAAATAGTAAATATATCATCAAAGTCATAATCATCCTTTTGACTCAAACCGAGTAAATATCATTAATATCATATGCATCTTGTATTCTCAAACCTCTATTAATAAACATATAAATATAATCAATGCATCATTAATAGCATAAGTAATAGTAGAATCAATAGGCATTAACGCTTACATCAACCAACATATCCATCAAGTGTCAAGGTTTCTCAAGATTACCTCAATAAGAATTCTAAGATTCTAACAAGCGTATAAAGGTCTACAAAATCTAAGGTGCATCTTTCCCTAAGGTGGGCTAAGGGCCCACTTCTAATCACCCAAAGTTGCATTTTAGGTAAGTTCGACCTGAACTAGGCTGCAGGTATATGAATCCACTTTTTTATGTTAAACAATCCTTAATTTTCCATAAGATTGGAAATTCACCTAAAATATAAGCAATTAGATCAATTATGCCTAAGTTATGATTTTTGAATTGCCTAAACAGTCGAACTAACCCAAGCACTACAACTCATCGTACAAACACCTAAAACCCATCCTAATTAGAAGACAATAGCATAATCATACTATCAATTAGCACAATCTAACAAGCGGGTAAGACCTAGCCTACCTTGATGCCAAAGAAAGCTCAAAGATCGACTAACTCACCACTTTTACATTTTGAGAAGCTTTCACAAAATGCCAAGCTTTAAAAATCATATTTTACTCATCAATACGAGAATAATGATACCCATATTGAACTATTTTACTTTGGGTACAAAAATCACTTCAAAATTCCATGTGGGTCCTATTTATGGAAAATCACATTTTCGACACCAACCTAATGTTCCCACATGGTCAAGGAATCATTTCCCTTAAAAATGGGTTAATTTTGAGCTAATTTAGGGCTAAAATCTAGCCTCCAAGGTTTTAGAATTTTTAGAATTTAAAAGGTGAAAATAAACCATAAAAAGTGTGGAATCTTATGATAATTCGAAGGATAATTGCATATAAAAGTGGTAAACAAGCTCCCAAATCACCCACAAGCTATAATTTTAAGCCATCTCACCATTTAGGTTTTTATCTCTCAAGAAAATTGATGAATAATAAGAAAAGTAGGGCTAAAATAGGGTATTTATACCCTTACTAGGGCCTCGTGTCTTACTATCACAAACCAAACTTCACGATCGCTATGAAAGGCTCCAGACGATGATATCATAATTTTGACATTACCCCACTGTGATCACAGTTCTGGTGGACTGGTCAAGGAGTTACATTTGTGACTTAAAGTGTCACAATTGTAACATTTTCTATACTTCTCAATGAGTCACGATCTGGCCAAAGCCATCACAATCGCGATGCACCAGAAACATTATATACAACTGAGACTTGGGAATCTTTCCATGTCTCCGCCAAGCTCTCAAGATTAATATAGAATCCCATATTTCCAAATAAATAATGTAATCATACCAAATTAGAAAATTCAAACTAAATAACAAAGTCAAAATTTCCATTCGAGGTTGTTTCAATGATATATGGGTCGCATACCTAATTCCTGATATCTTAACTTCTCAATCAGTATGTTAAAATATGTTCTGGTGCCTTGGGACACCATTTAAAGGTCCAGCTAACCTAAAATAGATGTTTTAGAGTTGTTAGAATAGAATTTTCATTCTAGGTCATTTGACTGATGTTTTCACCTGATGTCCATTTAGAACCAGTGAAGATTTAAAAATAGGGAATTGGCTCTAAAAAATAAATGAACTACCCGATAATTGAACTGTTAGTTCCTGTAAGTTATAAATGATGTGGGTCATCTATAGAGAAGCTCTAATAGTGAAAATAAGTGAATACATGGAAAATGACTTGAAGGTTCATTACATCTCAGTCACAAAATTTCTATAAAAGTGATTGAGATTGATAAGGCAAAGATAAAAATGATTGATAAATTGCCTCCACCAATTTTTGTGAAGGGAATTTGTAGTTTTTTGGGAATGCATATTTCTAAAGATAATTTATCAATGACTTATCTAAAATTTCTAATACTTTGTGAAAATTAATGGATAGAGGTTGATATTCGTCCCTATTATTGTGGGTATAGATTAGACCTTGTTGTTTGAAGTGATGCACGATGCTAGTGGCGTGGCATTAGGAGCAATCCTAGACCAAATGTGAGAGAAGATACTACACTCAATTTACTATGCTAGCAAAGAACAAAACCCACTCAAAAAATGGCACTATTATTGAGCAGGAGTTGCTTGTTGTGGTGTTCACATTTGAGAAATTTTGGTCTTACTTGATTGGCACAATAGTCATTGAGCATAAAGACCATGCAACTCTTACATACCTTACAGAGAAAAAAGATGCAAACCCAATATTAATATGATGGAAGAAGCTATTGAAGGAGTTTGACTTTGAGGTTAAGGATTGAAAGAGAACATAGAATTAAGTTGCTGACTATTTGTCACACCTTGAGTTGGAAGAAATTCTAAAACTAGAGGATGAGCTTAATGTTAGTTATACTTTTCATGAGGAGCAAGTCTTGGTATGATCACAAGACTTTATTCCTTGCTTTGCAGAGTTTGCTAATTATTTGGCAAGTGATATAGTTTCAAAAGATAGTTCATTTCAATAGTGAATGAAGTTTATGCATGGTGTGTAAATTTTTTGAGATAAGATATACTTGTTTCGGTTCTATGAAAATGGAGTAATTTGAGAATTTGTTTCAAATCTTGAGATGATAAGTATCCTAGAAATGTGTCACTCTGCACAGTCAAGGGTCATTATAGAGGTTAAATTGTGTACTAGAACTTAGAATATGGATATTACTAGTCCACAATTCTCAAAGATGGAAAAGAATATGCAAGGGTAAGTGACCAATGTAAAAGATAAAGGAACATCTCCTAAAGACATGAACTTTCGATGACTACTATCCTTAAACTCAAATTGTTTAACGTATGGGGTATTTACTTAATAGACCCCTTTGTGAGCCCGCGTGGAATAGAGTATATATTGGTGGTTGTAGACTATATTTTAAAATAGGCGGAGACACTTGATCTTCCCAACATTAAACCTAATAGCATAACAACTTTCTGGTATGGTTTTGGTATTTTATGATTTTCTTTAGCAGTTGGTTGAGAGGCCGCCACATACTAATACCTAGTTGGCCAAATTTTTGAACAAGATAAAGACATTGGTCCAGACTTCAATTGAGACATATAAGTAATAGGTAAATGCCCAAGTAATGATAGGGACAGAGAGGTTTGTGCAAGAGATGGATAGGAAAATAAATAGTTTTAACATTCAGGTGGGTGATAGACCACATTCTAAAATTTTCAAGTTTAAGAGAGAAGGTGGCTACATTGAGGATGGAGGTTAGAGCTTTAGTGTCCAGCCACACATATCAGATACAACCCATTCCTTAATTGATTCCTACAACACCAACATTGGTGCTCAATATTTTAGGGATGACTAGCCCCCTACTATAGGGTAAATAGGGCAAGGAGCCCCAAAGACTATAGTGTGAATTCTGATGAGCTTGAGACGAACTTGAAAAGGGTGACTAAGGTATCCCAGAATAAGTATCACGTTGATTAGATTTTTTATGAACAACAGGAACTAAGAGGCTCTTCTAGTCAGCAGCCACAACTATGTAGCTCTGAGCCTGTGTGCCCGCTAACACCCCAATTGAGGGAAAGTACATATCTAATGCCTAAAGTGACGTAGGTATGTCTTCACTACCTTGATCATATTATTTCCATAGTTATGCACTGATTATAGTACATCATGTCAATGTTTGGGGTGAGGGTATACCACCACTTGATGGTTTTTCTTATCCTGTTTCTTTTCTCAGGATTGTGATATCAGAGTAGATTCTATATGTCTTGGATGTTTGTTTGGTATTTAATATGTGTTTTTGTGTTTAATTAAGACAAAATGAGTGAACCTTAGTGCAATTAATTTTGAATAATTCAAAATTGAATTCTGATGCTTAGATTATTTTAAGGTCTAAAGGATGCCCTTTCTGTGTGTTATTGTTGTGTAAAATTGTGACCACCATTACATCTTGTTATGGTATTAGTATTATAGGAAAAATAACTATAGCTTAGCGATTCATGAATTGGATAGGTAGAATTTGATAATGTAACCCTGTGCTATGTTGCTGTGATATTGTTTACCAAGCTCAGTTTATATGTGCAATCCAAAACTTGCCCCTATTAGTCTATCCTATTGTCACAAGCCAAAAACCAAGGGTCATATCATACTTGTCGTGGAAACCCTGAACAAGAAAGACTATCAACCATACTTACATAAAATGAGAAACCAATACTAAAATCCATGGAAAGACTCATAAAATAGAATCGATCCACACATATATAGTAAAATGGGAAATACATATTTAAGATAACATACAATATGCCAAAACCTGGTTTCACAATATAAGAACAAACTAGTACAACTCGAATGTCCAAATACATAGGATATCTAAAATGGATCAACTCTATTTCTACATATAAATAAAGACATAGTCTAGATGGGAAAAAGGTAGAAGTCAACTCCGGATGCATAGATCAAATGCTACCTAGAATGGGCTTCAAGTATCTCCTGAATCAACCATCGTAAGTTGCACTTATACCTGGATTTGCACTAAAAAAGAATAGTAGGGATGAGTACAATTTGTTTATGCTCAGTAGGTGTTATAGGCTAGTTGAGTAAAATAGAAAATAAAGCATGTAAACACAAACTATGGGAACATCATCCATAATAAGAAAATATCCCAAATAGTAGCCCACATCGTCTTCACTAATAGTTCCAATATACACACATATAACACTTATAAGTAGAGAAAAGAAGAGCAAATATAAATGTACATCAAAATACAAGCATAGAAAGATAGTACAAATGGACAAATGTCAAGTCCAAGTAAGAAATACAATTATATCATAAGCACAATAAATGAAGTGCAATGAAGATGTTGCTGCTACTGTTGATGGTGATGCAATGCACGATTTTAAAGGTGCCATATTTTCTATCATAAAAAACCAGTATTTCCAGTATTTCCAAGGTGGTAGCAATGTTTGATAAATGAATATGATATAAGTATGTAATGCTCACAATAAACCTAAATGAGCATATCCAATATCCAAGCAATATAGCTTTCAAGGGATCAAAAAATCTACTCAAATCAACCAACCATCCATGATATGATGTAGTCTCGAAACCATCAAATGAAACACGCAAGATAATGTAATAAATACCACATAAATTCCAAAATCTAGGCTTTTTCCCACCAAAAAGAGTATAACCAAACATGCATATATCAAAACCAGGCTATAACATCATATAAGATCCCGCATAGTCATATCTATCCAATAATGTCTCCATATCACCAAATTATATCTACATACGCCCTACATGGGCACGTAAATCACCTAACACATTTTCCATGATACAACCCCATAACCATAGCATACTTTTACATTATCATTAACTACCTAATATAGTTTGAAGAAAGTTAATCCATAACCTACTTCAAAAGCTGAAAATTGACCTGACAAAGCCCAAGTGCACTCGCAAGTGTACATGGTCTATGAAGTAATATAGTGGCCATCAAGAAAGCCAAATATTGATCCTACAGGGAATTTTTGTAACAATTATTCAATTTTTGTTCACAAGTCAGACTCAATTGATGTAAGAATAACCAAAAAAGAGTTTTAAAGTTAAAAATAAATGTAAAGTAAACAATGCTTAAAGTAAAAAGACTTGAGACAATCAATGGAGTAAAGCCTATGGTTAAAGAACTTTTAGTAACCATACAATTTTATTGAACTTCATTCGTTAACTTCCTTATCATGGTTGCCGATTCATAGGGTTAATTGCATAATAATGGTCTCCCGACCTCTACTTGTTTACCTATCTGGGATATTACAACTACATCATTGAGCGGGGATGTAATAATCCAATTAAGTTCTTTAAGCTATCATCCTACGTATGAATTAAGTAAGGCTTCTAGGTACATCCATGTACTAGACACTAATTCAAATTCCTTATTTCATAATAGAATAAGAATCCTACTTTGTTCATCCCCACGTTCTATCTCCCAATTCCCTCTACCGAGATCACAAGGTTGACAATATATGTTTTATAAGGCTGATCAATCCTCAAATAGTTTAAACAAGGATAAAAAAAACGAAATATGATAAGAAAATTAAACGAAATTAATTCAAATCAATAGTCTTTATGTTCTTACTTTAACCCCGGTAAGGGAGTTCTTAGCCTTTCTTGGACAAAATTATCATCAAAATTACTAAATTAATGATCTAAATCATAAATAAACTAAATTTTAAACAGTATGAACCCTAAAATACGTGTAGAAGCAGCTTCTCTAAATATTCAAGATGTTATAAAGTGATTACAAAGAATGAACAAAGTCCTATTTATAGTGAAAACCAATTTAGTCGTGTGTGAAATAAGCATTGTGGCGCGTTGCTTGCTAAACCCAAGTACCATCATGTCGAGTTGGATGGCAAAGTTATGTAGGGGTCGCGATGCATTTTTGGTTCAATTAAAATAGGTGTCACGATGCACCCCTATCACGATATCTCACTAGAAGTTACATCCACAACTTTTGTAAAGTCTTTCATCGTTCTCCCTTTTATCCAAGCCTTGTGGTGTGTTTCCAATGGATTTGCAGCCTTTATATCATCAATGTATCACCATGATTAGCTCACAAAACATACTACATCATAATACACTAAGGATTAGAGATCAACACAATACAATATCAAGAATGATGAACTCAAATTACGAGCTAAGATAAGGCTTGCTCCTGCTGATCTTTAAGACATAGTTTTGACTCTTGGTTTGATTAAATTGACCATTGCACCTTATAAATAAGTTGGTCCATATATAATTACACTACTTAACTATTTGGAACTTTTTTACACAATAGAATACATTAAGATAGACTAGACAAGCACCTAGCTCAAGTTAGTAACACTAGTTTCCTCAATTGAACTCTAAATAACTCATTTAAGTACACACTTGTTTGGAATACACTTTGAACATTGTAATCACACACTTGACCAATTAGATTCTTATTTATATCATAATAAACACATTATGAACACAATTTATCCTCAAAATAAGGATAATTAAGCTAGAATATTGACACCGCAATGTATAAATCCACCTAAGATCATCACCCCACACATAAACCATTGTTCATCCTTGAATAACTCTTCACTAAAAGCATCATAAGCTTAAGTGACTCTACACTAATACTACATGCAATACACTCAACTTAGTACTATAATGACAACACAGAATGCAAGTTTCTACACTAAGCATGTTATACATAGAATAGATAGTTCAAGAACACTACTCCAAAACATCCTAGCCTTTATTATTGACTCAACTCGTGGCAAACTTATGCATATTGCTTAATTAAGTACATCATACAAATCACCCACATTCATTAAACATGATCCCACATAAAAATAGAGTTACCTATAATCACTCACACACAAGCATTTTATTACATAATGGGTACAAAAATCAAATTTTGCTCACTCTAACAATGAATTCACAAGTTACACACAATGACCCATAGGCTTGCCCTTAGTGTAGTACTCCACTAATATCAAATTCTAAACTTTAGATCAAATAGATCTTTTCGGGTTGTATTGTATGGTAAGGGATGGGTAGGAATTATTTTGGGCAAGAATATTCACTATCTTTCTTAAGCGCTTTAATACACTACATTATTCAGTTAAAACCAATCTCCAATATCCAAGTTACACCACTTTTGTCTACCCCATTCTTTTATTTTGACCCCATCATATTAAACTCATTTACATACACTATTCTGGGAGGATTCTACGCACAACTTTTTTAGTTTGAACAGATTTTTATTCTTTTCATTACTCAACACCTCACCATAACTTATAATAATTATTTTTTCACACTATTAACTATCACTTTAGGGCTTCAATTTCAACTTTTCCTTATTTAATATCACACTTCTTAACTCACTAATTTAATACTAAAGCACTTAATAGCTTTGGATCAAAGTAAGGTCTATCAAAGAAAGGATTAAGCTACTTATTACGCTGCCAAAAAAAAAGCTAGAAGCTCAACAAAGCTTGCTAGGATTATTGACAGAGGTAGGTCAAAAAGACAATATTAAACAAAGGCTATTGAAGAAATACCTATATCATCTCCAAAACCGACACTCTTTATTTTTCTTTGCACACACACCAGACAAGTTCTAGACATCAAATGAAACGATAAATATACAACCAACTCACACGCACATGGCGCAAGATCAACTCTAGTAGGATCATCATAGACTCTTACCCAAACAATCACATGAATTTGAATTAAGCCAAGAAGTACAAAAGTTATAATCATGAGACTAGGAGCCTTAAAAAGTCACAATTCACAGAATCAACATGCTTTTACAAGCAAAATACTTGTACTATGCAGTCAAACATAAAACCAACAATAATATCTCACTTATTCCTAACACAAAAAATAATATTTTAAATTTACCCTAAAAATGGGAATTTCCCCACCCCACAATTAAAAATCTACTTTGTCACCAAAGTGTACTTTTAAAAGTAGAGATAAAAATACTCCTCGAGGCCTTTTGTCCTAGATAGTAGCATATTTACACATAAAGAGGGTCAGGGGACCCCATATTTAGTCTTTACCATGCTTATTAGCTCAGGTTTCCTGTATTCAAACTTATCATCAATTCGTGACTCAAGTAAACAAATACTACGTGAAGTAAAAAAAACTAAAAAATAAAAATAAGACATACCTACTTAACTTGTGTTGCCTTCCAAGCAGCGCTGGATTTAGTATTGTGGCATGACCCAAATCAAATTAACCAAGTTCCTTAATCTTTTTCTTTACACTTGGAGGCCATCTTCTTATTTATTTCTTACCTCTTAAGTGTGAACTCTCAAGGTGAACCCCTTTCTCAACCATAGCCCTTTCTAGCTCATCAATCTGCGTCATGCCAGGCTTATTTGGTTGTGTCTAGGGTGCTCAATAGGGTGTCTAAATAGGTTTTTGGTGGAATAGACTCCAACACCCCACACTCATCCCCTTCAATAACAGTAATCATACAGAAATCTCTAAGTGGGAAAGTGTGTTAAAAGGTTTGTACACTTTAAAAACCACTACTTCATCCTCCAACATCATTGTGAGCGCACCATCTCTCACATCAAGAAAAATACCACCCGTTGCTAAAAATTGTTGCACCAAGAAGACTGGTAACTGTTCATCTACCAGAAAATCTAGAACAATAAAGTTAGCAGGAATAATAAATTTACCAACATTTATGAGGACATTTTCTATTACTCCTTCAGGATGGGCTATGGTCCCGTTTCCCAACTATAGTAGCACAAAGTTTGGTCTAGGCTTTCTCAAGACCAATGCATTGAGAAAAGACAATGGCATCAAGTTGGTACTTGCCCCTAAATCACTAAGTTTCTGAACTACCTCGCTATTGTCTATATGAATGGGGAGAGTAAACTTTCTAGGGTCCTTAACCTTTTTGGCATCTTTTGAGTAACCACAAATCTACACTCCTCAGCCAATGCTACCGCCTCCACAAACTTCCTAGGGTCCTTGACCTTCTGGGATGCTTCTTCCAAAGCCATGACAGAAAGATTATCTTGATCTTCTTCAAGTTGCAGGATGTGGGGGAGAAAGATTGCTTCCCTCCTGCATTGATGGAAAAGTTGCTCTAGTTGAGGGCTTGGTTCTACCAATTCCTGAGCCCTTGCCAGCTTACTACTTTGAAAACCTATTTCTAGCAAATACAAAAATAAGACCAAGAATAAAACACCAAAGAAATCTAAAAAGTAAAACTAAAAATAAAATAGTTTCCATCTTACAAGTCTCTGGAAATGATGGGAAAATTGATAGCACCCAAGCGCACACTCAAGTGTACGTGGTCAACTAAGTAATGTAGTTTTCTTCAAGAAAGCCGAATATTGATCCCACAGGGACTTGATCTAACCATTATTCAATTTTAGTGCATGATTAAGATTCAATTGAAGCAAGAGTAACCAAAAGAGAGTTTTAAAGTTATAACTAACGTTAAAGTAAATAGTGCGTAAAGTAAAAGACTTGAGATGATAAATAGAGTAAAGTGTAGGGTTAAAAGCACTTTGCACAATCATACTATATTATTGAGCTTTATTTGTTAACTCGCTTATATGGTTGTTGATTCGTACGGTTAATTTTATAATCATGGTCTCCCGACCTCTAATCATTTACCCATCTTAGACATTATAACTACAACATTGAGTGGGGATATAATAATCCAATAAAGTAATTTAAGCTATCATCCTACGTGTGAATCAAGTAAGTCTTCTAGGTATATCCCTATCCTAGACGCTAATTCGAATTCCTTATTTTATACAAGAATAAGAACCCCACTTTGTTCATCCCTATGTTCTATCTCCTTATCCCCTCTCCCGAGATCAAAAGATAGACAATATATGTATTCTAAGGGCAATCAATCCTCGAAATAGTGAAAACAAGTATAAACAAGAAACCAAAATATGATAAGTAAATCAAACAAAATCAATTCAAAACAATAGTCTTCATGTTTTTGGCTTTAACCCTGGAAAGAGAGTTCTTAGCCAGTCATAGGCATAATTATCATTAAAATTATTATATTTATGATCCAAACCATAAATAAATTGAAGTTTAAAAAGTATGAAGCCTTAAATACATGTATCAGCAACTCCTCTAAACCTTTAAGATATCACAAAGTGATTACATAGCATGCACAAAGTCATATTGATAATGGAAAGCAATTTAGCAGTGTGTGAAATAAGAATTGTGGCACATTACTTACTCAACCCAAGTGCCATCGCATCACGTTGTCTGGTCAATTCAAGTAGGGATCAGGATGCATTGCTGGTTCAAGTCAAATAGGGGTCGCGATGCACCCTATTGCGATACCTCACTGGAAGTTTCATCTTTGGTTTAGTGTTTCATTGTCCTCCCTTTTCTCCAAGCTTTGTGGTGTGTTTCAAAAGGATTTCAAACTTTTATATCATAAATATATCACCATAATAAGCTCACAAAACATCCTACATCATAATACACCAAGGATTAGAAATCAACACAACACAATATCAAAAATGATGAAATAAAAACACGAGCTAAGATAAATGTTGATCTTTAAGACATATTTTTGACTCTTAGTTTGATTCAATTGACCATTGCACCTTATAAAGAAGTTTAACAACATATAAGTACACCATTAAACCCTCTGGAACTTATTTTACACACTAGAATCGATCGAGATAGACTAGACAAGAACCTAGCTCAAGCTAGTAACACTAGTTTCCTCGATTGAACTCTAAATGACTCATTTAAGTACACATTTGTTTGGAATACACTTTGAACATTGTAATCACACACTTGGCCACTTAGATGCTTATTTCTATAGTAATCAGCACATTTAGCACACAAGTTATCCTTAAAACAAAGCAAACTAAGCTAGAATACTGGCACTGTAATATATAAAACTACCTCAGATAATGATCCCAAAAGCATTCAATGCAGAGCTTTCCCCTCATGAAAGAACCTGAAATCAACTAAACCATACAAATACAAAATCTATGCATAAAACGGAAGCCAATAACACCCATATTTCTCACTTCCAAATCGAGGTTACAACGGACCCTCGAAACGAATTTTCAAAAAACAAGGGTAAAACCAGAATTTTTGTCCAAAAACATATTTTTCAAGATTAAAGGAACTCATAGGAGAAAAGCTAAGTGACAATGGCTTAAAATTTGGGTTTAGATTGAATAAATAATATTTTTAGGCCTTGGGGGCTGAAATCCCAACTTTTACCTTTGGACCCAACTTTTAACAAAGTTTAAATAAAAGTATCAAAGAAAAGTAATTGAAATAGGGATTTGGAGCTTACCCAAGCTTAGAAATGAAAGAAAATGCTGAAAAACTCAAACCCCAAGCTCAAAGTTTTGAAAATAGTGAAGAATTGTGAAAAAAAGTATTTAAATATAATAGGTGCCACTAAAGTGGACCATTGGCTGCTTTAGTAATCGGCCCTAAAGCTCCCACATGACACTAATACGGTACCCATGCGAGGGTGACTCTCAACTAAATAGGACCTTGGGTTGCTTTAGCAGTAGGCACTAAATCTCCCAGGTTAGCTCTTTATTAGTACCTATTAGACAACCAGGGTTTCTTTAGCAGCAACGCGCCACTAAAGCGCCCTCTGTTAAAGAGCCCAAAGTGATACTACAGTGCCCTCCACTAAAGTGCACAAAGGGACTCTTTAGAGGTCACACCAGCAGTTGTGTACCAGTTAGAGATTTGGAGAATTTTAAGTGTCCGTAGACCCCTCGAAATTCATTTGAAACCCCGAGAATGCAAATAAACTATGCTACCCTATCAAATTCGACTCTCTGAACTTAATGGAAATATCATATTTTCAAATAAACATTGTTTTTATAGAGTTTAACCCCAAAATCCAATTTCACAACTTTTTGAATCAAGGGTTGAAATGAGATATAAAATACTTAAAACCACATCAGATATGCTACTAACCTAAAATTGACATTCCAGATCTATTGGTACAGTCTTTTTACATCAAATTCCCATATCAATAAATGTTGACCAAACTCAACTATAAGGCTTATTGAGTCATCAAAAACCACACACTCGCACAAATAACATTGAAAACATTTGAAACTATGCCAATTATCCCCCCACTCTAGAAATACCATAATCCAACCACGGGGAGAGGTAAAATTTTTAAATCATATAGAAATAAATATGCCACACAAATCACCAAAAGTGCGCTCATTCTATCATCCAACACTAAAATTTTAGTTCATCTTTGGGGAACACAGTCCTAGTTCTTTCAAATATTGATTACTAATCTAACTAATCAACTCTTATTACTATTTATATTTTGTTTCACAAACCCCCCTCTTTTACTTACTTTCCAACTACTTTGATAAATACTCGATTGGATTTCTTCCTATTTCCTAGGTGATCAAAGATGCTGACCAAAATATACATCCTAAGAAAGCACAATGTTGTCGCTATCAAATATAGTAACCCAACAGAGGTTGGGGTCAAATGAAAATGCTAAAAAGTAAAGGGATTTGGAGAAAACAATATCAAAAGTAATAAATCTTTTTTGCTTTTGGGTAGAAATCAATTTGAGATGAATACTAGGAGTACGTTCCCTCAAACTTTGTAACTCCATATTCTTATCATGCTATGTTAAACTAACTCAATCAATTGCATGCAGAATCTTACAAGATATACATTACCAACCATCTTGTGAACGTCTTCATGAAACTTCAGTCTTCACCTTGTGAGTCTCAGAGTGTCGCCTTATTAATCCTTGTCTTAGATCCAAGTTTAACTTTATCCTTTTGGGTATTAAGTTAATTAGACGAGGGTTGGTAGCATAAAATTACTATTGTAATCTTTGTTTCCTAGTCATAACCCCCATTATGAAGATTCTATGAAATATAGGAAAGTTATTAACTTCTATAGTAGTTAAGAAAGAAATCAAACTGATGATGATCACAATACATGCATAAACACTGATTTAGAATGACCTTACACTTCCTCTACTTCATTTTTCCGCAAGGGT
Source organism: Capsicum chinense (assembly GCA_026120095.1). Taxonomy (NCBI): domain Eukaryota; kingdom Viridiplantae; phylum Streptophyta; class Magnoliopsida; order Solanales; family Solanaceae; genus Capsicum; species Capsicum chinense. The sequence continues at coordinate 155,468,583 of JAPEIP010000006.1, read as the reverse complement.
TCCCACAACTTTATTTAGATGGTTTAGCCTTTCAGGTTTGCAAGAAATTCAATTGAATTCAATAAATAAAATGTGTGAAGAATCTGAAAATAATTTAAATACAAAACCAAAAGTCTCAAATTAATAATTAATTGTAAGAACCAAGAACAATGAATTCAAAGATAAAAAGTCGAATCTTAGAATAAATATAATATTCGGAATTTAAAGAAGGCGTAAAGTAATACAAAAACATCAAATGCGTAATTAGTGATTACCCTAGAACCCTTAAAAACCCAACCAAAATAAAAAAGGAAAACTAGGTTGGTGTCCACTTATAGACCTACTTATGGGCCGTAAGTGGTACTGATGGATCGTAAGTGGTACTTACGAACCCCTAAGTGGGTCGTAAGTGTAAGATAAACTTTAGATCTTTAGAATGCTACCTACAAGGCACTTAAGAGTGAAGTAAGTGGTACATTTATGCCCCGATTAGAGGGTGTCGTTGCTATCAAAAAAATCTTCAACTTTCAGAACCTCCAAATAATTTCTCTGATACTTCTGAGGCCACTTAGAGTGCCCATAAGTGGCTCCTATGGCCCGTAAGTACGGCCTTCTACATACTTTAAATATTTTTCATCACTTAATTTCCTAAACCTAGTTTCCTGCCATATACACACAAAAATACATCATATCTAACAAAACAGACCTTAATACTTGCACATTTTTTGGTTTTAAAAATTTAAAGTTCCATGAAACCATAGAAAGTGAACACCCTCAACTTAGAATGATTGGATGTACTCAGACAACAAGCTTATGACAATACAATACAATGATACTTATCCAAGAGAAACCTATGCTACCAAATGTAGTTAATTTAAGCTGAAAATTCTCACCCCCTCTTTTTTCCATCTTTTCATAACTACTGTGTCATTCTATGTAGCACAAAAATGGGACACAAAGGAATCAATCAATGGAATTACATTAGCAATAAACAATCAAGTTGATATGAAAGTTACACAACTTGACCAGATAAGCAACTAGAAACACAACTTATGTACCCTCATAGAAAGAAGTCGCAATATCACAGTATGATTATACATGTTAATGTAGGGATGATATGTGGACACACCCACACATGAAAAGAGTTTTATTCAATGTGCATATAATACCATAGGATTTCCCTTATTTTCTTTGAGTTTTTCAAATAGTCAGGTTAGGACCACTATAGGACTTTATTCATCTAGTAACATAATCTTGGGGGATGGTACGGTATTTTGGGAATTAGTGAATAACCCTCCTTGACACTACAATTACTTTTGGGGTCTACTTCTCAACCATAATTTTTTTCTTTTGTTTCTTCTTTCTTTCTCCATTTTTTTCATTTTAATGCTTATTCTAGTTGGGTACAATTTCTTTTATTCTTTCTTTTTTCCACTTTTTTTTTCTTTTTGTTTTTCTCTTTTTTTCTTCTATGACACCCACACCTACTTTGTCTTCTCTTATTCAAACCTTTCTTATTACCTAATTTTAACTACACACCCATATAATAGCCACCCCCAACTTTGTCGATTTTCCTGAGTCGAGGTGTACAATGTCCAAGTTAGGATCAGGGCCAAGATAGGTTCATTATAACTAAATTGGGAAGGTAAAAGATAAAACTTAGAAAATAGGTCTATGTAGGCTCAAACTAAGGATCAAGGATTACTTTTTTACATTTGGATAGTCATTTAAGATAAGATGGACTAATTTAAAAAATGGCCCATTATCACGTATAACCAACTATCTTACAACCTAGGAAAGACTAATCGGGCAAGTTCTTGATTAACTGCACAAAGGAAACTAGGTAAGCATCACACACACACAGTACAGGGTCATATTACCATCTACTACCTATCTAGTTCATCCAAATGCTAAGCTATGATTAATTATCTTGAATCCTAATGCCATAACAAAATTCACAATGTTCACATATACAAGCACATGACATAGTTTATAATTTTTTTTGGAGGGGTATTATTTTTGTCTAAACACTTTAAAGAAAACAAAATATATCAACTTTCCTTAAGTTGGTTAATTTTCTCCTTGTTAAACACAAACAAACCATAACACATGCATGACAAAAAAACAAAGCAACCTAAATATTTAAGTTTTACTATGATAGTGAAGATGACTAGAAAAACATATGGCAAGAAAAAACTTGGATTGTGGTACACCCGCACCCCCAACTAAATAATATGAATTGTCCCAAGTGCATAGATATAATATAAAAAAATAAATGAAGACATACCTGGGATTTTGGCATTCATAACAGAATCACCCCTATTTGGGCTATCTTGTGGCTCATTCTGAGGAGGTATTGGTAGGGTATGACTAGAAGATTTTTCCACTACTATATAGAAAGCCATATAGCTCGGTTCAATAGAAAAATGTATGATTGAACTAGGATGACCACCTAAAGCTACCAAACCAGAAGACCTACTACCTGAACTCTTGAAGGTGGCCTGCACTGATCTAGCATAATACTCACAAAACTTCTAGAATTTCTACCTCGAGAGATGTGACCTCTAAACTTACCCCAACAATGCATCTTCTTGCTGCCTCCTTGAGATGTTGAAGAATAGAATCAGTCATCTTTGCGTAATCCTTAATACTCAAAAATGATGCTCGATATACTACCATCTGATCCATAGCTAGCTGAAGAAAAACACCAAACCCCTTCATGAACTTCTGAATCTTCTTAAATTTGGTGGCAATACTGGCATAAGAATATCATAATAAAGGCATAGAATCATGCCTCATACTTTGCAACAGTCAGGAAGCCCTACTCCAAGTTGTCAAACTTATCTCTCATCTGATCCCTCAAACTGAAGGGCACAAATATGTATAAAAAGGCCTCTAAAAACTAATCCCATGTTATCTCCAGTAAACCAAGAGGTCGACAACTAATAAGTGACCTCCATCAATCTCTGGTTGCATCTCTCAACTGGTAAGTAGTATAACAAACCCCATTTAACTCAAGAGAACCAAGGTTACTAACTTCTCATGATAATCCATTAAGAACTCATAGGTATAATCTCTTACAGCACCAATGGACCTAGGAGGACCCAAATGACTAAACCTCTCAAACATATTTTGATCCTCAAAAGACATAGCTGCACTATCAAGAATAAGAGACATAGTAAATCTAGTAACCTGAGATCCCATCTTAGGAGGCATTATAGAAGACGGATAAAATCCTGACTTTATAATACTATTCTGAGATATATTAATGAAGTAGGAGTCATACTCTGGTGTGCAGAGTTCCATAAGAAGATATCGATACAACAGAAGGATCCACACTCAAAATCATGGGAACACCAGGTTCACTCACAGAAGCACACTTTAATTAGGCTAGTAACTATACCAATAACCCCTCTAAGAGTAGGGCAGAAGAACTCTATGAAACTAGAGTATGACCCATATCTCCAACATACTCTTTTTAAGGCTTAAAGGAAAGTCCCCTAGTTCTATCTCCAAACAGGGAAGATCCTCATGACCATTGTTTAGGTCGAGCCTGACCGTGTCTCTCAACTAGCTTTCCAGACAAGGCTCTCTCCTCAGACAATAGATTAAAATCTCTAGTCTCACTAGATCTAGTCCTCACTATCTTTACAAAAAGAGTGAAATATAAATTAGAACACAAGGGATGAAAGATCGATATGATGTAGAACGAAAAAAGGAAAATTTTCTATAGATATCTTATAACCTCTAGAATATTGATATGGAAGTCAAAATACCAATACATAAGGCTCTATTACACACCCCGTTCTTACACAATTTAGACAAATGAACCTGGCTGCTCTAATGTCAATTTTTCATAAGCCAAAAACCAAGGGTCATGATGGCACTTATCGTAGTAAAACCCGAAAAGTAAGCTTATCACCCAAACTAATATGAAATGAAAAACCAACACCAAAACCCATGGGAAGACTCTCAAAATAGAGTCGAACCACACATATAGTAAAGGCAGAAATACATAGTCAAGATACCATAAAATATCCCAAAACCTAGTGTCATAGTTAAGAACAAACTAGTACAAGTCGAATGTCAAAATACATGGGATAGACAAAATGGAGTAACTCCGAATGCTTATATCAAAAGCTACCTCAAATAGGCTCAAACTATCACCTGAATCAACCATCATGAGGTACACTAGTACCTAAATCTGCACCAAAAGGGCATAATAGGAATAAGTATGACCCACATATACTAAGTAGGTATCATAGGTTGACTGAGTAAAGTACACAATAAAGCATATAAACACAAACTATGGGCATGTTACCTGTAGTAATAAAATGTCTGAAATGATCAACTAGACCATCTGCATTAACAGTTCTAACGTACCTACATATAACACTCATAGTTAGAGAAATGAACAAAAAATATACATATACGTCAAAATATAAGTATAGAAAGATAGAACAAATAGAAAAATATCAAGGCAAAGACAAAAATAGAATCATAGCATAAGCGAATATATGAAGTGCAATGAAGATAATGAGGATGTTGATGATGTGATGTATGAGGCACAACTTCAGTATACATCTGCCATGATATGCTCCCGAGGTAGGACCCATGGGGGTTTAGTCAACCCCTTTACAACCAATATTTAATACAAATAACCATATCTCATTTTTGGAATATATATCAGTAAAGGGTTTTAAAGATGTCACATCTTTAGCCAGAAAAACCAATATTTCCAATATTTCCACCATGGAACCAATGTTTTGTGAACGAATATGATAAGAGGATGTGATGGTCACAATCAATAAAAATAAGAATATCTAATATCCAACCAATATACCAATGAAGTGAGCCTAAAATCCACTCAAATAACCAACCATCCTTGATCAATATTTTCTAGAAAGCATCAAGAGAAATATTCAAGATAATGTCATAGATACCATAAAAATACCAAAATCTTAATATATTCCTTCAAAAAATATTAAAACTAAATTTGCTTATATAAATACCAGGCTACAACATCATATAAGACCTCACAAAGTCACATACAAAAAATAATATCTCAGGATCACCAAATAATATCCACATAGGCCCCCACACGAGCATGTAACTAGCCTAACATATTTTCTATGATACAACCCCATGCCGATAATCTTTAACATTATAATTACCAACCTAATTTAGTCTGAAGATAGTTAAGCCATATAATACCACAAAAACCAAAAAACTGGTCCCAAAAGCCTTCAATATAGTGGTTTACCCACACAAACAAACTTGGAATAAATTGAAACAAACAAATGTAGAATCTACACATAAAAGAAAAGACAATGAGAATCATATTTCCCACATCTGAATTGGGATCAAAATGGACACCCAAAATGGGTTTTAAAAAAGAAGGGTAAAATTGGAATTTTCGTCCCAAAATATATTTTATTAAGATTAAAGGAACTCATAAGAGAAAACCTAAGTAAAAATGGGTTTAAATTTTGGTTTAAATCAAAAAAATACTATTTTTAGGCCTTACTTGACGAAATCACAAAATTTTACCTTTGGATGTGAGTTTTAACAAAGTTAAATGATAGATATCAAAGAAAATTAATTAAAATAGGGATTTGGAGCTTACCCAAGTTTATAAATTGAAGAAAAATCTAAAAAACTCAAATCCCAAGTTCTAAGTCACAAAAATGGTGAAGAATTGTGAAAAAATGTATTTAAATATACACGGTGCCGTTAAACTTTACCATAGGCCTCTTTAATGATTGACATTGAAGTGCCGAGGCACCGCTAAAGTGGTACCCCTATGAGGATGACAGTCAGGTAAAGCAAAACTTGGGCCACTTTAGTGAAAAGCATAAACCTCCCAAGTTAGCGCTTTAGCGATACATGCTAGGTGCCTAAGACCTCTTAGGGTCAAAGGTCCGCTAAAGAATCCAAAAAACCACTTTAGCAGCCACACCAGTAGCTATGCATTAGCGAGAGACTTGAAGAATTCCAAGTCTCTGTGGATCCCTCAAGATTCACCTGAAATCTTAAGAACGCAACCAAACTATGCTACCCAATCAAATTTGATACTTGAGAATCTATGGCAATATCAGATTTTGGAAAAACCATCATTTTCATAGGGTTGACCCCCAAAACCCAATTTTACAACTTTTTGAATTGAGGGTTTAGATGTGTTAAAAAAGTCATAAAAACACACCAACTATGCTACTAACCTAAAATGGATGATCTAGATCTGCTAGTGTAGTCTATTTTTCCATTGAGTCATAGATTAATAAATATTGACCAAAGCTAACTTTAAGCCTTTTCAAGCCACCAAAAACCACAAACTTGCATAAATCACATCAAAATATATTGAAAATCGTGCCAATCAACCCCATACCCAAGAAATACCATAATACAATGATGTGGAGAAATATAATGGTTAAATTACATAGAAATAAATATTCCACAGAAATCACCAAAAGTTAGGTCATTACACCTCTATTGTAGGATTGTTGTTGTTAAAAGGATCATAGGTCCTTCTTGAATAACTCCACATTTAGTCTAAATGACCGATTAAATAAATTATCCTTTTATCCCAAATTGGAGCCACAATTGATGATTTTATTTCATTATCTCAATCAGCTTCTCATTTCTACATCTAATGAACATGACTTGGCCTTGATCCCTCATTAAACATTATGTACATCAACTAAGGCAAATTGCCTATGTTTATGGTGGGTATCACAGGGATGCTTAGTTTAATATAGGTATAAAGACGAATTTAGTAATAGAAAGGACAATAGATTTGGGTGTAGTAATTAAAAAAATAGGAGAAACAACATCAAAAGTATAAAGTGAAAATCACACTCGAAACTTGAAGATAAAAGACGAAGCATAAGGGAGAATAAAATGTTCAAGGTTGAAAAGTGGAATCAAAAATAAGTATAGTGTCAAGGAGAGTTGGGTCACTTTACCCATATTTAGAATACCCACCTCCAAGACTACATTGTAAGTTGATTAACTTCTGTAGTGATCCTAGTCAAATAGTAAAAAAACTTCAGGCATAGAAAATAAGGGCAAGCTTATGGTATTTCAGACACACTGTCTGAAATTCTTTGTAAGAGTGAGTTCTTTGATGTATTCCTTATGTTGATATTCATTGTTATATGGTGAGTGCACGAGATTTCTTTATTGTAGGAGTACATGGGTTGCATTTTTATTTGCTATTTGTTTTGTTAATGTCATTTGGATATGTTCTTAGCTGTTTGTTCATTATTTGATGCCATCACTTGACACATTTTCTATCGTGACAATATCATACATGTATACACACAGTGGTTTAGAATTTTTCTATACGAGGTGGTTGAAGTTCTATGCTAAAATCAATGAATTGAATGTCGCAGGTCCCTGAGATTTCCATTAGTTAAGAACTGTATGTATTTAATTTATTTTGTTTGTTTGAGGACATGCAAACATTCCATGATGAGGGTATGGATATACCATGGTTTTATAAAACTTTCTATGTTTAAAATAAGGAAAATATGCAAGAAGATAGGCAATTTTGGTTAGTATGATATGTTTTTGTTATATTGTCTAGGAGAACAATGGTCGGAGGCTATACAAAGAAAAAAGGGAAAAATATTAACCAAGGAAAGATTCAAAGAAAGAATCCATGGATTGTGGACTTAGTCATTGAATCACGACACCAATTCTTGAGTGAGAAGCTACAAAAAAAGTCTAATTTTCAAAGATTGAACTTATGACCCATAGGCTGGATTAGTGGAAAAGTGTCTAATTTAGACGACTCGTATCCATGATTAGTAGAATGTTCCACGACTTTAGTCTATGATTGGTAGAAACTTGCTGGCCTATTTCTCCTACATTATTTAGGATGGGATTCTGATTGTATTTATAAATATTATTAGGTTTTATTATTGTTTTACATTCTATTATCTTACTGTAAGATCCCAAGAAACATTCCTGCTCTTGGAATCACAAACATTGATTTTTATGGTTTACATTCAAAGTATGATTTTGGGGTTCTTCATCTTATTATTGTGAGTTCAAAATAATGCATCATAATCTAAATTGTTTTTTTGTTAATATAATTATGAGTACCTAAACACCACAACTAGGGTTGTGAGAACCATGACAGATTAATTATGAGTAGCTAAACTGTCGTGAACCAAACCGAGGCCCTGGCCGTGATGGCATCCTGAACCAGGAAGGCTCGAATACCCTTCTAACTTGAAATCATAGAGACCTTTCATACACAAATAAGGAAATGCAAAAAATTTCAACAAACAAAACCATGGTCACAAATCAGATATAAATTCAATAATAGAGAGGGACAATCTAAAATCATCTAACAACATCTAGATAACGTCAGTGAAATATCTACTGCATGATCACTAACAGAATTTGAAAATTGGGACTAGGCCCCCAATAGACCAAAACCATATGTAATAATAGTTTTTTGAAAGTAAACTGGTCTTCTGGAATAAAGAAGGCTCACCAACTGGACACTGCAACTCTTTCTAATAAAAGTTATAGCTTTTCTAACCTCCTAGACTAAGCCTCAAAACCTGGAGGGAGGAAGGAGGGTCAATACAGATGTACTAGTATGCAAAGTAATCCAAAATAAAGCTTGTATATATATAAAATAGTTGGAGAACAATTGGTCAAATTATCATACATAAAATAGTTCTAAACACATCGGCACTTTCTAAAATCATAAATCATTCTTGTCAATGCAATGCCTAATCTTTGTATTACTTCTGTGCAAGGTAGTACACCACAAAAAATTCTAAAATTCCACGGGCTGTATGGAATCTGTCATTGACTCGGCGGGGAAGACCCCAACCCGAGTATGCTGCAAGGGTTGCAGTTTTTAATTATGATACACCATACGACACTAGTCCAGCGTAATATAAAGTACCCAGATTGGCAAATAATGGTTTTGGGCAATGAGTTGTCCGAACTCATGCCTTCTTCGGAGAACCACCTAAATAATCTTTATGCCCAATTTTATCTTATTTTAAATCATGCATCTTTCTAGTTTCAACATCTAAAAAGTTTGATTTCAAACATGGGTTTGATTATAGTGTAAATTATCATGGCATAATCTGAATTGTTGTCATCACACCAAGACTTCCAAGTCATATTTCTAAGCCTTATTGCTTAATGCATAATTAATTCATTAAAACACAATTTTGGCTACCCAAACATGCAAGCAGTATAAAAGATTTCATGTTCTGAAACACAAGTCAAAAGTATGTTGAGATTATTCAAACATATGGTGGTCATGTGTTCTTTTGGCAAACCAAGCTACTCTTTGTTATAAGAGTATTCAACATTTATCAACATGCATAACCCTCTCTTTTTATTTCAAAATCATATTCATATCATAGCATAAATGAAGACATTTCATATCATACTTTCAAGATACAAACTAAAACAATTCATATCATATGGAAGGTAGAAAAAATCATAACAAGAGAGGGGTTCATTATAATTCATGCTCTCAATTGAATATTCATGCTTAGACATATGCATACATATATATAGAATTTCAAATCAACTTGGGGGCAGGCCTAAAGAACAAAACAATGTCATTGAGACTTCTAAAAACACGAGTATAAATCATAAATCTGAAACCCTTTTCTTAAAACATGATTTCTATACCCATGAGTTTTTAAGAAAACTCCGCATACCTTGATTATAAAAAATAATAGCTTATCCTTGAAGCCTATGATTTGGGTATTCCAAATCTCCAATAAATTTCAAAAACCCACGGTTGAATCTTGAGTTTCTTGGAGGAGAAGTATATGAACTAGGGTTTTAGTCTTAAGGGAAATCTTGAGGATGTTTAATATTATACTTGTAGAGGTCTTAACTACCCTTGTTAAATTCTGAACAAAACTGAAAAAATTAAACTAGGAACTCGATCTTATGGGCCACCACGACACGCCACTATCGCTGTGGCACATTGGAAATTAATGAATAGGAATTTGGCTCACTCCACGATCCGCCATCATCTTGGAGTCTCTCTGAAAATTTACGATCATCATGTACACCTTCTCGGCGATGCGCCAAGGGCAGAAATGACGTTGTTTTATTACTAGGACTTAAATTAAGCATAAATCCTTCACCGAGTGTTCGGTTTTTGATGACTCTACAAAAATTTAGCCTGGAAAACTTTGGGGTGTTACAATATTCCCTCCTGGGAACATTCATTACCAAATAAGGCATAGAAAGAATAAGGCAAGGATTGTACCCTCCATTTCGTCATCCATTGGATCAAAAAGGTTTAGGTATCTAGCTGTCATGTCAACTTCTGATTCCCAAGTTGCTTTTTTAATTTTTTGATTTCTCCAAAACACTTTAACTAAGGATATCTCTTTGTTCCTCAATCTTCTAACTTGGCGATCCAAAATTTCTACAAGCTTTTCTTTAGAGGATATAGAGTTTGTCACTTTGATTTCTTCGACAGACAACCCTAAAGAATTGTCTCTAATGCACATCTTTAACATAGATACATGAAATATCGAATGAACAGAACCCAAACTTCTAGGTAATTCTAACTCATATGCAAGACCACCTATCCTTCTCACAATCTTGTATGGCCCTACATAGCAAGGACTCAGCTTAACTTTCTTCTCGTATCTTATAACTCCCTTCATAGGAGATACCTTGAGAAATACCCAATCTCAAACCTCAAACTCTAGATCTCTTCTCCTAACATCAGTGCAGGATTTCTGAAGACTCTGAGCTGTCTTAAGATCAGGCCCAAACATATGTGTCTCACCCACTTCATACCACCCTATTGGTGACCTACATCTTTTCCCATACAATGCCTCAAATAGTGCCATCTTAATACTTGAATAGAAACTATTATTATAGGTGAACTCTATCAGGGGCAGGGGTTTCACCCAACTACCTTTAAAATCAATCACATAGGCCCTCAATATATCCTCAAGATTCTGAATAGTGTGCTCAGCCTGCCCATCAGTCTGAGGGTGAAAAGAAGTGCTTAGGTTCACTTGGGTAGATAAAACTCTCTGAAAAAATCTCCAAAACTGAGACAAAAATTATGCACCTCGGTCGGATATGATAGACATAGGTGCCCCATGCAAACTATATATTTCTGTAATGAACAGCTTAGTATAATCCTCTCCCAAATAGTTAGTCCTGACAGGCAGAAAGTGGGCTGAATAGTCAGCCTATCTATAATTACCCATATAGTATCATACTGGTTTCGGGACTTCGGGCGTTCTGTAATAAAGTCCATATTAATCATCACCCACTTCCACAAGGGCAAGGCTATCTCTTGGGAAGAACCACCTGGCCTCATATGCTCTAATTTCACTTGTTAGCAATTCAAACACTTGGATCAAAGTTAGCCACATCATGTTTCATATTATTCCACCAATACATAGATTTCAGATCATGGTACATCTTGGTGGAGCCTGGGTGAACATAATACCTTAAAGTGTGAGCTTCGTCAAGGATTCTCTTCCATAAACCATCAACCTCTGGTACACATAATCTACCCTGATACCTCAAAATACCATCACCACCAATTTTGAAGGACATCACCTTCTTTTGACCCACATCTTTCTTGACCTGCATCAAGATGGGATCTTTAACCTGCTTCTCTTTAACTTCTACACAAAAGAAATATTTAGCTATCTCATGAACAACCATTCCCCCATCTTTGGAATGCAAGAGTCGCACTCCTAGATTTTCAAGCTGATGAATATCCATCACCATCTCCCTCTTCTCTCCCTTAACATGAGAAAGACTACCCATAGATAACTTACTGAGGGTGTCGGCTACCACATTCACCTTGCTTGGATAATAGTCCAGGCTTATGTAATTATCTTTTAAAAGTTCCAACTATCGCCTCTACCTGAAATTCAATTCTTTATGAGAGAAAACATACTGTAAACTCTTGTGGTTAGTAAATTTATCAACATGTACCCCATACAAATAATGCCGCCAGATCTTAAGTGCAAACACTACAGTTGCTAACTCCAAGTCCTGAGTGGGGTAGTTTCGCTCATGCACCTTCAACTGCCTAAATGCATAAGCCACTACCTTACCATGCTACATTAGAACACACCCAAGTCCAACTCGAGATGCATCACAGTACACAACAAAACCTTTTGTACCCTCTAGAAGAGTCAAAATAGGAGCAGTAGTCAACTTATTTTTAAACTTCTCAAAACTATTCTCACAAGAGTCAGACCACAAAAACATCACCTTTTTATGAGTCAACTTAGTAAATGGTGCATCTATGGAAGAAAAATTCTCTATGAACCTTCTGTAATAACCCGCCAAACCCAAGAAGCTCTGAACATCGGTTGGAATCGTGGGTCTGGGATATTTTCTCACTGCCTCAACCTTATAGGGATCAACCATAGTCCCCTCACTACACACAATATGACCTAAGAAAGCAATAGCATTTAACCTGAATTTAAACTTGGAGAACTTTGCATACAACCTATGATCTTTGAGAGTCTGGAGAATAATTCGGAGGTAGTTGGAATGGTCCTCCTAACTTTTGGAGTATACCAAGATACCATCAATGGAAACTACGACAAACAAGTTTAGAAACTCTGAGAAGACCCTATTTATTAGGTCTATAAAGGCTATAGGGGTGTTAGTCTACCTGAAGGTCATGACTAGGAATTTATAATGACTATATCTGGTTCAGAAAGTAGTTTTAGGAATGTATGACTCCATAAGTTTCAATTAATGATATCCTGAACGAAGGTCCACTTTAGAAAAAAACTTAGCACCCTGAAGATGGTCAAACAGATCATCAATCCTAGAAAGTAGATACTTATTTTTGATTGTAACCTTGTTTAAATGG
>JAPEIP010000006.1:155425597-155455639 GCA_026120095.1 Capsicum chinense | reverse complement strand
ATTCACCTTGCTTGGATAATAGTCCAGGCTTATGTAATTATCTTTTAAAAGTTCCAACTATCGCCTCTACCTGAAATTCAATTCTTTATGAGAGAAAACATACTGTAAACTCTTGTGGTTAGTAAATTTATCAACATGTACCCCATACAAATAATGCCGCCAGATCTTAAGTGCAAACACTACAGTTGCTAACTCCAAGTCCTGAGTGGGGTAGTTTCGCTCATGCACCTTCAACTGCCTAAATGCATAAGCCACTACCTTACCATGCTACATTAGAACACACCCAAGTCCAACTCGAGATGCATCACAGTACACAACAAAACCTTTTGTACCCTCTAGAAGAGTCAAAATAGGAGCAGTAGTCAACTTATTTTTAAACTTCTCAAAACTATTCTCACAAGAGTCAGACCACAAAAACATCACCTTTTTATGAGTCAACTTAGTAAATGGTGCATCTATGGAAGAAAAATTCTCTATGAACCTTCTGTAATAACCCGCCAAACCCAAGAAGCTCTGAACATCGGTTGGAATCGTGGGTCTGGGATATTTTCTCACTGCCTCAACCTTATAGGGATCAACCATAGTCCCCTCACTACACACAATATGACCTAAGAAAGCAATAGCATTTAACCTGAATTTAAACTTGGAGAACTTTGCATACAACCTATGATCTTTGAGAGTCTGGAGAATAATTCGGAGGTAGTTGGAATGGTCCTCCTAACTTTTGGAGTATACCAAGATACCATCAATGGAAACTACGACAAACAAGTTTAGAAACTCTGAGAAGACCCTATTTATTAGGTCTATAAAGGCTATAGGGGTGTTAGTCTACCTGAAGGTCATGACTAGGAATTTATAATGACTATATCTGGTTCAGAAAGTAGTTTTAGGAATGTATGACTCCATAAGTTTCAATTAATGATATCCTGAACGAAGGTCCACTTTAGAAAAAAACTTAGCACCCTGAAGATGGTCAAACAGATCATCAATCCTAGAAAGTAGATACTTATTTTTGATTGTAACCTTGTTTAAATGGCGGTAATCTTTGCACATACATAGGGAACCATCTTTCTTTCACACAAAATGTATAAGTGCACCCCGGGGAGGAATACTAGGACCGATGAAACCTTTATCTTGTAGGTCTGCTAGCTACTCTTTCAACTCTTCTGGAGTTATTCTATTTGGCAGAACAGAGATGGGATAGGTGTATGTAAACTTATCTATGCCAAAATCAATCTCACTATCAGGTGGTATTACTAGGAGATCATCTAGAAAGATTTTAGAGAATTCATTTACTACAAGGACAGAATGAAGGGGAAAACTTTTGACATTAGAATCATTAACCTGAATAAGATGATAGAAGCAACCCTTGCACATACGTTTATGGGCTCTGAGATAAGATATGAAGTGCCCTATTGGTGCTAAAGAGTTCCCTTCCCACTCTATTGCTGGCTTATTTTTAAAAGAAAAGGTAGCCTTTCGGGTTGTACTATCTAGTGTGGCAAAATACCAATAGAGCCAGTCCATCCCTAGGATAGCATCAAAAGCAAGAACATCAAGTTCTATGAGGTCTGCCACAGTATCCCTACTAAGAATAGCCACAACACAATTTTTATACAGCCTCTTAGCCATAGTAAAATAACCCACTGTAGTGGAGACAGAGCAAGGTTTAGCAATCACGTCAGGCTCAAAGCTAAAACCAACAGCCACATACAGGATCATATAAGACAAGGTAGAAGCGAGATTAAGCAACACTTATACTTTATGAGAAAAGATTTGTAATGTACCGGTGGCAATATTTGGTGAGGAGTCCACCTTCTAGCGATTGGTTAAATCATATAACCGGTTGCGACCGCTCTCGACAGCTGATGTTGTGCCCATTTTAAGGCGATGGTGGTGTTAAGGGAATTTCTTGAGATTTTGCACCACCAACATTCCATCTAGAAAATGGACAATCCCTCTAAAAGTGACTCAGTTGACCACATGAATAACATAGGAATATGCCAAGCTGACACCTTCTTGGATGATGCTTACCATAAGTCTCACAGCACGGATAAGGATTGTACTTCTAAGCCACAGTGCCCTATGACTGGGTATTCTGAGCTGTGGGACCATGACTAGTCTAAAAACTCTGAGATCGTCTAACAACTGGGGGTCTGTACACTGGGGCACTAGCTATAGACTACGCGTTACTCCAAAACTTCTTTTTTTGCCATTTACTACCCCAGTTACTGCTCTGTGGCTGAATTTGGTTTTGATCCGTAGTTTTGGCTCTCTTTGCCTGCCTGTCCTTCTTTCAAGATTTGGAAATTTTCTTTTTCTTCTCTTCTACCTATTGTATGTGCACTAACGGCCTAGCAAAGTCCATATCCCTATTTAGCATTGCCCCTTGACATTTAAGAGCTAGATTAACAGAAATGCTGGATGTTAATTTCCCCATCCGGGCCCTCATGTTACCCGCCATTTCTGTTGCATAATTTGTCAGTTAGTTAAACTTTAGAGTGCACTCTAGATACTCATCTTCCCTGCTTAAGATTCATAAATTTCTCTATTTTGGCTTCCCTCAACTCTAGAGGAAACAATTGGTCAAGAAAAACTCCCACAAACTCGCCCCAAACTATAGGCACAACACCTCACCCTTCGCCTCTTCCCACTCATTATACCATTGGTTCGCTACATCTTTAAGTTGGTATGCTGTTAACTCAACCCATTCCACCTGATGCCCCTCCATTACTCTGAAAAACATCTCTATTTAATCCATGAAGTCATGTGGGTCCTCTGCTACCATAGTACCAAAAAATTTAGGTGAGTTCATTCTCATGAACTTGCCCACTTTAGTAGCCTCCAAAGTAACAGATACAGATCCAATATCCTCCGACCTCTGAGTCTGTGCAGCTACTAGCTGTGCAATCATATAAATGGTATATCTAAATTCTGCATTCGATATGTCACTAAGAGAGGACTGGGGACGATTAACATTTGTTGTTGGAGCTCGAGGAGGACTGGTTAGGACTGGCGGTACTCTCAGAGTAAGAATGGGTTTTGAAGTTAAAACTCTATTATGGGTCCTCATACCATGAGTAGGACATGCCTCATTAGTCTGTGTATTCTGATCAATAGTGCGACGAGGAGGCATGATCGATTTTTCTAAAAAACAAGAGAATATTGATTTGAGGCAGTTTAGATTCAAAACAACGAACTAGATCACAAGGAGCGAAAATATTCCTAAACCGCTAGAACACGATGCTTATAAGTGTGGCGCACTACATTCCCATAAATAAGACTCTACCCAATGCGATTTTGTAGACACCCTGGGACCATGAACCATGCTTTTATACCAAGTTTGTCATGACCCAAATCGAGGCCCTGGCTATGACCACATCCCAAACCAGGAAGGCCCGAATACGCTTCTAACTTGAAATCATAGACACCATTCATACATAAATAAAAAAATATGGAAAATTTCAATAAAACAAAACCATGGTCATAAATCTAATATAAATTCAATAATAGAGAGGGACAATCTAAAACCATTTAACAACATCTGGAACCCATATAGGAAATCTCTACTGTATGATCACTAACACAATCTAAAAATTAGAACTAGGCCCCCAGTAGACCAAAACTATATCTAATAATAGTTTTCTGAAAGTAAACAGGCCTTTTGGAATAAAGAAGGCTTAATAATTGGACACTGCAACTCTGCTTGATAAAATTTACTACTTTTCTGGACCCTTAGACTGAGCCTTAGAACCTGCAGGGAAGAGGAAGGGTCAATATAGATGTAATTGTATGTAAAGTAATTAAAAATAAAGCTTGTATATATATAAAATAGTTGGAGAGAAATTGGTCAAAATATCATACATGAAATAGTTCTAAACACATAGGCACTTTCTGAAATCATAAATCATTCTTGTCAATGCAATGTCTAATCATTGTATTACTTCTGAGTTAGGTGGTACACCCCTACAATTCTAAAAACCTATGGGCTAAATGGAATACGCCATTAACTCGGAGGGGAAGCCCCCAACCCGAGAGTGCCGCAAGGGTTAGAGTTTCTAATTCTCATATGCCACATGGTACTAGGCCAGTGTAATATAATTTACCCGAATTGGAAAATCACGGTTTCAGGTAATGAGTTGTCTGAACTCATGCATTCTTCAGAGAACCACTTAAACTCTCTTTATGCCCAATTTTATCCTGTTCTAAATCATGCATCTTTTTAGTTTCAACATATCAAAAGTTTCACTTCAAACATGGTTTCTATTTTGTTCTGAATTATCATGACGTAATCTTAATTGGTGTTGTCAAACCAAGACTTGCAAGTCCTATTTTTGAGCCATATTGCAACATGCATAATTCTTTCATTAAAACACAGTTCAGACCACCCAAACATACAAGCAGTATAAAATATTTCATGTTCTGAAATACAAGTCAAAACTATGCTGAGATTATTCAAACATATGGTGGCCATGTGTTCTTTTGGAAAGCCATGCTACTATTTGTTATATGCATATTCAACATTTTAAACATTCATAATCCTCTCTTTTTATTTAAAAATCATATTCAAGTCATAGCATAAATCAAGACATTTCATAGCATACATTCAAGATGCAATTTAAAATAATTCATATCATATGGAAGGTGGGAAATATCATAACAAGAGAGAGGTTCATTATAATTCATGCTCTCAATTAAATATTCATCCTTAAACACATGCATACATATATATAGAATTTCAAATCAAATTGGGAGTAGGCCTAAAGACCAAGACAATGTCATTCAGACTTCTAAAAACATGATTACAAATCATAAATCTAAAACCCTTTTCTTAAAACATGATTTCTATACCCATGAGATTTTAGAAAACCCCCACGTACCTCAATTATAAATAATAATGGCTGAATCTTGAAGCCTATGGTTTGGGGATTCCAAATCTCCGATAACTTTCTAAAACCCACTATTGAATCTTGAGTTTCTTGGAGGAGAAGTATATGAACTAGGGTTTTTGTCTTGAGGGAAATCTTGAGGATGTCGAATATAAGGCTTCTAAAGGTCTTAATATCCTTTTTGAACCTTTTAAGAGACTTCAAAAAAGTCCAAACTACCCTTGTTAACTTCTAAACATAACTAGAAAAATTTAGACTGGGAACCTGATCTTATGGTCCACCGCGATGCGCCACTATCGCGGTGGCTTACTGAAAATTGATGAATGGGAATTTTTCCCACTCCGTGATGTTCCACCATCATGGATTATCACTAGAAATTGACCATCGTTATTTACACTTTCTCCGCGATGCGCCAACAACAGGAATGATGATCTTTCACAACTAGGAATTAAATTAACCATAACTCCTTCATCAAGTGTCTGTTTTTAGATGAATCTACAAAAATTTAACTACGAAAACTTCATGGAGTTGTTAAACACCACAGTTGGGCATGCATTATTATTTTAATTAGTTTCATTGTTTTTTAAAGAATGCTTGCATTAGAACTTATTTTATCTCTACCATGGACTGTAGCAAGGATAGTCAGACCAGAATAGTGAATCAACAACAAGAATTAGAGTTATTTTCTTATAATTAGTATTGAGACGCTGAATGAGAAAAACTATATTAGGATCATTGATAGGGATTAATAATCTAATACTCATGACACATTAACCTTTGTGATTGGAGATATTCCTCTACAAAGAGCATAATGATGCAAGAATGATCATGAATATGGATTTATGAGAGTGCATGCTGGGTCTAAGACTTGGTGTGTACAATTGTAGAGCCAAAGAGGAAATAATTATGCACCAAAAACAGCCCGCACCTTACACTAGATGGGAGCCCCACATTTCGGACCTTATAGGGTTTTATTACTTAGTTTTGAGAATTTTTTAAGTCATAAGACACAAAATAACACAAGTCCTCTCTCATTTGAGGCACCCAAACAAAACTAGGTCAAGAACTAATGTGGAATAACAAGTAATTGTGTTTTTCTTGGAAACGTTGATACTTGAGAAGTGGAATCCGATATTTTGTCATGAAAGAGATAGGTCCTTGTTGTGTGTTGTGTTAATGGTTCAAGAGTGGAATAATATCTTGGGTTCTTAATAATATACCTTTGTGTAGTCTATCTATCTATTCCATTTCTTTTAATGAAATTCATGTTAGTGTTTGTTCTAGCTCTAGTAATCCATAACTTGTTGTTCTTTGTTATAGCATTATTGTTTTTCATATTGTCTTCATATTGTTGTTGATAATCATAGTTTGGGTGGCTTTTTTTCTTAAAATACACCCTTCATTTCGTTATTGTTACTGTCATAGTTGAATTTCTTAAAATACACCCTTCATTTCGTTATTGTTACTGTCATAGTTGAATTCGAGTGTGGTCTACAATCGGTCCAACAATTCCTTTGAGTAGTGGACTGATTTGGGGAGTATTTCATGTATCCCTTGTTCATATTGTATAATTTTTTATTAGATAATGTCTTGATATTTTTCCCACAAGATCAATCTTTGCCTCGTAAACTTAAAAAAAATGGAGTTCTTGTTATTCTTGGCTGTGAAAGTTGTTGTTCTAGTTGTTGTCTTGGCCGAGACTTATTTGTAAGTCTATATATAAGATTCGTTTGTATTTTAATGGTTTTTTTCTTCACTAACACTCTTGAGTCTAGATCTAAAATTGAGCTTGAATTGTTGAGATTTTTGTCGTGAACAAGGTATGACTGTGTAGTAGACATTGTTGCTGAGAAAACATAACCTGGCCGGGGGTTGTGGTTGTTGTTGTTGTTGAAAAGAGATTTTTTGTTGTTGATCTTAAAGCTCTTAAAACCCTTCATCTCTTGTTTAAAACTGAAATACAACACCAAGAGACTAGGTTGTTTCTTGGAGGTTTTTGTAGTTAACCTTGTTATTGTTCTTGGAGGTTATTGTTGGATTTTCTTGTTGCTGTTATAGTATTCTTGAAGTTAATCTTCATATTCCTTATCTTTTTAATATTAAAGTGAACTTAGATCTTCAAAAGGTGAAATACAAGGTATAGAACTTGATAAATCTTGAGAGACTTAAAACTACCAAGGACTTGTCAATCACATCTCACCTCCTTTTCCATATTTCAAGGGCCTTTCCTTATGGAACAACTACAAGTCAAGTCTTTCCTTTTGAGTTTGAATTTGAAAAAAGACTATAAGACTTGTGTTTTCCCTCTAAAGTCAATTTCTTCCATTCCAATTGTGTAAGGATTAAAATTTCAACAGTAGTGATTAAACAAAACTTGTGGGACGGTGGCCAATTAGGAGGTGACACATCTTTATATTACTATTCACATGATAATTTTTGGCTCAAACTTTGATATTTTAGTTGCATTTTGTGAATTTGGTTTCATTCGTTGATTCCAAATCTAACTTACAAGCTTATACTAGATTTTAAGCTACTTTTTAAACCTTTTGTCGTGTTAACTTTCCTTTGTGTGTCTTAATTCTTTTGAGTCATTGTAATATGTCCTTGTGTTTTTTCCTTACTCTTTGGAGTCATTGTAAATGTTGCATTCACCTTTCAACACCTCTCAAAATACAAGAAAGCTTCAAACACTTGTGAGATTGAATGTGTGGGATCCAAGAGCCAAGAAATAAAAATAGAGAGTGAGGATATTTTTGTACAACTAATGTGTTTTTTTGTTTTGTAGGTAACTTCTTAGCCATAATGGAATCCATTTTGGCCCACCTTTATACAATTTCCTGAGACATGGCTAAGGTGAATGTGGGCCTTGAAAAATTATGCTCGGATATGTCTACTATACCTGAGAGATTGGATCGAGTGGAGAGTCGAAGGAACTCTCGTGTTTTTACTCTCGAAACTTTACCTTAAATGATCAATCCTCCAAGACCACCACCATTTGACATTGACATATGCCAAGCCACTAAATGGTCTCCAATCCGAGACCTAAGTAGATCACTTCCCCCTCAATTTAATCAACTCAAACAAGGACTTGGAAGAAAATTTCCTCCTATCTATGCTCTAAAATCAAAACCCCACATTGCCAAAACAATCCTCTCAACCAAAACTCCACTATAACAAAATTGATATATCTATATAGAAGAGTATGGTAGAAAGGATTATAAGGGACATGGAGTCTACAATGATGCTTATATGATGAAAGAGAAGTTGAGGGGGATACGTAGGGAACCACAAGGAACCCACCTCTAAGAAAAGAGGTGGGATATGTTTTTGATGATATTAAAAATGAGGCTCAAAATGGAGAGGAAACCGAGGTTCAAAATAAAGATGTTAGACTAGACTGATGGTCTTCAGCTCTTAGGTTCCTCATGTATTTTGCAGAATATTTTGTGTCATCTCATGTTTTACGGGCTGTTTGGAATGGTTTGTTTTAAAGTGTCCAATTGAACGAGGAAAGCCATAAATTTGTGGGCATATTCCTCTTAAGATGAAAAAATAATACAAGAATAATAACGGCTATGGACTTATGAGAGTGCATGTCTTTTCTGAGACTTGGTGTGTGAAATTGAAGAGCCAATAAGGACCTAATTATGCACCAAAAACAGCCCACACCATACACTTGATGGGCGCCTCACTCTTTGAGGGGCCTTTTGGTCATTCTAAACTTTATTTTGTAATACACTATATATAGAACCCTGTAGGATTTCATTAGTTAGTTTTTGAGAATGATTTAAGTCATCAGACACAGAAGAACACAGGTCCTCTCTCCTTTAAGGCACCAAACCGAAACTAGGTCCAGAACGAGTTTGGAATCACTAGTGATTGTATTTTTCTTGGAAACATTTATGCTTGAGAGGTGGTATCCGATCTTGTGTCACATAAGAGATAGGTCTTTGTTATGTGTGGTGTTAAGGTTCCAAGAGTATAATAAGCTCTTGGTTTCTTAAGATTATACGAACCATTGGTCTATCTATCTATCCCATCACTTTACTTGTAATCTTGTAGTAGTTTGTGTTCTTGTGTTAGTAAAATTGCGTGTTGTTCTTATCTTGTTATTGTTGTCTATATTTTCATATTTATGCTATTTTGGTATGTTTCCACCTTGAATATCTTGTGTTTATGGTGTTATTGTTGAAGCTGAGACTTGATCTTTTTGTGCTATCGGATTCTTCTTCATTTATGGACTGTTTTGAGACCACTTCATGAGTTCCATGGTCTTTATCGTATAACATAACCTAGTCAGTTAGATAATTCATAGCTTATCAATTCTGTATGCTAAATATCATAATAGGTCACTAAAGTATGGAGAACCTATGGAGTTAAGATGTTATAGGGGAACACAATCCTAGTGCTTTCTAATATTGATTAAAAATCCAACTAATCAACTCTCATTACTATTTTTATTTTGTTTCAGAAAATCTATTTTTTTTACTTACTTGCCAAATACATTGATAAATAATTGATTGGATTTCATTCTATTTCCTGTGGGATCAATGATGTTGCCCAAGATATACATCCTAAGAAAGCACAATGTTGTCGCTGTAAAATATAGAAACCCAACAGAGGTTGGGGCCAAACCCACAGGGAATAGGCCACATATCTTTCACGAATTCACTAAAGTAGCCATAAAAATATTAAAAATTAAGGGGATTTGGGGAGGAAATATCAAGAGTAACAAATCATTTTCACTTTTGGGTAGAGAACAATTTGAGAAGAATGCTTGGATTGTGTCCCCCCCGACTTTCTAACTTGGTAGACTTATCGTGCACTGTCAAACTAACTCAAACCCTTGCATGCAGAATCTAACAACATATGTATTATGAACCATCTTGTGAATGTCATTAATAAATTTCACTCTTCACCTTGTGAGTCTAAGAGTTTCGCCTTATTAATCCGTGTCTTAGATCCAAGTTTAACCATATCCTTTTGGGTGTCAAGTTAGTTAGACGAAGGTTGCTAGCCTCGGATCACTACTATAAACTTCGTTTCCTAATTTTAAACTCCTTTGTGAAGATACTATCAAATATTGGTAAGTTATTAACTTCTACAGTTGTTAAGAAAGCAATCAAACTGATGATGATCACAATACATGCATAAACACTGATTTAAAATTACCTTACACTTTCTCTGCTTCGTTATTCCACAAGGGTTCCCACAATCTTATTTTGATGCATTAGCCATTCATGATTGAAAGAACTTTCATTGAACTCTATAAAGAAAGTGTATGAAGAATCTTACAATAAATTAAGAACAAAACCTAGAATATTAAATTAATAATCAATCGCAAAAACCAAGTACAATGAATCCAAGATCAAAAGTCGAATCTTAGAATCAGTATAATATTGTGAATTTAAACAGTATGTAAAGTAATACAAGAACATCAAATGGGTATTTACAGAATACACTAGAACCATTAAAACCCTAACCAAAATGAATAAGGAAAACTTGGTTAGGGACCACTTACAAAACCACTACGGGCCGTAAGTGGTACTGATGGATAGTGAGTGGTACTTACAGACCCCTAGGTGGATCATAAATGTAAGATAAAGTTTAGATATTCATAATGCTACCTACGAAGGAACTTAAGAGGGATGCAAGTGTTATATTTATGCCCCATAAGTCGGTGTCATCACTAGAACAGAAAAATCTTCAACTTTCAGAACCTCCTATAATTTTTCTAATACTTTTGAGGCCACTTAAAGTTCCCATAAGTGCAACCTATCGACCATAAATGATGCCCTTTATATACTTCAACTATTTTTCATCTTTTTACCATAAACACAAAAATACATCATAGCGAATAAAACAGACCTTAATACTTGCATATTTTCTGGTTTTAAGCATCGGAAGTGCCATGAAACCATGGAAAGTGAACACCCTCAACTTAGAATGTATGCATGTACTCAGAAAACAAGAACGTTAAAAAAATTATACAACGATTCTTAACCAAGAGAAACCTGAGGTACCTACAATAGTTAACTCAATTTCAGCTCAAAATTTTCACCCCCTTCTTTTTCCAAATTGTCAAACCTACTGTGTCGATCTATGTAGAACAAAACTACAACACGAAGGAATCAATCTATCGAATTACATTGGCAACAAACAATCAAGTGGATATGCAAGTTACACAACTTGAGCAGGTAAGTAGCTAGGAACATAATCGATGTACCCTTACTGAAAAAAGTCCCAATATCACAGTATGATCATACAAGTTATTATAGGGATGATATCTAGACACCCATATACATAAAAGAAGTTCAAATTAATTTTCATATAATACCATAGTCTTTCCCTTATCTTCTTTGAGTTTTTAAAAACAGTCAAGATAGGACCACTATAGGACTTTATTCGGCTTTTAACATAGGCTTAGGCGATATAATTACTTTTAGGGTCCACTTCTCAACCACATTTTTTTTATCTTATTGCTTGTTCTGGTTGGATATAATTTCTTTTGTTATTTCTTTTTCTTTTTTTCTTTTTCACTTTTTTCTATTTGTGTTTGTTTTTTTTTCGACAACACCCAACCCTACCTTATCTTATCTTATTGAAAACCTTCTTCATACCTAATTCTAACTATGTACCCCTATAATAGCCACCCTTAACTTAGTTAATTTTCTTGAGTACACAATGTCCAAGGAGGGACCAAGGCCAAGATAGGGTCATTGTAACTAAATTGGGAAGGTAAAAGATGAAAAATAAGAAAATAGGTCTATGTAGGCTCAAATCAGGGATCAAGGATTACTTTTTTACATATGGATGGCCATTTAGGTTAAGAGTGGACTAATTTCAAAAATTTATTATGAACATATCCTAACCAACTATCCTACAACCTAGGAAAGACTAATCGGGTAAGTTGTGGATTAAATGCACAAAGGAAACTATGTAAGCATCTCACACACACAAAGTACAAGGTCGTATTACCATCAACTACCTATATAGTATATGAAAATGCTAAGCTATTAATATTTTCCTTTAATCCTAAGGACATAACAAGATTCACAATGTTCACATATATAAGCACATCACATAGTTCATAATTTTTTTGGAGGGGTATCATTTTTCTCTAAACACTTTAAAGCAAACAAAATATATCAATTGTCCCTAAAGTCACTTACTTTTATCCTATTTATACCCAAACATAAAACAACTTAAACATATTAGTTTTACTATGAGAGTGTAGCCGACGGGAAAAAAATATGGCAAGAAAAACCCATGATATTCGTACACCCCCACCCCAAACTATAGAATATGAATTTTCCACATTGTATAGATATAATATAAAAAAAAGGGAATGAAGACATACCTGGGATGTTATAGGTTTTCATAGAAGACTCAACCCTATTAGGGGTATCTCGTGGCTCATTCTATAGAGGTAGTGGTGGGGCATGAATAGTTGATTCTCCTGCTGCTATCTCAACCCGTCTTCATGCATCAACTAGTATGGAAACCCTAGAATTGTGGGTTTCCTATTTCAATAGATGAACAAATGGTATGGTGGGATCCTGCAGTTTCTTCTCCTAACCTCTCATTGTTCAAACAATTAGGACTATCTCCTTAACCAAAAATAAGTAAAACTATGTAGGTGGAGGTGGAGGCAATGAATTTGTAAAACATGGAATATCTTGGGGGATGACTAGATCTAGGCTCTTTCACAATGATCTTACCTCAGCACAAAATGTAGACATCTTCTGCCGAAAGCTAGATAAATCAAGTCTGGGCCTTTTGGAATAATTTAGTATTTGTAGCCTCGAAGGTGTCAATGTAATCATTAATCTCCCTCTTATACTCTACCATCTTAACCTTCATCCTTATATTAAACCAGGGCTCAGTGGTATTAAGTTTATTTTTGTCCTAGGGTCACATTTGTCCACAAAGTATAGCAAAGTGAGACTCTATATGAGTGAGACTGGATGTCACCTTATCCTGCTACTCAACTAAGTGTTGTAAAATCTTCTATGACATGCAAACCAAGTAAGAAACTATAGGGTAAAGCTGTAAAGTACATTACCTAGCTGACTCAAAAGTAGAAGTCAAGGTTGACGTAGATGTGGTCGTATCCCCATCCCCACCTAAAGAATATTAGGATCAGCTCTCTACTCACCCATCTCAATATTAATACCAAGGGCCATCCTCTTAAAAGGCTCAACAGAAACTAAACGTCTCTCAAAATAGACTAGAATAGGAGTGAGAGGCGGTTGTGCTCTCTCTGCAAGGATTGGGTTTGTCAGATCCTTGATCAAACTAATATCTATAGTACTCGTCACCTTGAACCTATGATAAATATTAGGAATAGTCAGCACCCTAGATGCATCACGTAATTGCTGGATCAAACAAGGGAAAGTTAGTGTATTGGTCTTATAAAATGCTCTAATAGAAATCTCTAGCTTGATTAGTGCCGCAAAATCTATAACATATCCAAAAACCAGGATGACAACTAGTATGACTCTTTCCAATGTAATTATGTTTTCTAAAAAAGTTGGACTCACCTAAAATTGTACCTTGTTCTATAAATTTTTCTGCAAAGTACAACTCTGCCTTTTTATTTCCCATTACCTTCTACCCATAGGGAATTAGTACCTAAGTCACAAATCTCGATGGCTATCCACTTAAAAAAGTCAAGCCCAGTATTTTCTACTTTATATATCTCATACATCATCTATCCTACACTAATATCATCTAAAATTAACTTTATATTGTTTATGTCAATGCCATATCTAATTACCTAAATAATACTTGAAACATGGATGCCTAAAAAATAACTACTCTTATCGCTAACCAAAGTCTTGGTCAGTTAGGGCTTCTCTACATCTCTACTATCCCGTGGGGTTATCAGATAAATTATAGGGGTGTAAGAAGCATAAAACTACAAAACTAGATCAAGGTAGTACAAACCTTGGGGCCTAGTTATCCATCCCAACTGGTATCTATCAAAAGAGGCCTATAAGTCTGGTGCTCATGCTAGCCCCATCAAATCAATCATCCCCTTTGGTGTAATACTCTTCTTCTAGTAACCATGCTTAGTTAGGAAACTACCCCTCTAAAATATATATTGCAACCCCTCTACACACCATCTTTTAGAAGCCATAGTAATGGGTATATCTGAGATGTTTGTAGAATTAGATTCTAGGGAAACAAGTTGTTAAACAGAAGAATGGGTATCATGTGTAGCCGACGGAACATCTTGTGTTTATTATGATGAAATCTATTTTGGGAACTGATTTGCATTCTCATTAGACTGGGGTCCAAATGACCCTAAAGATGAGTCACAGGTTTTTTCCAGTGAAAAACCATGTACCATGTTTAAATTTTAACCTTTCAAGGCTCCTATCTATCAAGACTTATGATATTTATTCTACTTTTAATATTATTTTATGTACTAACGGTTAGTAATAAGATAATGCATAACTAGTAGAAGCCAAGAATTTACCTTAATATAAGATGATCTAAGTAGAAATTTCTTAAGCTTGATGGAAACTCAAGTTTTGTTATCTTGTGTCTTCAAGTGAGAGGGGGCGGTGATGCTTCCTTTCCTTTCTAGTGAGAATAAGAAGGTGGAGTTTTTGAATGTAAGTGTGACGATAAAAAATTTAAGGAATTGGGGCATCTAGATTAATTTTGGATTTATTTTAATTCTATTGGTATATTTGATTGGGTCGGATCTACTTAGGTCTTATCGAGATTCTAAAAATTTGACCTATCACGACTCGAGACTACCCCTTATCCATAACACGGTGCTTAAGGCCTCAAGTGTCCCCAAGCTAACCCATGATCTTGTATCTACTGTGAGCACTGATTAAAATAGCAATAAAATACCATATGAGGAAGATAAACTTATAAAAATATTGTTAAGATGCAATGCAAAAACAATACCAACGTGTTTAAACTACATATAAAAACAACAAACAAATTTTACTATATAAAAGCCTCTAGAACATAAGGAGTTGATGGAAAACCCATAACTAACTATGACTGACTAGAATAAATGATGTATTAAAAATAACTACAACTAACTTTTCCTCGAAGGATGAGGACTTACCACAACTACTGCTGAGTGAAACTAAGCTTATTAAGGAGGATTAGAGAACTAAGCATCCAATCTTATGTTATAAGACAACATAACGCAAAAGGAAGTATACGATTAGTACTTTGAATGTACTGGTATATGAGATAGGGAAACCTGAGATACATATATGTACTAAGCTTAAATACATGAACATATAACATGAATATAAGACCAACTAAAAGATGTGCTACAATAAACTATAAACTTGAATAACTAAATGGCAGATATACTGAACACATGATCATGCTATCCTACTCAAATATGGATTGACTACTAAACTAAGACTGTGGAAGCGGAAGCTAACAACAACCAATATACCCCAAGTAAACCTAATTGGGGTCCAACTTTTAACCCTAGTTGGAAGAGTACTAGTACCTTGCCATGGGTACCAACACATGGCTGAGGATGTGTATCCATAAAGTTGATGTCCAAAAAAAGAAGGTGCCATACCTCTAATGATAGGGGAACCCTCATAATCTATGATGGCATCGTACATCTGGAAATTAGGGACTCCTTCTAATGACTCATCCTAACTGGCGGGGGAACTGCCGTCCCTATATTCCCTCAGTGCTAAGTGCTACTCCCAACTGAATCACACTGGTATTCTTATTGATTTAACATGATATGGTACTGGTAAGTTCTTAACAAAAATATGATAATTTAAATTTTATGATACAAACATGGTCTGAATGACTAGTTACTTGAAAATCTGAAATATGCATGGCTATTTAGGTATCGGGTGTTCATAACCCTCCATCACTTAATAGTACTTTAAATACAATAACATCATTTAAAAACACTCATGAAATTCATGATTCAAAGACCCAATACATAGAGTATATCAATAACTGATGAAAACCATAATTATACGTATGGGAAGATGCTCAACTTTTAAGGACAATACACTCACATAGTTAAATTCATAAATTGATAATTGAGTATGGTGTCAACTGAACATGATATGAGTGCCTAAAATTATAAAGAATATAAGAACATAGTTCACATGGGAAACACATTGTCGTGGTTTAGATTCAAAACTATTACTAGAGAATTGAGTAACTTTATGCTTGACATTGAAATTTCTTAAAAAGAAGGAAAAAATTTTATACTTGAAATAAGCAAAAGATTCTTGAGAATCAATTGGTGGAAGGAACCCATGGATGAATACCCCACATACCTGAGTTACTTGAATTCTTTAAACTTTGAATTTATACCTTGAATGTGTGAATTCTTAGAAGAAGCTTGTCATTTTTTGTTCTTGTAAATGGTAGGAGATTGAGTTACAATAAATGGTGAAGAATGGGGAAAATAGTGCCCCTTGTGGGTTTTAAAACATCAATTTGGTCTTTAGGTAGATGGGAAAAGATCAAAATTCCCCTCACCCATTTAATAAAAATATAATATTACACAGCCTATATG
The DNA here is from genome assembly GCA_026120095.1 of Capsicum chinense. NCBI lineage: Eukaryota > Viridiplantae > Streptophyta > Magnoliopsida > Solanales > Solanaceae > Capsicum > Capsicum chinense. The sequence goes on along the minus strand of JAPEIP010000006.1, from coordinate 155,439,211 downwards.
GGACCGAGGTTATTGCGGAGACTAAACTCTGTTACACGCTGTGTATCATAGAGGCTGGCCTCCATGACACACTGTGTATTGTGGAGAGCCAATCTTCGTGGCATGGAAAAATTATAGAGGCATTTGCCTTAGTGTTCCAAAAACACCTTGAACCTCGTCCAAAAATTCTGAAACTCTCCGTGATGACCCTTTTAACACCCCTAAACATACTTAAATTCATAAATAAACATTTTAGATTTGGAAAGGCCAAAAAAAATGTTAAAAATCTTGGGGTCTTATAATGGCCATGTCACTTGTACTTTGTGTTAATTAAATGGCTTTAGGACTTTTAAACATTGGACGAATAGCTGGAAAATAATGTAGAATCTTGCAGGGTATTACAATATCTCCCTCTTGAGATCATTCATCCTTGAATGAAACTATCTAAGTTGAGATACTAAGAAGACTGATATCATGTACTATATACTAATGAGCTGAATAATGATTAAGTAACTAAATTTGAAATGTGACACATGTATTAAATTGAATTCATAAATGCATGCTATGAAACGAGTATGGTTGGAGAGCTGATATAGAAAATGAGAGAATCAATTTAAGAAAAACCATTACCTCAAGATGAATCTAAATTCTTAGAGAGAATATGGGGATAATTACCTCGCATATTAGCTTCTACGTCCCAAGTAGCTCCCTCAATGGATTGGTTTATCAATAGAACCTTAACTAAGGGAACTTCTTTATTCCTTAACTTACGATTCTGATGATCAAGGATATCAACTATGAATTCTTCGTATAAAAGTCTATCTTGCACATCAGCACTCTCTAAGTGTACAACAGAAGGTGAGTTGCCAATACATTTATTTACCAGGATACATGAAACACCGAATGCACTGAGGTTAATTCTACTAGCAACTCTAACTCATAAGCTACATTACCAAAATGGCTCAAAATCGTATATAGGCCAAAATAGATGGGACTAAGCTTCCCTTTCTTACCAAATATCTTTACCCCTTTCATGGGTGAAATTTTCAAATAAACCAAGTCACGAACATCAAATTGAAGATCCCTTATTCTTATATCTACATATGATTTCAGATGACTTTGGGTTATCTTCAGCCATTATTGGATTAACTGAACTTTATCCATCACCTCATACACTATATTAGGACCTATCAAAGAAGCCTCAACTGCTTCAAACAAACCAATAAGAGATGTATACCTCTGTCCATAAAGAGACTTAAACACAAGCCTTTAACATATCCTGTAAGGTATTAATAGTTCTCTCTGCCTGACCATCTGTTTGAAGATGAAAAGAAGTATTAAGATGGACTTGGGTACCAAGACCCTTTTGAAAAGCCTTACAAAAGTGAGAGGTAAACTGGGAACCTCTATCTAAAATAATGGTCAATAGAACCCCATACAGCTTTACCAACTCCCTGAGATAGAGTCTAACATAATCCTTAGCTAACTACAAAGTATGGACTGGTATGAAATAGGCTAACTTGGTTATCTATCTACAATGACCCAAATAAAATCATGTTGACAGTGTATATAAGGTAAATCCATATTCACCACCTCGCACTTCAAAGTGGAAATGATGAACTCCTAAATCTACCACTAGGCTTTGGGTGTTCAACCTTAACCTGTTGACAATTTAAACACTTGGGAATAAATTCCCCAATGTATTTCTCCATACCATTCCACTAATTCATTTCCACAAATCATGGGACATCTTAAAGGCCCTAGGTGAATAGAATATCGTACACCATAAGACTCAGCTAACACTTTTTGTCTCAAATATTCCATACTCAAAACACATAACCTGCCCTGATAATTAAGAATACCATCTCCCGCTTAGAATAAAACCTCAACCTTCTGATGCCGAACAGCCTACTTTAACTTGACTAAAATAGTATCCCTTTCTTGATTTTCCTTCACTTCATCAACCAATGAAAATTCCAAACCATTTTGAACCTATATACTACCTTCAGCCGATTCAAACAAGAAAATACATAATCTGGGAAGTTGATGAACTTCACAGAGTAACTCCTTATTATCCTCTTCAACATGCACAAAACTTCCCATTGACAATCTATTAAGGGCATTGATGGAGATTTAGATCATATTGTTGTCTTTCAACAATTCAATCCACATTCTCTGATGTAGATTTAGATCCTTCTGACTAAACACATACTGTAAAATATTATGATCCATGAACATGTCAACATGGTCCCCACAAAGGTAATGCCTTCAAATCTATAAGGTAAATACAACTACTGCCAACTCAATAACATCGGTCGGATAATTCTTCTCATGGGATTTAAGCTATCTAGAGGAATAGGCCATAACCCTACCTCGTTGCATCAATAAACAACCAAGGACAACTCAAGAAGCATCATAATAAACTACAAACCCTTCTGAACCCTTTGGTAGAGTCAATACTTGAGAAAAAGTGAGTCAAGTCTTCAACTCTTGAAAAATCTTCTTGCGGGAATCTAACAACTGAAATTTGACTTTCTTATGGGTTAGTCGAGATATGGGAGGAAAAATAGAACAAAACCCTTCAACAAACCATCTATAGTAACTAGCTAAACTTAAGAAGCTCCTGAAATTTGATTAAGAGATGGGTCTAGGCTAGTTTCTCACTACTTTTATCTTTTGAGGATTAACTCGAATGAAAATCACCAAAAATGATATAACCAAGAAAATATACTGATCTCAACTAGAATTTTCAGTTGCTAAACTAAGTGAATAATTGGTGATCCTTAAGGGTCTATAATACAATCCTCAAATGATCTGCATGATTACCTTCACTATGGGAATAAATAAGGATGTCATCTATGAAGACTATGATGAACATGTCCAAATACTGCTTGAACATCCTGTTCATCAAGTCCATAAAAAATGTAGGAGTATTTATTATTCTAAAATACATAACAAGAAATTTAAAGTGACCACATCAAGTTCTGAAGGCTGTTTTCTAGATGTTACAATCCCTAACTCTAAGCTGATGATAGGCGGATCTGAGGTCTATCTTAGAGAAATAGTTTGCACCCTGAATTTGGTCAAACAATTAATCTATTCTGGGAAGTGGATACTTATTTTTTATTTTAATTTTTTTCAAATATCGGTAGTTGATGCACATTCTGAGGGAACCATCTTTCTTACACATGTAGAGAACTAGAGCACCCCACGGAGAAACACAAGTCTTAATGAAACCCTTATCTAAGAGATATTTCAACTGTTCCGTCAATTTCTTAAGATTAGTTGGGGACATTTTGTAAGGTGGAATTGAGATAAGATTGGTATTTAGGAAGAGATCTATTTTGATATAAATATCCCTCTCTGGAGGAACTCCAAGGAGATATTCAGGGAACACTTGTAGAAACTTATTCACTATTAGAACTGACTCAAGTCTCGGAGTTTTAGAATTTGAGTCCTTGACTCGACCGATATGGTAAATACGTCCATTGAAAATCATCTTTCTTGCATTAATATAGTAGATAAATCAACCTATATGAAGTAAAGTATTACCCCTCCATTCAATAACAACCTCATTAGAAAACTAGAACTGTACTTTTTTGTTTGTATAGTCAACTGAGTCATAGTACGAGTGGAGATAATCCATGTTGAGAATGACATCAAAATTAGTCATCTCTAACTCCACAAGGTAAACTAATATGACATTTTAAGACACTAGGACTGGGGAATTTCTATATATCCATTTTTCTGTAATAGAACCACCAAGTATAGTAGACACTAAGAAGGGTTCTACTAAGATTTCAGGACTGATGCCAAAGTCTACTTCTATTAGGGAGTTATGAAAGAAAGAGAAGATCTAGGGACTAATAATGCATACATATGAAAATGGAATACTTGTAACGTACCCATAACCACATTAGGAGAACTTTCCCGATAATGGCAAGTTTATGGAACATATACTCATTTCAGATGTTTCCCACTAGTGGCATTAGAGGTGGCATCCTACTAAGTCGGGCGACTTGCTGGTGCTACAAAATGATTAGTCTAGCCCTATAGATGATTATTTCTTTCCTTACTCATACCCAATGGCCAATCCCTTATCCTGTGGACTTTCTTGCCATATCTAAAGCACGTATTACTACCTGCTCTACACTTACCCTAATGATTCTTACCACACTTCTTGGAAACTGGGTTTGTGTGGCGACTATTCACTCTACCCTAGGACTTGGAGACTTGTGCTCTATCTCGATTGTCCTATCTGAACTTTGGCACTGGATCACTAGCTAAATGTGGGGCTAGAGCTAAAGATTTATGATAGAACTGAGAACAATTGCCACCTTTTGACCTCTACTGAGAAAAGTTGAATTTGCCTATTCTGGTTCTCTTATTTTCCCTATCCTTGTTCTTACGCTTCTCTTCCTCAATCTACTAAGCCCAGACCATCAACCTAGAGAGGTCTATCTCTTTTATCAGAATCAAGGTTCTACACTCCTTAATGACATCTTCAGAGACCCCCAACACAAACGTACTTATCTAGGACCTAGAATCAGCCACCATAGTCAGAGCATACCCCTCCAACTAGGTAAACTTGAGTGAGTAATCTTTCACACTCATACTACCCTACTTTAAATCAATAAACTCCTAAACCTTATCCTCTCTAACTCAAGTAGGAAAAATTAATATAAGAAACTTGTAGCGAACACATCTTACTCTATAAGCCCTACCTTAATACCTCTATCACCTTTCAAGTACTTAAACTAAGTATGAGATACTCCTTGTAACTAATAAGAAGCTAAGTCATAACTCTCACTCAAAGTGACACTATAATGTCTGTCACTTTCCTTACACCATCTAGAAACTCTTACAGATCCTCCTCAGACTTGGATCCAGAAAATAATGGAGGATTTATTCGAGTGAAGTATCAAGTCCTAGCTGTAGCCTTATTTACTATTATGTTAACTGGGGAAACATCCTTTTGATTAGTCTAGGTGATTGATCTAAGGATGTAAAAGTATCCCTAAATTCAACAAGGAAGACCTATTTTTTCAAAGGGATTTAGGAGACAGGTCGTGGTGCGGGTTGATCCCCATTGCTCCTTTTGTTAACCTATTTGGGAGGAATTTTCTATAAACAATAGAGAACTAGTTAAAATGATAAGTTTGACAGAGCTTACGCTCCATCACATGACATTAACACTAAAAACATAGAAACTTTTCTAAAATATCTCATAACCTCCTATCTATAAGTGTGGTACACTTCACACCCATGCAAAAGGTTCTGATTAATATCGCTTTCAGATACCCTAATATGCTTTAAAGCCTTAGACTCTAATACCAAGTTTGTCATGACCCAAAACCACCCCTAGTCATAAGACAACGCTTAAAGCCTCAAGTGACCACAAGTTAACTTATGATCTAGTATCTGCTATAAGTACTTGATAAAATAATAATAAAGCACCATATGAAAAAGATAAACTAATAGAAATATAGTTAAGATATAATGGTGAAATGATACCCAACATTTCTAAACTACTAATAAAAAGTAAAAACAAGTCTGACTATCTGAAAGTCTTTAGAATATGAGTGATTGATGGGACAAACCGCCAAGTAACTCGAACTGACTAAAAACAAAAAAAAATACTGAAAATAACTGCAAATAACCTACCCTCATAGGATAAGGACTCACCATAATTATTGCTAAGTGCCACTAAGCTGGCTAGAGGTGATTAGGGAACTAAGCGTCCAATCCTATGTTATAAGACAACATAGCACAAAAGAGAATACGCGATCAATACTTTTAATTTACTGATACGTTAGAGGGACAACTAAGATACATATAAGTACTAAGCTTATATTCATGAACATGTCAAATAAATGCAAGATAAAGTAAAACATGTGCTATAATAATCAGTCAATCTGAATAATTGAATGATTGTTAAACTGAACACAGCTATATAGTTCTAATCTGATATGGTCTGAATACTAAGCTAAGACTGTGGGAGCTAACTACAACTGACATTTCCCAATCTGAGCTAATTAGGGTCCAAAGTGTTAACCTAGTTAGAAGAGTATTGGTACTATACCAGGGGTACCAACACATGGCTGATGTGTGGATCCATAAAGTTGATATCTCAAAGAATGAAAGAGTCATGCCTATACTGATGGGAGACTTATGGGTAGGTTTGGAACTTAGGGAATGCTACTAATAACTTATGTCTAACTGATAGGAGAGCCACCATCCCGGTGTTCACTCGGTGCTAAGTTGTACTCCATACTGAATGACATTGGTATTATTATTCATTTAATATGATTTGGTACTAATAATTTCTTAGTGATAACGCTTAACCAACTTCTATGTTTGAGGGGTGAGACAGTCATTGTAAAAAACCCAACTAGATTTAGGGTCAAATCCATAAGAAGCAAATTATAAATTTCAAGTCCTATGGGTGTTCGAACTACTACAAGGTTACCCAGAGTGCTAACAAACATGACATGCAAAATATAATAGGGGGATTGGATTTGAAATTGTTTGTGACAATCTTTGGCTAACAACACACTAAATGGCACTTTTGACATAAACTCATGTTTGGAGGAAATCTTGGGATTATGTTTACCTAAATGTAAGAGCATATAGGTTGATGACAGTTTAACATGAATCTTAGTTGTTAAAAAAAGTATAGGATAGGTCGAAAGTCATTGTAGTCATTCTTTTAATAAAACCAAAATGAGTTCACTCGTTGGTTCTTTCAAGCACCTAACAAATATGCAATTTGTAATTACCCAAAACCTCAATCAAGCATCCCTATATCTAGGATGATGCTCTTGAAATGGTTTACACTCCAAATACACTTATATCTAGGATTATGAAAGGTAGTAAAACATAGGCTCAATTGTCCACCATTTTCTTGTCTCCCTATAACCCTCTTTCAAGGATGTTATCAGTAATATAGAATATTTGGAAGATGTATTACACTTTGGGGAGCAACCATGTAATAGCCACTAACACTCTAGAAATGACTCTCTTGTTGACTACAACCATGTAATACTTCTTTTTATCTCATTATACAAATGATGACAAAATGACCCACAAAAACTTTTTCACATTCCTCATCACAAGAAAGAAGATTTCACACACCTAGTAACCAATTACGCAACAAGGAATTTTAAGTACAAACACTTAGTCTCTCAAGAAATACTCCATGTTAAGAAGAATTATGCCATAGGCTTGCCCCTATTTTCAATCACCACTACAATGGCCACACTTGGCTGTGAATCACAAAGGACTTTTTGATCTTGTAGTGTATGTTTAGGGTAGGGTTAGATAGCGACTTAGGATAATAGGGCTAAAACCTCCCTGAATATCTACATTAATCTTTTTAATATTTTTTATTGGGATACTTTATTTATTTTGCTATTTTTCCAATTTTACCTTTTCTTGGTTTTTCCCACTTTTCTTTTTCTTCTTTTTTCTTGTTATTTGTGCATAAATCATGCCCTTCTTTCCTTCATGGGATATTTTTATTCTTTATATCAAAATGTTTTATTATCTTTAAGCTCGTAGGCAACTTTTTATGAATTTGTGGCCTAATTGTATCTCTTTCAATTTTCACCACCCCCAACTTAGGATTTTAGACTCCATTTGTATTCATAAGTTCAAGGAAGGAAGGGTTCAAAAGAGGACAAATAGAAGGGTCACAACTTGGAATGTGTTTGCCTAAGAAAATTCCAAAGGCTCAAAAAGGGTGACTAGTGGTAACTCTTATGTATTGGCAGGCTTTATAGGATAAAGCGGGGCTTTCAATGTCACAAGATGGCCTATGATCATTTTACCAACCAAGCACAATCAAAATTTTGTTTTGAAAGACTAGTGAGGCAAGTTCTAGATGATACAAGTACACATGAAATGTAGACAATTAAGCTCACACACATGGGTCAATTATTCCTACCTCTCGAGAAAAACATAGAGTATTCACTATTCATTCAAAGAAAATTTCTAGAGTCATAGAGAGAGGAAAAGTTTTGTTATGAGGTTGCATACGTCCGTACCCTCAAATTTTGCAAAATTTTTTGGATGGAGGGGGTTTTTTATTTTGCATTTGCTCCATGCATAATTGGTTAATCATGGTAATAACCTAAGTTATTGTCTCAAATTATGCCTCTTATATGGGTGGACCACTCACATGGCTACTGAAACTTCTCCAATGGGTATGAATGCAATCCCAATTCACCAATGCCATAGGTACTCAAACCTTTCTTGCATTTATGGCCCTAATGCTAGAGGTACTTAGACTTACCCTGCATCTATGGTTAAAAACCCAATCACGACGCTTTTCCCCTAAGAATGTCATCACTTAGTCTATCATAGGGAAACATTTATTGATTAAAACTATAATAAACTAACAAACTAAGAACAAAGTAACTAATTCATGCAAATAGGGGCACCATCAGAGTGCCCAAATATTACAACCCAAATAAAAAAAATAAGAATCATCAAAAAAAGCAAAAAAGTATGAAGAAATCAATAATACAATCCTAAATCAAATGATTAAGGAGACACCCCAATGGAAAAGGTAGGAATGTCCCCACTTCATACATAATCAATGAAAAAAGAGATAAGGTTGCTCACTGAAGCCACAACAAGATGCATTTACTCTGGAATTTTGTATCATCACCATTCTCCTCAAGATTAGTCCACTCAAATGGGGCCTTATTATAACCTACACCTAAGAGGAAAGAATTATATCTCAGGTTTTTATGACCTTCCATAGGCCCTTCACCCCCTTTAACATCTTGATAAATAATTCACCCCTCTTATTTTCTCTTGTAACCAATTTTTCATGTTCAATCTAGAGGTCTCGATGTGATTCTCCCAAAGAAGAGTAGGCTTTCTCAAGCTTATCAATGGTAGTTTCTTGCTTCTTTTGGTCATCCATGAACTTATCATAATCGGCATGTTACACATATAAATGATGGGTGGTATAAGTTTATCTCGGTCCTTGGGACAAACTAGTCACAAGCTTCCTGATGGCTACAATATCAACTCCAATTTTTCTTAAAAGGTCCGGTAGTAGTTATCCTATGACACTCAGACTCAATACATGTCAAATTTTCCAAGTCGGTCTTTTACTTCTTTACTTTGGCAAGGGAGCCCTCTCCTTGAATTCTCAAAGGGTAAATATGAGCACCAAGACACACCCATGTATCAATAGCATACGTATCAACCACTTATCTCCGGTAAAACTCAGTAATCAAAGAAGGGAAGAAGAGATGCATACAACTTTTGTTGTTGAAGTGATCTGTTTTATTTACCACTAGCTAACAAACATTCGAAGTGATTCCATCTAGAATATAAGCAACCATTCAAGCACACAAATTTGGGCTTGCTGTCATATGGGTATAAGGAGAGACTTGGCGACAAATAATGTGCAACCATATTTGAGCCTAAGAAATAAAGTCATTCATAGAGATATTTCTTTTAGTCTTTGCCCAAGAGAATTCCTTTCTGGGGCATAGCTATTGCGCCAACCAACTCCTCTGTTTATACTCTTTTGCTTTTAATTCACCAATGTCTGCATATTGGAGCTCATAAACATCATTGATTTGCTTAACCCTAATTTTTACCTATTTTCCCCAAAACATAATATTCATTTTGAATAGGTCTGAGAAGGGTACTTCACTGATGATGGAATAAAATTCATGGACCCATTGTTCATTTACAATACATGGATCCAAGGAAAAGAACCGCCAACCCATGGCTTTTAGTTTTTCATGAAATATTGGTAGTTTTTCCAGCACATTCTCCAAGAAATACCTATTTTTGGGAGAAGCTTTGTCCTAAAAAAATCCCTAGAGTAGAAAGTGTGGCACTCGGCTGTGATGTATCAGATGTGATCATACTTATCTATGAGGCTATCTTGAAAGTACAAGGCACAAATTATATCTGCCAATAAAATTTTATCTTTCAAACTGTACCACATTGTTCACTGAAGCTCATTGGAAAAGGTGCTTGATGAATATAGGCTAAAATTTGGGAGTGCATATTTTTGGTATGGTAGGGAACTACCCCCAATTTTTACAATCATGAGCCATTACCATGATCGCGTGCTTGCAATTATAGACTGTGACTACGGTTGCGATATCTGAGGTAGGTTTGTGCGACCTCTCTATATTCAAATATTTTCCATGTTTTTTAAGCTACTAGCATGCTCCACAATATGGATTCACATAAAGGTCAATTGAACAATGTGAATAAGTGTGAATGTGCCCTTTTGAATAGATATATCCAAATTGAAAGTTTATTTGGGCAAAGTATCAAATACTTGGCGTGTATATCTCATTTATCTTCATTTTTATCATAATAAAGGGTACTAAAGTTTTCCCCACTTGTGTGCACACCTAATTCAGGTAGCCAGCACCAAACCATGACCAAGTATGACAACATGGAAAAAATAACAATCAAAACTTTAGGCTCTTTCTTAATAAGGCATTTTAGGGCCTATTTTTAAAAAAATAAAAACATAGATTTATTATACCTACCAGAGTTATGATGCAAGAGGGTTGCAAGGATGCAAGTGGAGAGCTCACAAACTTGGCCAGAATCTAGGATAAATTAAAGAGTGCAAGCATAAAAGGGCGTGTGAGGAAAATATGGGAAATTAGGGATTAAGAGGCTAAAGTGACTTTGATCGTAGTTAGGTGTCCACAATTGCGGATTTTCAAATAACTGCAATCACACTTGGGTATCGCAATCACGGTAACTGAGAGTTATTCTACTCCTCTATTTTTCCCCTGTTCAGTTCTTTGTTCTATTTTTACCAATTGTTTCTTTATTCAATTTTCAATGAAAAATTGCACACTTTCCTCTTCCAAGCTCATCCAATGCATACTATTGTGCCACAAATACATGAGTTATTCAAATACAAAATTTAACATCTATACTAAAAAAACCTAAAAAGAGGATACAAGTCACTTTTGTGGCATTTGTGGGTTTCCTCCCACATAACGCCTTAGTTATCATTATGGCACACCATCTTTGTTCTCCAACGCTCAATGTGGGTCATCAAGTCCCTCTTTACTCACCTTATAACTTAAAATATCTACCTTATAGACCAATTGAAGCTCCGTGGTTTACTTCTTTATATTGCAAATTTTAAAAGAGACCAAATCCTCTTGAACCCTAAACTTTATTTCCCCTATCTCTAAATCGACAATGGCTCTTTTTATGGCCAAGGAAGAACAATCAAGGATGATAAGTACCTCTTGGTCCATTCCATAATCTAATTCGACAAAGTCTGCCAAAAGCATAAATTTGTCCACATTAAGAAGAACATCAAACAAAATTCCTATTGACCTTTAGATGAACTGGTCCTCTATTAAAAGTTGCATAGAGTTTGGTGTCGGGGAATCCAATCTGAGCTTTTTCTGGATGGAAAAAGGCATTAAGTTGATGCTCGTACCAAGGTCACATAGATATTTTGCAAAATCATATGGCCGAATTGTACAAGGAATATTGAATGCTCCAGGGTCATTTGTCTTTTCCTCATCCTTACTATCCATGAGAGCACTACGCCCAGTAATAACCTCAATGGTGTTACCTTTAACAAGTTTCTTTTTGGACGTAAACTATTTAATTAACTTAGCGTATCCCGAGATATCTTAGATCGCCTCGAGCAACAGGATGCTTATTTATAGATTGCCAAGTTTTTCCATAAACTTTCTCAATTTGTGACCTTCCTCCTTTTTGCAATCAAAATGGGGGAATAATTTAGGTTGTGGGCCTTGCGTCACTTTGTTGTTTTGAATCTCAACCACTTGTTCCTCACTTTCATCGGTTTCATTGCTATTATTTTTTTTATTAACTTTAAGGTAAGACGTTCTTTTCTTTAGCTTTGGGCATTTACTCACTTAAGCCTCCTTTAGAGCGTTCATCAAGTGTCTTTCCTCTCCTTATGAAAATTAGTAAAACTTGAGCATCATTCTTTAGATTAGCAATCATGTCACAAGGGAGTCCGCCTCTAGGCCTAGCATTTAGTTACATGGAGATTTGACCCACTTAGGTTTGCAATAATACTTCTTTATTCATATTCATATATGAAATATCTATATAATTGTATTTTTCTCCTATATTTCTATGGTGTACATGAATATTATTGAACTGTTAGTGGAGACGGAGTTGGCTATCACTTGGGATAATTTTTTATTAAAGGTGACTACCCTTAGTGTGTATTTTGTTTGCTTTATTTACTAATTTTCTTAGTTGGGCTATGATACCTAATGAGTACAAATGGACCATACTCATACATATTGTGCCCTTTTGGTGCAGATCTAGGTTTGAGTGTGCCTCATGGTGTTTGATTCAAGAGGCATTTAGATCTTTCCAAGCTAGCAGTTTATTCCATACATTTGGACTGGACTACTACCTGTCCTTATTTTGACTATGAATTTATTTGTAATTAGAGACAAACTTTTTATATTTTGGATACCTTATATGTTTTGAACTCGAGTTGTACTAGTTATGCTCTTGCATTGTGACGTCAGTTTTTGGGATTTAGTTTGGTATCATTGAATATGTATCTCTACTTTTATAATATATATGAAATGTTCAACTTTGTTCTTGGAACCCTACCTTCGGTATTTGTGTTACTTCCTATTTAATATCAGTTTGGTTTATAGGCTTACTTGTAAGCTTTCTACGACATATACCATCATGACCCTTGGTTTTTGGGTTATTAAAAATTAGTATCATAGCAGCCAAGTTCATTGGTGTTAATGGTGTAAGAATGGTTTGTCTAATACAGTTCACAAATTGGTATGCAGGAATTTTTATCTATCTTCTAGAGGCTATAAGATATTTTTTAGGAATTCTCTATTATTTTGTTCCTTATTTCATGATTTCCTTCGTACCTTGGGTTCTAAGTTTTACTTCATTTTTTTTGCATAGATGGTAATGACTAGAACTCATGATGTTAGAGATGTTAAATCTTAGGCAAAAAAGAAAGCCTTGTCAACAGGGCGAGTTGTGAGTCATGGATGGGTTTTAGGTAGTGGATAGGCACAAAGATCTACCTTATCTAGAATTAGAGCTAGGGGAATCTCCCTGAGACTTGTTTTGAGTGTGTTAGGAATGTGGGTCTTACTTTGGTCCCACCTTGTTCTTCTACCACAGTTGTAAAGGGGTTATCAGTTAGCTTGTTGACCCATTTAAAGGATTCTTCTTTGGTTGCTCTTGGTATTCATCTATTTCTTAGTAGGGAACATCTAGTAGTACCCATTTATGCTTTTGGTACTCTATAGACCTTAAGTGTTGTCCATCCTCCAGTGCTGGCATCTGAGAATAGTATTCTGAGGTTAGGAGTTCATCTTTTATCTATGTTACCTCCTTAAGTGATATCTTAGCCTGAAAGTTTAACCATGCCTCATCCTATTATTAGTTTGGTAATTTTTTTAGGATCAAAAGTAGTTAGAGAAGTTCACTCATTAGGGCCCCCTAGGTTTAGTGGTGTTATGAGTAAGGATACCTATGAGTTCTTGATTCACTATCATGAGAAGGTGCATAACCTGGGTTCGTTTGATTCACATGGTGTTGTGTATGCTACTTATCAGTTGAGGGACACTGCTAGAGATTGTTGGAGGTTAC
>JAPEIP010000006.1:155351344-155425497 GCA_026120095.1 Capsicum chinense | reverse complement strand
GATGTGATCATACTTATCTATGAGGCTATCTTGAAAGTACAAGGCACAAATTATATCTGCCAATAAAATTTTATCTTTCAAACTGTACCACATTGTTCACTGAAGCTCATTGGAAAAGGTGCTTGATGAATATAGGCTAAAATTTGGGAGTGCATATTTTTGGTATGGTAGGGAACTACCCCCAATTTTTACAATCATGAGCCATTACCATGATCGCGTGCTTGCAATTATAGACTGTGACTACGGTTGCGATATCTGAGGTAGGTTTGTGCGACCTCTCTATATTCAAATATTTTCCATGTTTTTTAAGCTACTAGCATGCTCCACAATATGGATTCACATAAAGGTCAATTGAACAATGTGAATAAGTGTGAATGTGCCCTTTTGAATAGATATATCCAAATTGAAAGTTTATTTGGGCAAAGTATCAAATACTTGGCGTGTATATCTCATTTATCTTCATTTTTATCATAATAAAGGGTACTAAAGTTTTCCCCACTTGTGTGCACACCTAATTCAGGTAGCCAGCACCAAACCATGACCAAGTATGACAACATGGAAAAAATAACAATCAAAACTTTAGGCTCTTTCTTAATAAGGCATTTTAGGGCCTATTTTTAAAAAAATAAAAACATAGATTTATTATACCTACCAGAGTTATGATGCAAGAGGGTTGCAAGGATGCAAGTGGAGAGCTCACAAACTTGGCCAGAATCTAGGATAAATTAAAGAGTGCAAGCATAAAAGGGCGTGTGAGGAAAATATGGGAAATTAGGGATTAAGAGGCTAAAGTGACTTTGATCGTAGTTAGGTGTCCACAATTGCGGATTTTCAAATAACTGCAATCACACTTGGGTATCGCAATCACGGTAACTGAGAGTTATTCTACTCCTCTATTTTTCCCCTGTTCAGTTCTTTGTTCTATTTTTACCAATTGTTTCTTTATTCAATTTTCAATGAAAAATTGCACACTTTCCTCTTCCAAGCTCATCCAATGCATACTATTGTGCCACAAATACATGAGTTATTCAAATACAAAATTTAACATCTATACTAAAAAAACCTAAAAAGAGGATACAAGTCACTTTTGTGGCATTTGTGGGTTTCCTCCCACATAACGCCTTAGTTATCATTATGGCACACCATCTTTGTTCTCCAACGCTCAATGTGGGTCATCAAGTCCCTCTTTACTCACCTTATAACTTAAAATATCTACCTTATAGACCAATTGAAGCTCCGTGGTTTACTTCTTTATATTGCAAATTTTAAAAGAGACCAAATCCTCTTGAACCCTAAACTTTATTTCCCCTATCTCTAAATCGACAATGGCTCTTTTTATGGCCAAGGAAGAACAATCAAGGATGATAAGTACCTCTTGGTCCATTCCATAATCTAATTCGACAAAGTCTGCCAAAAGCATAAATTTGTCCACATTAAGAAGAACATCAAACAAAATTCCTATTGACCTTTAGATGAACTGGTCCTCTATTAAAAGTTGCATAGAGTTTGGTGTCGGGGAATCCAATCTGAGCTTTTTCTGGATGGAAAAAGGCATTAAGTTGATGCTCGTACCAAGGTCACATAGATATTTTGCAAAATCATATGGCCGAATTGTACAAGGAATATTGAATGCTCCAGGGTCATTTGTCTTTTCCTCATCCTTACTATCCATGAGAGCACTACGCCCAGTAATAACCTCAATGGTGTTACCTTTAACAAGTTTCTTTTTGGACGTAAACTATTTAATTAACTTAGCGTATCCCGAGATATCTTAGATCGCCTCGAGCAACAGGATGCTTATTTATAGATTGCCAAGTTTTTCCATAAACTTTCTCAATTTGTGACCTTCCTCCTTTTTGCAATCAAAATGGGGGAATAATTTAGGTTGTGGGCCTTGCGTCACTTTGTTGTTTTGAATCTCAACCACTTGTTCCTCACTTTCATCGGTTTCATTGCTATTATTTTTTTTATTAACTTTAAGGTAAGACGTTCTTTTCTTTAGCTTTGGGCATTTACTCACTTAAGCCTCCTTTAGAGCGTTCATCAAGTGTCTTTCCTCTCCTTATGAAAATTAGTAAAACTTGAGCATCATTCTTTAGATTAGCAATCATGTCACAAGGGAGTCCGCCTCTAGGCCTAGCATTTAGTTACATGGAGATTTGACCCACTTAGGTTTGCAATAATACTTCTTTATTCATATTCATATATGAAATATCTATATAATTGTATTTTTCTCCTATATTTCTATGGTGTACATGAATATTATTGAACTGTTAGTGGAGACGGAGTTGGCTATCACTTGGGATAATTTTTTATTAAAGGTGACTACCCTTAGTGTGTATTTTGTTTGCTTTATTTACTAATTTTCTTAGTTGGGCTATGATACCTAATGAGTACAAATGG
Source organism: Capsicum chinense (assembly GCA_026120095.1). Lineage (NCBI taxonomy): Eukaryota > Viridiplantae > Streptophyta > Magnoliopsida > Solanales > Solanaceae > Capsicum > Capsicum chinense. The sequence goes on along the minus strand of JAPEIP010000006.1, from coordinate 155,423,094 downwards.
ACCATACTCATACATATTGTGCCCTTTTGGTGCAGATCTAGGTTTGAGTGTGCCTCATGGTGTTTGATTCAAGAGGCATTTAGATCTTTCCAAGCTAGCAGTTTATTCCATACATTTGGACTGGACTACTACCTGTCCTTATTTTGACTATGAATTTATTTGTAATTAGAGACAAACTTTTTATATTTTGGATACCTTATATGTTTTGAACTCGAGTTGTACTAGTTATGCTCTTGCATTGTGACGTCAGTTTTTGGGATTTAGTTTGGTATCATTGAATATGTATCTCTACTTTTATAATATATATGAAATGTTCAACTTTGTTCTTGGAACCCTACCTTCGGTATTTGTGTTACTTCCTATTTAATATCAGTTTGGTTTATAGGCTTACTTGTAAGCTTTCTACGACATATACCATCATGACCCTTGGTTTTTGGGTTATTAAAAATTAGTATCATAGCAGCCAAGTTCATTGGTGTTAATGGTGTAAGAATGGTTTGTCTAATACAGTTCACAAATTGGTATGCAGGAATTTTTATCTATCTTCTAGAGGCTATAAGATATTTTTTAGGAATTCTCTATTATTTTGTTCCTTATTTCATGATTTCCTTCGTACCTTGGGTTCTAAGTTTTACTTCATTTTTTTTGCATAGATGGTAATGACTAGAACTCATGATGTTAGAGATGTTAAATCTTAGGCAAAAAAGAAAGCCTTGTCAACAGGGCGAGTTGTGAGTCATGGATGGGTTTTAGGTAGTGGATAGGCACAAAGATCTACCTTATCTAGAATTAGAGCTAGGGGAATCTCCCTGAGACTTGTTTTGAGTGTGTTAGGAATGTGGGTCTTACTTTGGTCCCACCTTGTTCTTCTACCACAGTTGTAAAGGGGTTATCAGTTAGCTTGTTGACCCATTTAAAGGATTCTTCTTTGGTTGCTCTTGGTATTCATCTATTTCTTAGTAGGGAACATCTAGTAGTACCCATTTATGCTTTTGGTACTCTATAGACCTTAAGTGTTGTCCATCCTCCAGTGCTGGCATCTGAGAATAGTATTCTGAGGTTAGGAGTTCATCTTTTATCTATGTTACCTCCTTAAGTGATATCTTAGCCTGAAAGTTTAACCATGCCTCATCCTATTATTAGTTTGGTAATTTTTTTAGGATCAAAAGTAGTTAGAGAAGTTCACTCATTAGGGCCCCCTAGGTTTAGTGGTGTTATGAGTAAGGATACCTATGAGTTCTTGATTCACTATCATGAGAAGGTGCATAACCTGGGTTCGTTTGATTCACATGGTGTTGTGTATGCTACTTATCAGTTGAGGGACACTGCTAGAGATTGTTGGAGGTTACTTGGTAAGTGAAGACCTCTCCATTCACTAGATATGACTTGGGATCAGTTTGTTGAGGCTTTTTTGTAGAGTTTTGTTCCTTATAGTCTGAGGGATTAGATTAAAGATAGGTTTGATCACTTGGAGTAGGGATCCATGACTATTATAGAGTAAGAGGCATGTTTCCAAGCCTTTTCTAGATATTTCTATACCAGCATTGCCACCGAATTTGATAATATTCAAAAGTTCATTAAGGGGTTAGAGGTTTCTCTCCAACTTACTACAACTCAGATGGTGGTGTATGGAGCCTTATTTCATAATATAGAGGATCATTCTAAGATGACTGAGGGTAATCCTTAAGAATCTTATGGAGGCACCAAGAAGGAGCTGAATATGGGAGAGTTCAAAGTTCACACATCATGAGGTAGGTATTTTTAAAGTTTCTATGAATCTCATGGTCAACCCATGTTGAAAGCCTTACAAAGTTTAGGTTTTGAGTCTTCTAGTTCAATAGTTCTGGGCTACTATTTTTGTCCGGTCGTGCCTCCTCTTATTGAGTCGGGTCGTAGGGGTTGCTACGTGTGTGATGAGTATGGTCATTTGACAAAGGATTGTCACATCTATGTGTTTAGATCTACTCTTATTTCTATTGTAAGAGGTAGGGGTTCTACCAAAGATGTATGACGGATAAGTAGTGGAGTCCATAGTTGTGATTACTTGGCTATTAAAACAATCGATGGTCGTGGATAATGCTATTCTACACTCTACAGAACAGAGGCAAAGGGTTCTGACGTTGTTATCATAGGTATCATCCTCATTTATTTTAGATCTATATTTGTGTTATTTGATTTGGGATAGACTTTCTCTAATGTGTCTGCATATTTTTCTTTAGGTTTTTATCCAACTAGTAAGCCTCTTGCCATGCCTATTGTGTATCTACCTATGAAGGAGATTCTTTTATGGAGGATCAGGTGTATAAATCCTATATTGTGACTTTTACTGGGTGTGAAACTTGGGTAGATTTTCTTGTTCTAGATATGGTCAACTTCAATGTCATTTTGGGTATGGATTGGTTGGATCCTTACCATGCCATCCTAGATTATTAAATCTAAGACCATGACTTTAGCTTCACCAGGTGTGCTAAGGATTTCTTGGAAGGGTGCACTTTCTTTATGTCCTAAGAGGGTTATATCGTATATTCAGGCTCATCACTTGGTTGAGAGGGGATGTTTATCTTATTTTTTAGTTATCTATGATACTAGTGTTGCTTCACCTCTCTCTTTGGATTCTATTGGCGTCATCTATAGGTTCATGGATGTATTCCCTAAAGATTTGCCGAGTATGCCACTTGATCGTGATGTTTGCATTAATATTAATCTTGATCCATGCACCAAGCCCATTTCTATTTCTTTGTATAGGATGGCGCTAACAGAGTTGAAGAAATTGATAAATCAATTACAAGAGTTTTTAGAAAAGGGATTTATTCAGCCTATTGTATCACCTTGGGATGCTCTTGTCCTGTTTGTGAAAAAAGAATGGGTATATGAATATGTGTATTGAATATAGGCAATTGTTAAGAATAGATATCCTTTTCCTCTTATTGATGATTTATTTGATTATCTTAAGGGTTGTTTGGTATTTTTAAAGATTTATTTTGCATCCTAGTATCACTAGTTGAGGATTAAAGCTTTAGATATTTCGAAAACTACTTTTCGCACTCGATATAGTCATTATAAGTTCTTGGTCATATCCTATGGTATGACTAATGCCCCAGCTGCGTTCATGGAGTTGATAAACTGTGTATTCTAACCATATCTCTACTCTTTTGCGATTGTGTTTATAGATAATATCTATGTTTATTTTAAGATATAGGCCGATCATGAGGAGCATTTGTGAATTGTTCTTTAGAGATTAAGTAATGAGAAGTTGTATGCTAAGTTATTCAAGTGTGACTTTTAGTTGGAGTCTATCTAATTCTTGGGTCATGTAGTGACTAAGGATGGTATTACGATCGATCAAACCAAGATCACGGTGGTTCGCTACTGGGTTAGACCTACTTCTCATAGAAATATTTAGAGGTTCATTGGTTTAGTACGTTACTATCGACATTTTATTGAGGCTTTTTCATCTATCACATCACCATTGACCAAGATGACTTTGAATAAGATTTCATTTCAGTGGTTTGATGCTTGTGAGGTGAGCTTTCAATAGATAAAGAAATTGTTGACATCAGTTCCGATCTTGACTTTTCCCAAGGATGGCTTGGGTTTTACCATCTTCTGTGAAGCTTTATGTGTTGGTTTAGGTGTTGTGTTGATGTATAAAGGTAAGGTGAATGCATATGCTTCTCGTTAGTCAAATCCTTATGAGACGAATTATGCAAACAATGATTGGGAGTTGTCTGCGGTTATTTTTGCTTCGAAGTTGTGGATGGACTACTTGTATGGAGTATGTTGTTAAATTTTCTCAGATTATCATAGCCTTCAATATTTATTCACCCAGTAAGATCTTAATATGAGAAACGATGTTGGGTTGATTTGCTTAAGGATTATGACTTAACTATTCTCTATCATTTGAGCAAGGATAATGTATTTGTAGATGCCTTGAGCTGGAAGTAGACGTGCATAGGTAGCTTGGCGCTTTATTTGACCTAGGAGAGACCTTTGTCCTTACAGGTTCAGTCTTTATCTAATTAGATGGTTAGGCTTGATATTTTGATACCTGAGTGTGTTTTAGCATTCGTAGAGGCTTGGTCTTCTTTGATGTAGCAGATTTGAGCTCATGAGTTTAATAATGATGGATAGAGATTTATTTCGCATAAGGTATTGAGTAGTTATGCTAAAGAAGCCTCATTGATTCAGATTACATTTTGAGGATTGGAGGTTGAGTTTATGTGCTGAGAGTGGATGATTGGATTACATTGATTTTGGAGGAGGCTAATTGTTCCAGGCTTTTATCCATCCAGGAGTGACTAAGATATATCGTGATTTGAGACAACATTACTAGTGGGGTGGTATGCAAAAATACTGATATGACCCGAACCAAGGTCTTGTCATAATTAGCAATCTTCAGTCCAACCGGGATCAAAGACCACCCCCGACACCAACCTAACCAACCAATATTTATCCTCAATAAGATGGACTTGGAACATATAACAAGATAATGTATTAACAATGGGATGACTTTGGGATAAGCCAAAATTCATGGCCAACCAAACAAAGTCAACCCACTAATAACCTAAACCAACCATCTAAAACAACCATATAATGATGCAAAACCATAAACCAAAATCAAAATAATAATCGAATGTATATTTATATATATATAACATGATCAACCATGCCTAAGTCCATAGTTGTTCATACAAAGCCTCTAAACCAAAACTAATGAGTACCTAGTCGGGATGTGCCCCCGACCATATCGAAAAATTAAAATCTATGAAAGATGAATACGTGTAAAGTCATCCATGACATGAAAAAGATGACTTTAGAACTATGGAAGCTCACTACTTCAATCAAACACCAACAGTTCCCAAATCCTATTAAAAAGCATGAAGAGTAGTATGGTCGTTATCTGCATCGTGTAGGGGATACAGCCGCCCGAAGATGGGTTAGCGGGTGAATGCTAGCATGAACTCAGGCTAAGGATAAAATAATTCCAACCTTTAGAACCAAGTAAACCAACCATATTCATACAAAACATACATATATATAACCATGCCGGGAAAGGGAACCGGGTTTAGCATGTCTTTAAAACCATTAACCTGGGTATGTGAAGTTTAACCTTCCTAAAACTACCCACAGGATACATGGGTTTAGTGTTGCCCCCTGAATGATCCTCAATGCGTGTAGTCACACGAATCGGAGATACCATAAGAGTAGTGGATTCTTGAGTACCCTTTGCTCTCCATGATACATATATACAGTGTACTTGGAGGATTTCCGAGTACCTCATGAGTATCATATATGGTTGCCATGACCAACCCTTATGTCAGCAAACATAAGTTTCTAGTGTTCTTCCCTCATATTCCCACCTTCACGTTTATCTATAACACTCCGCCATTTTTTCTCAATTAAAACCATTAGAATCCAACTAAACCATTATTCCATTGTTATCAATTAAGGCTGTTACAAGTGGTGTCGTCATACTATTTATAGCTTTCAAGCAATGTCCTTAGCCAACCTTAGGGGAGTATAGTGTACCTTATAGGTTATATTAATTAGTGTACTTGAGGGATTACCATGTACCCCGGAAGTACATCATCATTGTGCTTACTTGGGGGATTCACGTGTACCCCGCAAGAATTTTAACATTCAACCCAATTTCATCATTTCATTCACTTAAGGGGTTCCCCTGTACCCCGCAATGTTTTCATTCAAATAAATTTCATAGTCATCAACGATTTACAATTTAACCATTCCAATAATTGAAAATATTTTTAACATTCAAACCATGAAAAACCAACCAAATCTACCTAGGGTTTTATTACCATACCATTTCATGCAAAAGTTCTAATAAAAGTTCAACAATAGAGTAAGAACGATCTCTTAGGCTTTTGATCAAACATTTTCAGGGCATACCTTTACCAAGACAAAAATCAAAGTATATCCCATCAAAATAAGGGTTACCCATGACCCATTTGTTAAAACATAACCAACAATCACGCATATGTGCAAACCATCACCAAAAACATCGAAAAACATAGTTTAAGTTATTATTCATCAATATAAATCAAAACCCTCAACATATGTTTCAAAAACAACCATTCATGATTCATAAGAAATGTTTAAAACACATTAACACATGACTTTAATTGGAAATAACACTGAGGGAAGGATTATATTCCCTATACATGAAGATTCCCGAATGAAACGTGACTTTTGATCCCTCTGAAGAACACTTGTAGAAACCCTAGCATCCAATCTTCAAGAACGAGTTTGAGAGAGTACTTGAAGTGTTTCTATTCTTCAAAGTGAGTTATGAGAGGCCATTAAGGGTTATATTAATTGGGTACATAAGGGTTTAAGGTGGGAAATGTTTAGACTACCCTTGACTTTAAAGAAAAAATTAACCCCTAGATGGGTACGACCCACACATTTAAACCGTACTCGAGGTTACAAGTGGTACCCTAACTCATACCCTACCCTTTACCATTGTCCTCTATACTGACCAATATACAATAACACAACCCCAAACTCATACCTTAGGGTATGAGTGGTACCCCCAAATCGTACCCTAAATCGTACCTTAGACAATTTCAAATAGTCCAACCAGTAAGCACCATACGACTTGGCATCATACTTCTCGTATCCAACTATACAACTCGTATGAAGTTGATTCATAACTTGGACACTAAACAAGGCAAATGTACTTCTCAAAATACTAGTGAGCCATCCCCAAACTGTATCTAAGCGTACGATTGGTACCATTGAGTCATACCTTGTGCAGAGTGTCCAAAACTAATGAAATTTTATGAGGGTCAAAAACCTGGTGTGTTATAGTCTCCCCCACTAGGATCATTCATCATAAAATGACGGGTATGATCAAGAACAAGCACAACGTAACACATTAACACACATCTAACTTTCTTCCACCCAAAATAGAAAAAAAGGACATATATTAAGATGAGTAGATCGCCAGATTCCCCATGCATAGTTTATACCTCAATACCTCCATTCGACCTCCAAGTTAGAAAATAAAGATGTAAGAGAAACCATCCTTTCCTTTAATAAAGTTCGAAAACAAAGATTAGTTAAAAAACAAATACCTTATGTACAAGTTTCTAGAACAAATAACCAACATGGATACTTTGACTCCATGTCCCCTTTTATATCCTAAATGGCTTTCTCAGACTTTTGGTTCCATCATTGAACCCTAACCGAAGCCATACCTTTGTTCATAACCAGTGAACTTACCAGCCCAAGATCCTCACCAGCGCCTCCTTATAGGACAAAGAATCCTAGGAACCAATACTACCCAAAGAAACAACTTACAAAGGATCACCGACACCTTTTTTCCATACCAACGCCTGGACTACCAAGTTAATAAAACTCACACTAGAGAGCTAGTTCAAGTCCACTTATAACTTCCCGTAGATATATCACTATGAGTGACTGAGTCTAACGATACACTACATCTATGTTCCATCCTATCCAAAGATAAAAGGAGTTAACTTAGGCCACTAGGATATACTCTTACATCTATCCTTAAACACTACTTTTCTCCATTACCATTATAATATTAAAACCATAAGTACAAGGTAAAGGGAAAACCATAATGAAAATTATAACCAACAACCATAATATATATGAAAACCTAGAACCATATAACTATTATTCCATGAAATAATTTAAGAAAAATATCTCACCAAGACTCTAAAGTACCCAACACAATGATTGGTATATCCTTCAATCACAATATCTAAGCCTACCTCTTCTATACCCGTAGTATGATCTATCCTTCCAAAGATCTGGCACCATCTATCACTTTCACAAGGGTTTTCACCACCTATTCCTTTCCTATCCATTCCTTATAATGAGAACCTTACCTCACCTTCCAAAATGTTAGTTCTATTAGCCAGTGTAGAATCTCACCCACATAGGGACTTCTACATTCCTCATTTAAAAATATCCCCACTATCCTTAAGCCACTAACATCCCAGCACAAGAAGGGTCATTTAAGGAACTGAATAACAAGAATTATCCATGCCAACCTTGGAAAGACACCCCTCCCCAAAAAAAATAAGACACGGCACCATAGGGATGAAGTACTTTATAGTAACCACCTAGACCATAATGAAGAACCATCCTGACATAATCATACCATTAAAAAAGTCCTTAGGATGGAACACCAAATGTAACACAACCGCATATACCATAGGTAATGTAATGTAAAGTCAAGATTTATATTCAAGGAACAAGGCTAATGCAAAATATAAACCTTAGGAATAAGCTCTATAAGAATGCATGCAACACTAGTAGAGTAACCTCTTAGCCGAGATAGGTAAGAATCACTAGGATATGCAACCAGACCTTCCCTTAGAGTCCACTGCTAAAACAAAATTTTAGATTACTCCTCGACCTTTATCCCATGACACTTATAAGCACAATGTTCTACTTTATTAGGTCTCACCAAGGATGTACACTAAGAAAACTTAATTTCCCTATACCCAAAACCTTATCAACCTACCAACAACCTATGAATTTCAAGGAAACCATTCCCTTTATGCTTGCAAGAATTAAAACACTCCACCAAGATGGATGAAACCTTCACTTAAGAAATCCCTTAATTTTCCCCTTACACTTCTTGAACTCAACCAAATCCATTATATAAAGAAAAAATAGAAATTGAACAAGTGTTTGAAATAAAACGATCCCAAACAAACTTCCTCATCAGAAAGACACCAGGAGGGTTATCAGAAAGGACCTCAATAAATTCACACATCACCCAAACCAAATGCAATGAAAGACCTTTTAAGTTAAAACCTTTAACTTGAACTAAATGGAAGAGAGACATCTTGGAGACCAATCCCCAAGTTGTGAGATATCATGTAACCTTTCCCTTAATAGTTAGGGAATGAAACTATTCTCCTATTCTATAATTAATTCACCATCAATCCTAATGACAACCTTACAGATCTGAAGAACAAATAATGCAAAGCATGAGTATAACCAATCCATCTCCAGAATGACATTGAAATCCACCATATCCAAGTCAAATAATCCATAAAGACCAAAAAATACCATACACCTCTATAGACTTCTTTAAAAATTATGGAATTACCTATCAGTGTAGAAATAAAAAGAAAAGAATCTGAAATAACCATAAGATTAAAAACAAAACACAACCACAAATAGGGTCACAAAGAGAGAGGGAATCCTAGACTAACTAATCAATACTTATAATAAGAGAAGAGTTTTCAGCATTCTAGGGTTAGCATCATAAGATGCCTCAGACACTCAAGGGATAGTGAATTCATTGAGATAATCCTGACCATTGTCAAAACGAGAAGCAACCCCGTTGGTGCAAGATTTAGAGAAGTAGTAACCAATGTCCTATTTACCCAAGCAATAATCATTATAGGACATTAATAATGTATAAGACTCAACTGACCATAACTTAAATAATGATTACTCTATTTCTCGCAATAACCACGGTGTGACCGACCATAAAATCTACAATGAGGGTAGGCTGATGTGGATTCGGCCCCAATAGTCTAAGATTGGGAACTTTCTGCTCTAGATCCTGAGATTAGGAACTTTGTCCTCTAGAAGCATTACCACTCTGAAAGCATCAGCCTCCCAACAAATTCAGGTCGAGAGCAATAGTATTAGCTATAAAAATAGAGTTAGAACCCACTCAACTCTTCCTTTTGAACCACTTACCACTATATAGTAGCCTCTCTTTTGTCCAAAAAGCAAAGCCTCTCATGTTGACTATTTCTAGACCTTGCAATATTCTTATTCGTACTAATAGGACCAGACTAGCAAGACATATTTATCACTATTTTGGTGGATAGATTAATAGAATGATAAAATGCAGCATTGGTAACCTCTACTTGAGGTAAATAAGCATTAAAACCACTTTTTAAAATAAGGTTAGGGCAAATCGGTGGGACTCCAAGGGGAAAACTAGAAGCTATAACCCTTGACCGGGTCTGTGCCACATGAATTGGACTAGATCCATACATGTTGACCTCGAGTAGGACAAGTGAGTTTCCACAAACTTTGTATCGTTGAGAGGATATGATCTAAAAGATAAACCAAAAATGATTTAGGGAAGAGTTCAAGACCTTAGACTTTATGTCTCAAAAGTAGAACAACAAACAAATGAAATATTCCTAAATACCTCATAGTCTTGTTATTATAAGTGTGGTGCACGACACACCCATAAGAAATACTCTACTTGACATAGAAATGTGGATACCCCATGACACGAAAACCCAATGTATGATACCATATTAATATGACCTAAACTGAGGCCTTATCGTAATAGGAAATCTTTAGTCTAATCGGGATCGAAGATCCCCTCGATACCCAACCCAACCAACCAATATATTCCCTAAGTTGGATGGAATCCAAACATATAATGAGATAATCTATTAAGAGTATGATGTCTTTGGGATAAGCCTAAATCTGAGGACAACCCAACTAAGTCAACCCATACAATAACCAAAACCAACAATTCAAGCCAACCACATAACCATGCGAAACCATAAAAAAAATATCAAAATAATAACCTAATGTATATTTATATATAGAACATGATCAACCATACCTAAGTCCAAAGTTATCCATAAAACTCTCCAAACCAAAACCAAAGAGTACCTAGTTAGGACATGCCCCCAACCATAGCCAAAAACCACAATCTATGAAAGCTAATGTATGTAAAGTAATCCATGATATGAAAGAGATGCCTTCCAAATTATATAATCTCACTACTTCAATAAAACACTGACTTTTCCTTAATCTAATCAATAAGCAGGAGGAGTATTATGGCTATTTCCTTTGTTGTATGGGCATACAGCCGCCCAAAGATGGGTTAGCGACTGAACTGTAGCATGAACCTATGATAAGGATAAAATAATACCGACCATTAAAACCAAGTAAACAGACCATATGCGCACAAACCATACATATATATATAACTATGTCGGGAAAAGGAATCGAGTTAAACATGCCTTAAAAACCATTAAGCTAGGTATGTAAATCTGAACTATCCTAAAATCACCCATGACCTATATTGGTCTATTGTAACCCTCTGTATAGGCCTTGATATGTGTAGCCGCATGAACCAGAGATACCATACAAGTAGGGGATTCTTGAGTACCTTTCGCTCTCCATGACACATATGTAAAGTGTACTTAGAGAATTCCTATGTACCTCATAAGTATTATATATTGTTTCCATGACCAACCCTTATGTCTGTAAAAATGAGTTTCTAGTATTTATCTCTTGGATTCCCACCTTCATAGTTGGCAATCACACCCTGCCATTATTTCCCAATTAAAACCATTACAATCTAACTAAACTATTATTGTATTATTATCAATCAAGGCTATTATAAGTGATATCATCATATCGACTATAGCTTTCAAGCAGTGTCCTTAACCAACCTTAGAGGAGTCCTGTGTACCCCATAGTTTATATTAATTAGTCTACTTGGGAGATTACCATGTACCTCTCAATTACATCATCATTAAGGTACAAGGGATTACCATCTACACCTAAAGTACTTCATCATTAAGATTACTTAGGGTATTCCCGTGTACTCCAAAGACATTTAATTTTGAACCCAATATTATCATTTTATTCAATAGTCTTCAAGGCTTTAAAATTTAACCATTACAACCATTTAAGACATTTCTACCATTCAAACTATTCAAACCATTTAAAATCATCCAAATCCTTTTTGGGTTCTATTACTAAATCATACCACATAATAGTTCTAATAAAATTTCAATAATAGAGTAAAAATATTCTCTTAGGCATTTTATCAAATTTGTAGAGGGCATACCTTTACCAAGACCAAAAAAAATGCATAAACGATCATATTAAGGGTTACTTTTGGCCCATTTGTTAAACCATAACCAAAAATCACCCACATGTACAACCCATCACCAAAAACCTGAGAAAATATAGTTTAAACCACTACTCAACAATATGGAGGAAAACCATCAACATATGTTTCCAAAACTACCAATTATGATTTATAATAAATATTTAAAACACATTAAACCATGCCTTTGATTGGAACTAACAATGAGGTAAGCAGAACATGCCTTATACAAGAAGATTCTAGAAAAAAAGTGACACTTGAGCCCATTGAAGAACACTAGTAGAAACACTTGCCTCCAATATTCAAGAGTGAGTTTGAGAGAGTATTTGAAATATTTCTATTCTTCAAAATAAGTTATGAGAGGCCACCAAAGGTTATATAACATAGGCACATAAGGGTTTAAGGTGGGAAATGTTCGTACTACCCCCAACTTAAAAGCTAAAAATCAACCCTCATATGGGTACGACCAACCCATGCAAACCATACCCTAGGGTATGAGTGATAATATAAATTGTACCCTACCCTTTACCATGGTCCCCTATACTGACCAACATACAAGAACACAAGCCCTAACTCATACCTTAAGGTATGAGTGGAACCCCCAAACAGTACCCTAAATTATCCCTTGGATAACTTCAACAAGTCCAACCAATAAGCATCATACGAAATGGAATAATACTTTTTATATCGAACCATATGACTCGTATGATGTTTATTCATACCTTGGACAATAATCAAGACAAACCTACTACCCAACATACGGTTGGGCTATCCTCAAACCCTATCTAAGAGTAAAATTGGTACCCTTGAGTTGTACCTTAGTTTCAAAAATTAATGAAATATTGCGAGGGTCAAAAACCTTTTTTGTTATAAAGACATAGCAGATTTGGTATCTCACAGCCTATGTTGCCAACATAAGAAGGCCAGGCATTTAAGACCCAATGTTTTCTTTAAAGGTTACCTATTTTTGATTGGAAATAGGAATAAATCACTATAAACTTCATGACTAGGTTGCATCATACATCTTTTGGTTCTTATAGTATTTGGGTTATTATGGATAATTTTAACAAATCTACTCACTTTATTCCAGTTCAGGTCTCTTTCAGTGCCAATTTTTATTATCTCAAATCGAGATTTAATATTCACATCTCACTTTAAGAAAACCTTTCAGGATAAGTTAGGTACTTGTGTTGATCTTAGTATAATATTTTACCCCAGACAGACAACAATCATAGTGGACTATTTAGGTTTTGAAGGATATGCTCTACACTTGTATGATAGACTTTGGCGGTCAATTGGAGAAACATCTAGATTTGGAATAGTTTACGTATAATAATATCTACCATCCCAGTTTTGCTATTGCTTATTTTGAAGCTTGGTATGGTAGGCGTTATCACTCTTTATTTAGTTGGTTTATGGTTTTTAAGATTAGATCCTGACGTACAGACTTGCTTCATCACTCTTTAGATAGGGTGTGGGTTATTCAGGATAGACTTTGAGTGGATTAGAGTAGGCAAAACTGCTATGCAAATCATCGACTTCTTACCTTGCAATTTGGTTTTGGTGAGCATGTTTTCCTTTGAGTTTTACCCATGAAGGGTGTGATGTGGTTTTGGAAAAGGGGCAAACTTATCCCTATATATATTGATCCATTCGAGATTCATTAGACTTTTGGTGATATGGGTTGCTTTTCTTCTAGATTTATCAGTTATTCATCCAATTTTTTATGTTTTCATGGTTCAAAATTTCATTTCTGATGAGTCTCATGTCATTCATTAGGATTCGATTAAGATATATCAAAAGTTGCATTTTATTAAGGAGCCTATCTCTATCTTTTCTAGAGATGTTAGACGTTTGTGTTCTAAAGATATTTTTGTAGTTAAGGTCCACTAGAAATAACAACCTATAGATGAGGCTACTTAGGGGTCGAGTTCCATATGCATAATTCTTATCCCTGGGGTTTTTGCTCTCTTAATTATTTACTTGCATTTTGTTCAAGAACGAACAACATTTCTAGTGGTGGATTTTTGATGATTTATGTGAAATATTTATTCCTATATGATATGAGCATTTTACCCATCCAAGTGGTTACTTTGTGGTATTTCTGGCATGTGGGGATGATTGACATGGTTCCTGATGTATTTTGTTAGGATTTATGTAATATAGTGGTATTTAGGTGGCCTGAGAAGCCTTATAGTATACTTCGGTCAATATTTATTGATATGATAATTGGATGGCAAAATGTAATATGCCAACATATTTAGAACGTCAATTTTAGAGGGGGGGGGGGGGTAACATGGTTAGTATGATTTTATGGCTTTTATATCTCATTTTGATCCTCAATTTAAAAAGTTGTGAAATTAGATTTTGGGGGTCAGCATTGTGAAAATGATGTTTTTTTTTGTAAAATCTGATATAACCATTGAGTCTGGAGCATCAAATTTTATAGGGTAACATGGTTTGTTTGCATTCTTAAGATTCTGGATAAATATCGAGGTGTCCGTAGAGTCTTGGAGAAATCCAAGTCTCCAAAACTGGTGCACCTCAACTGGTGCAGCCGCTAAAATGCCACTTATGCCGCTTTAGTGGCTAGCACTGAAGTGCCATATGGTCACTTTAGTAGTCAGCAACACTAGGAGCAAGGGCGCTTTAGCAACCCTTTTCCGCTTTAGTGGAGCGTGCTAGAAGGCCTTGTCTGCTTTAGCAGACTGCCCCTCTTGGCGAATACCGCTAAAGCAGTAATAAACCAGTAAAGTGGTTATCGCTAAAGCAGCCACTTAACCGCTTTAGTGGTACCTGTGGCCCTAGGTATAAATAATAGTTTTCTCATTTCTTTACCATTTTTGAGACTTGGAGCTTAGGGTTTTGTGTTTTTAGCGAATTCTATTGTTCCTAAGCTTAGGTAGCTTCAAAACACCTATTTCAACTATGTTCCTTCAATTTTAACTTTTAAATCTTGATTAAATGCAAATTTAAAAGTGAAAATTGGGGCTCAAAAGACCTAAAAATTATATTCTTTGATTTAAATTCCAATTTCAATGCATTTTCACTTGGGTGAGGTTTTAATCTAATAATTATCATTTTCCCCTTAATTTCATCTTCAAAACAACTCCAATTCTTGATTTTCAAATAGATTTAGAAGGTTTTGCCGATAAAGCTTAAAAATGGTTGTTGTCGATTTGGACCTTGTTCTAACTTGTTTTCACTTGGGTTTTCATCTATATACTCTTAAGAGTATGGGTAATATGTTTCAAAAATAAAATTACAATTTTACCCTTCGTTTTAAATAAACCGTTATAACCCTGACTCAAAATTAGGTAATATGGGTATCGTTGTCTTTCTTTTGATACAAAAATTCTATATTTCTATGTCCTAGTTGATTCCAAGTCTACTCGTGGAGTAAGGCTTTGGATTGAAAGATTTTAGAATGATTTATGGCTCATTCGAGGTTGGTTATAGCTTAACTTTCTTCAAACTGGGTTGGGCAGTCAATATTGGTACAAAATTATGTAAAGGGTGTGCGAACTGATCATTAGAATGCCTATATTATTGTTTTGTTCCCATTCGGAGGCCTATATATTGATGTTATTTTGTGGTTTTGGAATATTAATTGCTATGTGTTACCATGTTGGGTCCTATATGACATTATTGGCTTTGTGTATGTAGAAATTATTTATAATCTTATTAGATGAAAAAGCCTAATGTGGTATCAAGGGTGACTTTTTAATGTATTACATTCTATTGGCATATGGATTATGTTGGATTCATGGATGATTGGATTAATGAGTGGATTTTGGCTCTCTTGGTTGGTATATTAGTTGGATATGGAAGTATCTCATTCTAGTCAGTTATAAGCATTGCGTCCTCATATCATATTCATTCTTGGAACATCGGTACCACCATGGAATACTGGATATACTGACTTTTTTGATAGAAAATGTGACATTTAAAATTCTCTACCGATGTATGTCTTGGAGAGGAGTTATGGATATTCGTATTGGATATTGTTTGTTAATGGATTGATTTACACCCTATGTTTCCTATATCAGTAAGATTTATCTCCGTAGGTGTATACAGAGGTTGTGCAAAAAACTCGGGTATCATCATCATTATTTTTATCATCATCATCATTATTATCATTATCATTATCACTATTGAATTTGTATTTACCTTGCATTTTTCTATGATATGTTATCTTTCCTTGATTTGATACATTTCTATGCATTTTTCTTTCTTCCTATTTATATGTCTCATATCAGTATACTTGTATTTATCTCTTAGATTAATATTGTTTATGTGAATATTATGGAACTGTTAGTGGAGATAGTGTAGGCTATCATTTGGGACATTTTTTGGTTATAGGTGACGTACCCTTAGTGTGAATTTTGTATGCTTTATTTTCAACTTTTCTCAAGTTGGCCTAAGATAATTGTTGAGTACAAGTAGAGCGTACTTACCGTTACAACACCATTTCGGTGTAGATCCAAATTTAAGTGCTCCTTAAGTAGGTTAAATTTGGTGGCATTTGGAGTTTTTTGAGGTATTGGTTGATTTCAGGAGTTCAGAGTGGACTACTACCTTTCCTTATTAATACTATTTCTTTATTTGTATTTAGAAATAGTGTTGTTCCGTTTTGGATACCTTCTGTATTTTGATCACGAATTTTACTAGTTATGTTCTTACACTGTGACACTAGGTTTTGGGATTTGGCTTGGTATCATTGACTATGTGTCTCTAATTTCACTATGTATCTGAGTGGTTTGGCTTCGTTCTAGGAGCCTTGCCTTGGGTATTGGTGTTATTGCCCTTTTCATATAAGTTTAGATGATAGGCTTACTTTTCAAGTCTCACTTAGACAAGTGCCATCATGTCCCTTGATTTTTGGGTTGTGACACAAGGATCATGAAATCACCTGGGAAGATAAAGGAAGCTACCTTCATCAACACATCACACATTATAACAACTTGTTTCTTCACAGTTTAATCAACCATCAATAATCTCATCGACGTCGACTTTGGTACCCCTATCCTTAACAACTTGTACACTACTAGCGACATCAGATTTATGCTAGCTCCCAAGTTACACAATGCTCATAAAAAATTCTGGGACTTAATTGTGACAGAAATTGTTAAAGCTCTGAGGTCTTCTTTCTTCTCAACCAAAGACCATAAAGCAATAGCACTACAATGTTGTATATTATCAGTGGGCTCAAAAATCACCATCGATTTCTTTTTCACTAAGTACTTTATGAACTTTGCATTACAATACATCTACAAAAGGGATATTCACAAACAACTCCTTTAACATAGACATAAATTTTTTTATTTCTCTTCTTCTTGCTTCTTCAACCTTTATGGAAAAGAACTATCCTACCCATGATCTTGAGTTGGCAGTTGTTGGTTTTTCCTTAAAAATTTGGAGGCACTCTTATTATGGGGTTCATGTGGACATGTTCACTAACCATAAGATTTTACAGTATGTGTTCATGCAGAAGGATCTGAATCTTTATTGGAGAAAGTGGCTTAAGTTGTTGCAAAATTATGATATGAGTGTGTTGTATCACCTTGACAAGGCCAATATAGTGGTATATGCCCTTAGTAGATTGTCTATAGGTAGTATTGCTCATGTTAAGGGAAATACAATTAAGTTAGGTAGTGAGGTTTATCAACTAGCTAGATTAGGAGGTCGGTTTATTGATTTAGCTGAGGGAAGTATTTGGGTACAGAATGGTTTGGAATCTTCATGGTTGCCAAATTTAAAGAAAAACAAGTTAGGGATCCTAGTTTAGCTATGTTGAAGGAGGAAGCTAGAGACCAGAAGGTGGAGGTTTTCTCCTATGCGGGATGTGGCGTGATTCGTTGTCAAGATAGGTTATGTGTTCCATGTGTTGATTGTCTGAGATAACAAATTCTAATATAAATACATGGTGCGGGATATTTTATCCACCTAAGAGACACTAAGATGTACTGTAATTTATGAGAAATCTATTGGGAGAGTGGTATGAAGAAAGATATTATAGAGTTTGGGGCTAACTGTTCGAATTTTTAGTAGGTTAAAGTTGAGCACTAGAGGTCCAGTGGTACTTTATAGGAGTTCAGCATCCCCACTTAGAAGTGGGAAGTGGTGAACATCGATTTTATAACAGGACTACCTCGTACGCATCATCATCATGATTCACTCTGGGTCGTTATTTATAGTATGACAAAGTCAGCCTATTTCTTGCTAATTCATTCATCATATACAACCAAGGATTGTGCTACACTCTATCTCTAATAGTTTGTTAGGTTTCATGGGATTCCGTTGTCTATTATTTTAGATAAAGGTAGTCAGTTTAACTCTCATTTGTGGAAGGTTTTTTAAAAGGGTCATAGTACCCTAAGTCCATCTTAGCACATCCTTTCATACTTAGATAGATAGTCAGGAAGAGAGACCATTCAAACCATGGAAGAGATGTTGAGGGTGTGTGTTATTGACTTTAAAGGTAGCTGGGAAGAGCACTTGCCTTTTATAGAGTTTGCCTATAATAATAATTATCACTCCAATATCTAGATGGCTCGATTCAATGCCCTATATGAAATGAGATATAGGTCTCCTATTGGTCGGTTTGAAATAGGTAAAGCTACTTTGATATGGCTATATTAAGTGTTCGAGGAAATGGAGAAGGTTTATTTAATTCGTAAGAGGTTGAAAATAGCCAAAGATGTTAGAAGTCTTTTGCAAACGTGAGAAGAAGGGATTCTGAGTCTGATGTTGATGATTTAGTTTATTTAAAAATATTGCCTCTGATGGGAGGGAACAAATTTGGCTAAAAATGGAAACTCAATCCCAGATATGTTTGTCCATATAGGATCTTGAACAATTTTGGGAATGTAGCTTATGAGCATGAGTTGCCTACAGATTAAACATCAGTGCATCTAGTGTTCTATGTTTCTTTGTTCAATGATTCAACTGTTGTTTCTTTAGAAAGTATAGATGTTCAGGATAGCCTTTCCTATGAAGGATTTTAAGTTGAGATCCTTGATTTTCAGATTTGTAGGATAAGGAATATGAAGTCCCCTTGGTTAAAGTTCTATTGAGGAATCAGTTTGTTGAGGGAGCTACTTGGGAAGCAAAGGCAGATATGCGAGCCAAGTACCTTTATCTTTTCTCCATAAATCAAATTCATCTTGAGGTAACGATCTTCCATAGATTGACTCGTTTATGTTCTTTATTTAAGATATGTAACAATTATCATGTCATTACATGTATTCACAAAATCAGTTCAGTTCTTGTATCATGCTTCAGACTTAACTATATAATCATGTTCTAAGTCATGCATGTTAAGTATATGGTCTTAGCTACCTTAGTGTTTTTAGTCTAACCAATTTCATTCGAGGATGAATGTTCCCAAAGGAAAGATATTGTAATACCCCGTAAGATTCTCTGCTCGGTTCAGTTGTAGATGCATGATTACGGGGCCTAAGGCTTGAAATTTTCACTTAGTGTTAAGGACTTGGTCATTTTGAAGACCCCTAGATTTTATGGATTTTAATTTTTATCTTCGTGACCTTGAGATATTGGGTTTTGAGTTCATTCATTTTTGGGGTTGTTAAAGGTATGTCTTGGGGAAATTTCAAGATTTTTAAATGGAAATACAGGCATGTTTGGGAAATAAAAATAGTGCACCCATAGAGATAGGCCCACCCCGTGAGGGCTAGTCCACCGAGATATGGCCCACGCTGCAAGGGCTAGTCCAGACGGATAGGGCCCTCGTCATGAAGTACATTTCATCGGGACAGTGACCGCGTCGCGGGGGTGTATATTTTTAGCTTTATTTTTTAAGGAGACAAGCGGTAATTTGGTCCTTTTCCCTTAACCCAACTCGTCCATAACACAATTTGGGGCTTCAAAAAGAGCCTTATTTTCCTCTTTCACTCTAAATTGTTCTCATAAAAACCTTCCCCTTTCCGTAAGAACAAACTCAATTTTGTACCTAAGAAATCCAACGTTCAAGCTTCCAATCCAAGAAATCTTCAAAAATTCTGTTATTAAGGTATGCGGGTATTCAACCATGGGTATGTTTCACCCATAGAGACCACAAAAACCTTCTTTATACATAATAAGTGTGTCAATTTCAACCACCTACTATCTTAATTGGGTACCCCTATTTCTAGAAGATGCCTAAGATATAGTCAACTTCATAATCACCCTTATATCTAATATAGTGAAAACTGGAAAACTATATTCATTAATTTTCTTCTATTGCCTTGTCACGCTAATCCCTCTTTAAAGGATAATAAAGGTTCTAAAATTTCACCCAAATAATTCTTTCAAGGATGATTTGAGCTATCAACAGTTTGGGATTTTCATCCACAAACCCATTTTAGCTATTTGAGGCTTTCATCCATAAATTCCAACTAATTTTACCAAACAATAGCAAAACCCATTATCCAGAAACTAGCATAAAAACAAATACATCATAACCCAAACATAATTGCACCATAGTTCAACATAATCCCTAGACCATGAAAGTTTAGCTACTCACGAAGAAAAGAGATAAAAATATACCACAAGGATTTTTCAAAACATTCATTCTCAATTATGCTAACTTCAAAGTCTCCAAATAAAAAATACAAAATGTTTCCCAAATTAGTGTTTTAAACTTCAAATTCAAATTGTTGCTAGAGTCTAGAATACCCAAAAGATAAAGGGTTTTATCCTTAAAAAGGATTTGGGCTTGGCTGAATGAATTTACAAAATTGTCCCTGGGTACATTTCCCACTTAGCCATGATAGCTGAAGCTTATCTGCAATCACGGCTAACGGACAGTGGTAAGGATACCATAATCGCGACATTCTGACCTACTTGTGACACGATTGCGGTAACTAAGGCTTGTTTGTGCTTCAAGTGTTATAGATGCACTTCTTTCTCATTTTTTGTACTTTTCAACTAAATTCCATATATTTCATATTCCTAACCTGTATGCCTGCAAAAATATGAAAATTAGTGCATTTAATCACAAATTTGTCTTACTTATACCTTCCATTCATAGTAGTGTGTTGGATTGTTGAGTGCACTTAAGTGATAAATTCGCCCCTCATCAATTACAATACATTTCTAAAAAATATTCCTAACCCTACCTATGTGAAAGATTTTTGACAAAAATCTTGTTACACCACAATGTACATACTTGTAGGAGAAATGCTTATTGCCTGACTTAAAACTATTGGAGATAATAAAGTAGGACTTTCTCAATAATTTTTTTTGGAGAAAGAGTACTATGGATGATGTTATACTATCCCATTAGTTTGTCGAGGGACACTATCTGATTGGTGTCTCACAAAGATGTCTAAGAAATATTGATATAAGAAAATCTTATGAATCTCTTGATTGATGATTTTTTAAGATGATTTTAGTAAAATTTGGTGTACCTATGAAATTTGTGAACTTAATCATAGAATGTGTAAGTACTGTGCAATATGTTATTTTGATAAATGGTGTAGAACACAAGTTTGAGGCCATGAAGGAGCTAAGCGAAGGTGACATGATGTCACCAAATTTTAATTACCATCTCAGTTGGGGAAAAATGCATATATGCTTAGTAGATGCCCTATTAATATTTTATCGAGCTGATAAGGATTCTATACAACTACTAATGTGAGATTTTACTCACTTTTATAGGGTTTTAGGATTATATGCCGTCCTCTAAAAGAGCTCTATCTATCTGGTTAGGGTGTCTAACAACTTTATAAGGTAAATAATGGTAGCTATGCAATTCTCCTTTGGGAACATGCCATTTAAATACCTTGTTATACACATATCTTATTGGAAATTTTTTATCTTTAGTGGAGAGAATAGTTTCTAGAATCAAATGTTGGACTAAGAAGTTCCTATCCTATAGTGGAAGAATACAATTGATCAAGAGTGTGTTATTTGAAATGTAGACATATTGGGAATCTTTTTACTTTCTAAAATCATTACATAACAGATCACAAGCATATGTATAATTTTTTGTGGACTGATAGTACTGACTCCTAAAAAATGGCTCTTATGGCTTGGGACATAATTTGCAAGAACAAAGTAGTAGGAGGATAGAATTGTCTCGTCATTCATATATGGAACAAAGAAACTATTTGCAAATCACTTTGGGCACTCACAAAAAGAAATGAAATATTATGGATCCATTAGGTTCAAAATTATTAAATTAAAAGGCATCGTATTGATAATGTGCGAACACTTAGACAAGTAAGCTAGGTGGTCAAAAAGTGATGGATTCAAGAAGATGGTTCAATGGAAGCAATATAAAGATTAAATTGAGAAGATACTGCTCTAAGGGTAAACTCAACATTTAATGAGTGTACTTAGATTTGTCTCTATAATGTCCTAAAGTCCATTGGAATAGCATTGTTCGTGGATTTGGCCTAATTCAACAACATATGTCCATTACTTGGCTTTCTTTTCATAAAATATTGGCTATTGTAAGTATACTTAAGAATTGGGGCATCAAGTTCATAGGGAATGTGTCCTTTTTAGAGCAGGCAACAAAGCAACTCAAGAACATTTATTGAATGACCGTGGTCACTCAAAATAGGTATGAGGCAAACTTTTATCTTTGATATGAGAGTATCAATAAATCTATGGAATTTTCATAATGCGTGAAAAGAAGTAGAGGCAAAGTAGACATTTTGGATTTCTTATCACTACCTTAATCATATATAGAGTAAATGTAATGACAGGATACTTAAAGATAAGACCAGAGAAAGTAAAGGTAGAATTAAAGAAATCATGTTGGAAGTGCGTATCAGAAGGTGTTTGTTTCAAAAGTTAATACAAGTTGAATTACCCAAAAGATCCTCACTCAAGGTAACTTCATTTTTTAGATATGAGAGGGAGTTTTGTGATCCACCATGATTAAATGAGAAGATTAGCAATGGAGAAAGAAAAATTGGTAATGCATATGACAATTCGACGATAATGATGACCTTAGCCAAATTAGACAGTGAGCTATGACCACTTAGGGTCAATTTTGGGCTCATTTTATAATAGATACCCCATGACTAAAAATAGATAGGATTTTTCTTTCCTAGGATAGATGATTTTTGATGAAAAATACACCTGTGAGTGCTTACAACAGCTTGTTGAGAGCTTTATTATTGCTTAAAACTTTTGGATGTGAGGTGATTAATCTCCCTCTCGGTATTCATACGATTTAGGTTGTTGTTTAGGTTAATTTTTTAAGGGCCTTTGGTTTAATATATCATTGGTTTATTCACAGTTCCCTTTCTTGTGTCCAACTTTATACTTTACCTTATTGTTTCTCGGTTTTTATACTTGTGTTTTGTTTTCATATTTTTAGTGTATCATTTGGTATTGATCTGAGTTAGGATCGTTCCAACGATTCTTGTCTGTAGATTGTTATAACTAAATGTGTCCAAAAATATTTTTTGTTTGAAATTTCCTAAAGTTTTGAGTTTTGATTGTTGTGCCTTTTTGACTTTCTATTGCTAGAATCCTGTTCTCTAGTACTCTTTAAGCTATATCTATGTTTTAGTGTTGATTGAAGCTATTTTGAAGCATCCACATTTTTTGAGTTAGAAGCTTTGTCACGACCTGAATTCACAAGTCATGATGGTACCTACTTTATCTTTATCTCGCCAGTAGGTAAGACAAACCATGTCACAGAACTACAAGTAATGGGTTGGTTGGTGAAAAATAGTATAAATGTCGGAATTAGTCATGTAATTAGGTTACAAGACATAATATAAACGGATAATAACATAACAGAAGGTAAGTAAGGAAAAAAGTAGCAATACACCAGGACCTGCTAAGGTCGGTACAAGATCCTATAGAAAAAGAATAAGAGCACTGTAAGTATCAAATATAAATAGTCTCGAATAGAAAAAACATCCAAAATAAATGAGGGAGAGAAAGTCAACCCTTGATCCGAAAGTTCTCCTATCTCTACACTTCGACCAACACTAGTACATGCATCAACGGGGGTAAGTAGTATCAAGATATGTATCAGAAAAGGATACAGATATGTAGTATGAGTACCAAAAAAATGAGTACTCAGTAGGCATCATCGGTTGACTAAGGTAAATCATAATAAGTACAATGAAATCCGAGATAGTAAACTAAAGTCTAGAAAAGGAAAAGCCTAGAATAGTGCTCCAAATAGTGAAAATAAATAATCAAGAAAATAATGTTGGAAATAACATAACAAACTATAGCCTTACTGGACCCCCATAAGACCATATGGCACAACGAAGAATAAATAACCCAACCGAGCTTCTATAAGACCGGTGAATGCAATCAAGAAGTAAATACCAATAATAAAACTTATACAATATATGAAGCATGAAACCATAATCGTGGAACCTCTCTTACCATAAATATTGGACTTAAATCAATTCTATAAACATCATAAGTAACCTCTAAATGCCAGACTCAAATTAGAAATAATATCACACATGTGAAATATGAAGCAAAAATAATATAATAAATACTAGACACGAACTAGAAATAATGTCATTATAGATGTTGGACTTAAATTGGTCTTAATTTCATAATTTACTGGACTCAAACTGGTCTTAATAACATAATTGTTAGACTCAAACCAGTCTTTATAAATCCATGGCACAAGCCTAGTCAAGACATACTATCTAAACCCTCCTTAGGAAGGAGAATATATATAGGATGATGGAAGAAGCGGTATTATGTCTACAAGGAGCTAATCATCAATATTGACTTAAAGTGGGCCAAAGAATCCCATTTCTAACCCTAAGAGTCCATTCTAAGGAAATTTCTACCCCAAGATAGACAAAGGTCTCAAAATCCTACTATAAAGTGCTAATAAAGTGTCAATAAGCCCTAAGATGGCGAAGGAATGAATAGTTAGGTAAATTCCCCCATATATTATTCACTAATTGGCTAATTGATTATCATAATATCATACCAATACCGTAATTAAGCACAATTAAGGAGAGTGTAACCCTAGCCTATCTGGAAACCGAAGAATACCTCGTAAAGTCCACAAAATTGGAGATTTTTCCCTCTATTAAGCCTTTGCATGAGTCCACATAAATAAAATAATGATCTATAAATTAATAACAGAATAATGATACCTATATTTCATTTTAATGCTTTGGTCAAAAACTGAGTCAAAATCTCATGTAGGGACCGCTTCTTGAATCACAACTTTAAAACTATCAACACGTCTTTCTATTCTCAAGGATCATTTATCCTTAAGAATTAAACTTCGAGCTCAAATAACACTAAAATAAACCCATCAAGGAGCTAGGGATTTATGACTAAATCAGAGAATTAGGTCATGAATATGATACAAACTTATAAGGATTACGATGAGGAAATGACTATTCTAAGCTCAAAAACACCAGACGATCACCCAGGGATCAATATCCTAATTTACTAAGCTCTCTAGGGTCTTAATTCACATAGGAATTGAGAGAAATAGGAGAAAAATGGACTAGGGTTGAAATAAATGCTCTTGTTGCTACCGCTTATGCGGTCACTTGACCATTTCAACGCTTGCTGCCAAAGTGGTACAGTGTTGCTCACCGTTAATGTGACACAAGGTCTCTTAAGCTACACCTATACCTTGATGACCTTCGCTTTAGCGAAAAACACGTCTCTTAAGGGATTTCTGCTAAAGCAGCCTATCCTTCACTAAAGTGATAGGCAGGACCAACCTTTGTTGCTAAAGCAACCTCTTCTCAATTTAACGACCACTGCTTAAGAGACCAAAGGTTCGTCAAAGCGGTTTCACCAACTAAGTCCATGGACTAGTTGAACATGGTTTTTTTCATGTCTCCACCGACCCTTGGGCTTTGCTCAAAATCCCATAAATGCAAATAACTACGCTACCATACAAAATCTAGCATTTTAGACTAAACAACACTATTAATATTTCCATTTGGATTCATTTTTAGGAGTTATGGTTTGCCTATGACTTGAGCCCTATGACTCGTATGAGTCTTCATGACTAGTTAGGTTAGTCATTACTTAAGCAGTGAGCACTAAAGTTAAGAAAATTCCAAAGTCCAAAATCTACTATGTTACATTTCTGATCCATGAAAGTTCCATAAGTAGAAAGGATAAATATTGGTACAAAGAGAATATTCCAAATAGGGAAGGTACTAGGAAAAGGGTATAGTTAGGACCATAGGTTCCTTAAATCCTGGTGGCTTCAGTTGCACAAACTATACAATTCTACAAACCAACACTGTGCGACTGGTCTAGAATAATGTTGAATTATCTTTAACAAACAATTCAAGTTGGCGATTGTTTGATATTTTAGGGATGCACAAACAATTTTGGTGATGGTTAATGAACTTTGGTGATGCAAACTAAATTTTAGTTATCGAAACTTCATTTTATCAAATAAATCTCAAGTTTTATCATCTTATTTTCATTTATCTGATTCCTAATACTTTATTTCATTCCTAAACTAACTGTAAACTAGTAATTGATATTACTTGTTTGTCAGTTAGTGTTGCGTCAATTTTCTTTCTTGTCCATTTTCTTTGTGGACTTTCATTTTTTTTATTAGTTAACCTCTTTGATTCAAGTATTTAAGTTTAATTTGAGTAGTTTATTCTTCTTTTAACTAGAATCAGTTCTAGCTAAGAGAAAAAGATTGTCATTTTTATACTAATGGGAACAAGAAAGGTTCAACTAAGCCGAGCTAATTTTTAGACAATCAAATGTGAAAACACTAGTTATTGTGAGTTTTGATTCTCTAACATTAACATTATTTGTTAGTTGTATTGATTGACTTGTGATAGGTACCATGGCACCGAGAAATGAGATCCAACCTATTACAGGTGGGGAAAACTTAGACACTTTGGTCAAGGCCACCATGGGATTGCGACAAGATACAACTATGATGAAGAGACAGATATCAAATATTAATTAAAAAATATCGAACGTGGAAGAAAGAGTGACAAATTTTGATGGAAGGGCGGTAAGTATGGATAGGAATCTTCACTCCTCAAATACTACTTGGAAAAACAATCTCAAGGAGACCGTTAATGGGCATACCAAAGAAAATTAGGCTACCATTTCTCATAGAAAATTTGGCTACCATTTCTCCTAGGACTCTAACCACAAGCTCTATCCGGCCTACAAGGAAATATGACATTTCCTACTACTCCAATGGATCAAATTCCATGAAATATTTCACCTATAGTTTAGCCAAACCCAACAACAAACGCCTCAAAATCTACCCCAAGCTACACAAATTCCCAACCCACCCTATAAAGCACCACAAACCATGTCCAAATGTACCACATGTCACAAAGATTGAACCCATGAGGCCTCAACCCAACATACTACCTACCCTATCATATTACACATGGAAAAAACACACCCCATCAAAGACCGAAAAACCCAAACCCACCCTACGAAGATCCACATAACCAAATACCACGAAAATAAATCATAGGAATCTAAAGAGTGTTTGAGGGAAATATGGAACGAAGTTATGGATATGGTGCTCAATGATAGAGATCAAGAGACTAAGGTGATTTTGGAGGTAGTGATATGAGTCTTAATTATATAAAGATCACTCATCCTAGCTTTGAAACAGGTGGTGTGTCATGAACCGAATTGGGATCTGGCCGTGATGGGCATGTCAAGTCACACATGGGCTGGAGAACACCCCTACAGCACCTCACCAATATTATGATAACACTATTGTATGATGAATTCCTACCATATAACAAGAGAAATTAACCGAATAAAAGATATTTTTGTGATCCGTAACCAACATTTGACCAACATCACCCAAGTTCATGCTAATCCAAAAAAAGCCTTCTAGAAAATGAACCAAGACTAGACTTGGTCAGGACATGTCCCCAACTCTAATAGAGGAAAACAAGAACGACAATAATAATGTTAATGATAATGAAAGTAACTATCATCTAGAATCTATGAATGAGAGTTGGTGAAATGACTAAGCCTTCCGAGAGATGGAAGCTCACCATATCACCATAGTGCAATGAATCGCTGAACCGCTGACAGACCTAACTCTATAAAAAAAAGGTATAAGTTTCTCTGATTTCTGCATCGTATTCGAATACAACGTTCGAAGAAAGTTAGTGGGGTGAACACTAACATGTTACTCAGGGATAAGGATAACATAATGCTACGATCAATAGTTCAAAATCATTCAAAACCATTGCATATAATCAAATGCATAAACATACATATATATCATATGTCTGGCTAGGGAACAAGGCTAAGCATGCTCTTTAAAACTTTTGTCTGGATTATATAAACTATCCATCATAACATACGAAGGCACCCATGGGCTATACGAGTTCAGCTCTCCCCCAGCTGCTAAGGGCTCAGTGCATGTAGCCACACGAACCAGAGGGCATACATATTGATACGAGAACGACCACAGAAGGCACAAAAACTACACAAAATAGTCCACAAATTGAGAGCAACTCGAGGATTCCTTTGAGTGCTAGTTTCAACCAACAACAACAACAAAAGTATCATGAGTTTACAAGGTGTTTTAACACCAAAAAACAATAACAATACAACAAGCACAAAATGACTAGGAGATAAAGTGAACAACAATAAGACAATAACAATAATACATAGTTTTACTAGAACGAGAACATAAATAAGATTACAAAAAATGTAAAGATAGGTAGTGAGACAACTGAGGGTATAAATCCTAAAAACCCAAAAGTAGATTAAAATCTAAGACACCTAACACCTATACACAACAACCACCTAACTCTTACGTAGACATAAGATCAGAATCCACCTCTCAAGGATCAATATTTCCAAGCAAAATATAATCACTAGTGAATATACACTAGTTTATTGTCCTAGCTTTGGCTTGCCACAAAGGAGAGATGACTAAGGCGTTTCAAGTTTCAAGTTCATAAAACAATAATCAATAATTAATGAAAATTCCTAATACTAAACTATATATAGTCTCTTTCTTACAAAAATCTGAAATGCCCAAAACACCCTTAATAAAAAGGGGGCGCCCCTTTAGGGAAACAAATGAACAAATGGGGCAACTTTGATGTGTCTTTGATCCTTCATACATCTCAACATTGCACTTCCTAGGATTATCCTTTCCCGCACTTGTACAAAAGTTGATCTTCGTAGTCGCACTTGTATCATCCTCTCTATCTTGATAGGAATTTGCCCTCAAATTCAAGCAATCATCACCGGCAAGCTCTCCTCTTTGCATCATATCTTCATTTCTCTTCCCAAGGTTAGGATGTTCAACCAAGGGTCCCATGAGATCATCAAGCATTCTCCTTGGAATTATTTGTTGTACAACCTGCACATAAGAAGATTTGATACTATGCAATGTTTTAGTATCTCGATTAGTAATCAACAAAGAGTCCTTGTGGGAAAATCCCACAATCCCAACTCACAATCCCAACTCTCGACTTCTCTCCTTCTTCAGCCTCCTAACTCTTGGCTTTTTCTTCCATACTTTTTTGAATAATGACATTCCTTACCATATACATAGGCTCTATAATCTCACCGTCATACAGACAAACACTTTCTCACCCTCCTTCTTTGGCTCCTCGTGTTTAACCTTTTCTCTATCTTGAGATTGGTCATAAATCTTACTTGGTTCAATCCCCACATCCACCTAAAGAAAGTATAATTTCCCCTACCTTAGGATTATATTCCTCCTATTTGGACACTCATTAGACTTTTTTCCCCAACCATTGCATTGAAAACATTGGAAGTGCTTAAAATTATAAGAGGAATGGGGATTACCTTAATTTATCGAAGGTTAACTTTGGTGAGCCTTATTCTCAGCTTGGAAAGACTTGGTATTGGGTTTATCCGCATTGGCTGAGTCATTATTGTCCTTATGGAAACTCGAAGGTGATTTCCCTTTAAGCTTGACACCCAATTTCTCCCGTAATTCCCTCTCAACTTCCCAGGCAGGTTAGAAGATGGCATCAATGGTGTCAAACTTATGCAATGTCAATAGTAAGGTAATGTCTCTATTTAAATCCAAATTGAATCGCATGATGTCATGACACTTTCTCCCCTCAGTGATCAAGTCTCAAAATGAGTTGTTTGAACTCATCTTAGTTAGCCCTGACGGTTATGTTCCCTTACTTCAAGTTATAAAACTTAGCAAGGATCTCTTGATGGTAACTCTTGGGTAAGTACCTTTATCTCATGAGGTACCTTAACTGAAACAAAGAAGGGGAATGCCCCTAAATTAAAAATTGGCAAACTGCTTCACATACTCCCAGCACATAGTAGCATAACTTTCAAACTGTGCAATCGTATAGAAACTCTTTTTATCCTCGGTAAGGTCATTAACTTTGAAGATTCTCTAACAAGTGGACACCCAAGCTAGAAACTCTTCCGGATCACTCTCACCTTTTAATGTTGGAAGCCCCACATTGATGGTATTGATGACTAACTAGCATTTTTGGTTCCCATGTTGGTTCCAATGACCAACTCTCCCTTCTCGTCCATTAACTTCCTTGGATCACCTTGTCTACCCCTCATCTCCTCCCCCCTCTTGTATACATCACCATATGATCCATACGTCTAAGGTTATTATCCTATACCATACCCTTCTACATAGATGGGTCTATTTTGGTTAAATGGATCTTCCATTGGCGGTATTGGATTCGGTGGGTAGTGAGACCTTTGGTCAAGTGGAGTTTGGATTATAGAACACGGGTTTTGGGGTGGTATTTTTTGTTCCAAGTCCTAGTTGGACTGGTGTAGTACAGGGTGGCTTAGTCTAACATGATCTCATTTTTGGGAGTAATGTTCGGTTTGATTAGTGGAAATGGGTGGATATATCATTTGGTGCATAGCCTCGGGAGTAATAGTTGGTGAAATATTTCGAGGGGTAGAAGGTCGTCTTCTTTGGCTTTCTACTTTCTCCAATCTCCCAACCATAATCAACACCTCACCCTTCATTGACACTACATCCGAGTCTAGTTTTTCAATACCCACGGTCATCCTAGCCATGTCTCAGTACATAGCTTCAAGGCGAGATAAAATAATACATTTTACATTGTGGTCCACCGTCCGTTGAGGGGAAGAGGTCTCTGGTTCTATTGCACCAAAACGGTCCACAATGTCACAAAAACAACCAACAAAGGACACAAAAACAGTCCTAAAATGTCCGAAACAATAACAGCAACAAATTTCAAGTCTTGAACCTCAAATAACAATGCCACACAAACCTACAAGACGAAACACACGTTGTCGTTGAAGAAAATTTATTTCAAGTATCAAGTTGTTCAATCTCACACTTTTGATGAAGAATGTTCAGCTTCTAGACTCTCTTTTCCAGAGTCAAAATTATTCTATCAACTTTTCACCCACTTGCACTCTTTCGGAAAGACAACTTTTTGGGGGTTGTCTTGTCTCTTTCCTCTTTTGTCAAATCTTGTAAAGGTGTCTTATTTCTTTTTGGAAACTTGCTTTCTTGAATGACTCTTGTATTTTTACCTCATTGGTGTTGTCATGAATTTGATTCCAAGACAAACACAAAGCATTACTCTTCTTTTCTCTCTTCAAGATCAAACAACACTTTTATGAAAACACTTTTTCGACACATTTTAAGAACAATAAGAACAATTTCAACTCTAGCCGTCCACAACCTTCAACAACAATTTGTCAAGAGCTCAAATCTTGGACTGAGAATCAAGATGTGCTAGGGAACAAGAATCTAGAACAAGAAACTACTAAGACACACTAAAACACACCTAGTTCTAGACACCTTTCTTGTCCATATACCACAAAC
This sequence comes from Capsicum chinense, assembly GCA_026120095.1. Taxonomy (NCBI): domain Eukaryota; kingdom Viridiplantae; phylum Streptophyta; class Magnoliopsida; order Solanales; family Solanaceae; genus Capsicum; species Capsicum chinense. Next base: position 155,391,442 of record JAPEIP010000006.1, on the reverse strand, counting down.
AACACCAAGAAAACTCGGCCAAGAACAAGAACACTTCAAATCTTTTTTTTTGGACTTAGAGAGCCCAGGATTGATAGTGTAGGAATACAACCAGCCTTATCTCTAATATGAAATGATACGAGAACGACCACGAAAGGCATAAAAACCACACAAAACAGTCCAAAAATCAAGATCAACCCGAGGACCCCTTTGAGTGATTGTTCCCGCCAACAACAGCAACACAAGTATCACAAGTTTACAAGGTGTGTTAACACCAAAAAACAGCAACAATACAACAAGAAAAAGATGACCACGATATTAATAGAAAAGAAAGAATAAAATAACAACAATACACGATTTTACTAGAAAAAGAACACAAAGACAATTACAAGAAACGTAAAGATAGGTAGTGAGACAAATGAGGGTATAAATCCTAAGAACCAAAGAGTATGTTAAACTCTAAGACCCCTAAAAACTACAAACAACAATCACTTAACTCTTACGTAGACATGAGAACAGAATCCACCTCTCAAGCATCGACGTTTCCAAGCAAAATACAATCACTAGTGAATCCATACTAGTTTCTTTTGCTAGTTTCGTGTTTGCCTCAAAGGAGAGAGGACTTAGGCATTTCAAGTTTCAAGTTAATACAACAATAATCAACTAAGTAATAAAATCCCCACTACTAAACTATAAATAGTCTCTCTATTTCATAAATATGAAATTCCCAAAAGACCCTAAATGAAAGGGGGTGCCCCTCTAGTGTAACAAATGAACAAATGAGGCGGCTTGATGTTTTTTTGATTGATCTCACATCTCAACATTGACCTTCCTAGGATGATCCTTTGCTGCTCTTGTACACACGTTGAACTTCATAGTCGCAATTGTATCATATATGAACTACGGGGTATCGAACCTCTCGGCATATTAAGGTGACACAAGCACCAAATAATGTAATAATATGTGGGGGATTCGAAAATCCCAATCAATCAATAGTAATAAAGGGGACTCAAACCTCATGGTCATATAGGACCCCGCATCAGCAACTGCGGTTTCCTGTATTGTTCCTTCAAGACATCCACTTTTACGACTCAACTATACAACACTCATTAAATCAAAATTAAAATAAGTATCACACATTCTAATTCATTGAACCAAATTACCTATTAAGACACAAAATGTTGGTATTATATACCAACTACAATATTTAGGTAACATTAACATGCCAAACCAATTATCATTACATGGGAGAATTCACAACCCCCTTGGTTTAATTATACGTTAGGTTGGGGCATTACAAAACACCATAAGGTTCAATTCCAGAATATTTAATGAATCGTTCAATTCCCACATTTCTCATAACTAAAAACCAATTGCACAATATGGGGTTGGGGTCATAACCACTTCAAAAGTCATAAGTTTGGGGAAAAGCACAATTCACTAGTTCATTCACTATACCCATGCACCCACAAGTTCAAAACCATATTTAAGCATGAGTAATCATATGTAAACCAAGGAAAAACATTGTTCAATCAATAAGCATTCAAAACTCTCAATCCTTGATTTCAAAAAAACATAAATATCTCATGAACTTTAAAACATATATTTTTTAGAAATTAAAAATAAGGGGAGAGTAACATGCCTGAAATACCAAGTTCCATAAAAAGAATTCAACCCTTGAGCCCTTGGATGACCTACTTCTTGGAAACCCTAAGTGTGGCTACTTGAGCGAATTTGAGAGAGATTTTGAAGTTTTTTAGTACATTAGGGATGAAATATACACCGCTTAAGTGATTTATGCACGTAGGGTTTCAATTCGGTGAGAAGTGAATCGTCTAAAGGACCCTCAATTTGAAAAGTGAAATTTAGTCGCCAGTGACTACGGGTCACTCTACGACTCATAAGGATACATTACAACTCACCAAAAAGAGTTTTAGTCAAGAAAAAACCATCAAGGCCCCATACTAATCTAGTTAAGTTTCATACCACTTGCTCGTAACCACACTTAACGACTCATAGCCGTTTTTTGTACTTAAGACATCAACAAAATTAGGATGGCACACTAGAGACCCTATGATTCAAACATAAGAACTCATCATTAGTCTTCACAACTCTTGGCCTCATGTCATAATAAAGACAGTATCTTGGGCCAAACATATTGGACACCTTACGACTTGGTCCTTATGACCGTAAGAAGTCATGATGACTAGTTTATAGCCAATCATATGTAGAATAGTATACTGAGCCACTTGTTTTGATTAAGTAGTGATCGAGTCCCTATGACCTATCATGACTCCCTATGACTCACCAATGGAGTCATAGTCATGACAATAAGGATAAAATCTCAGAAATTTTCAAGGACCAAAAACTTAGGGCGTTACATAGTACCTCTTGGGATCATTCATCCTTGAATGATAAGACAAGGCATTTATTAACACGATTTGAAACCACATACCATTACTCATATCATTTCCTTTAACAAAGTCAGAAAACTAAGATCTTAAGAAATTCAGATACGTCAAGCATGGTTATCTAGAATAGGAAACCATAACGGATAATTGAACTTCATTTTCTCCCCGGGTTCCCATGTAGTTTCCTCAACCTTCTGGTTTCTCCAAAGAGCCTTTAATGAAGCCACATCCTTAGTCCGTAACCGACAGACTTGCCGATATAAAATCATAATCGGAACTTCCTCATAAGACAAAAATTCAAAAATACCCAACTTTTCTAAAGGAATAACCATCAAAGGATCACCCACATACTTTCTCAACATCAAAACATGAAACACTAGATGAATGGAGCTTAAGCTGGAAAGCAATTCTAATTTGTATTCAACATTACCAACCTTTTTCAAAAATAAAGTATGGGCAGACAAAATGAGGACTAAGCTTCCCGTTTTTACCAAACTGTATGACTCCCTTCATAGGGGATACCTTTAAAAGCACCCAATCACTAATACTAAAATCCAACTCCCTTCGCTTTACATCTCCATAGGACGTTTGGCGACTTTGGATTTTCTTAACTATATCCCGAATTAGCTTTACCCTTTCTATGGCTTGGTGAACTAAATTAGGGCCAAACGACTTATTCTCGCCAACCTCAAACCATCTAATAGGAGATCTATGCCTTCTACCGTATAAGGCCTCAAATGAAAATGGTCCAATTCTAGAGTGATAACTGTTGTTGTAGAAAAGTTCTATCAGAGGCAAGTAGTCAACCTAACTACCACTAAAATCAAATACACAAGCCCGAAGCATATCTTTCAAGACCTGAATTGTTCTTTCACTTACCCATCTATTTTTTGGGTGGAAAGCAGTACTAAGGGCTACCTTAGTCCCCAAACCACACTGGAATGACCTCCAAAAGTGAAATGAGAATTGGGTACCTTGATTAGATATGACGTAGACTAGAGTACCATGAAACTTCATGATCTCCTTGATGAACAACTTGGCATAATCCTTAGAAGGAAAATTATTCCTCATTTCCAAAAAGTGAGCAGACTTAGTCATATAATCAACGAAAACCTAAATTGAATAAAACTATTATCGAGACCATGGAAGAATGATAATACTATCCATATTAGTTATCTCTTATTTCTATACCAGCAGTGCAATCTCTTAGTGAAACCATAAGTTCTCAAGTACCCCATCTTTACTAGCTAACATACTATGTACTTGGCTACAAAATTGGCCACATCCCACTTCATATTGTTTCACCAATAGCTCTTCTTAAGATTATGATAAATCTTTGTTAAACCAAGATGAATAGTATAACACGACTTATGGGCTTAGACTAAAAATTTTTTTCACAACCGATCAGCATCAGGAACACAAACTACCCTGGTACCTCAAGATACCATCGCCACTAATCTTGAAAAAAAACACTTTTTGCCTACCTACATCATTCTTGATTTACATCAGAATAGGATCCAATACTTGCTTCTCTTTTACTTTAGCACCAAGAGATGATATTGCCACCTCTTGAAAAATCACCCCACTATTCTAAGAATATATGAGATGAACTCTGAGATTAGCTAAATAGTGAATATCCTTCACCAAATCCCACTTCTCCTAATCCACATAAGACATGCTTTCCATGAACAACCTTCTAAGAGCTTTAATAACTATGTTATCTTTACCTGGATAATAGTGGAGACACATGTCATAGTCCTTTAGCAACTCAAGACACCTTTTTTTCCAAAGATTTAGCTCTTTCTGGGTGAACGCGTATAGTAAGATCTTATGATCCAAATAAATATCAAAATGGACCACATACAAATAATGTTTCTAGATTTTTAGTGCAAATACCACATCTAATAATACCAAATTATGGGTCGGATAATTCATCTTATGAAATTTCAACTATCTAGAAACATATGCACCCATTTTGCCATTCTGCATTAATACACAACCCAAACCTACTCGGGATGCACCATAATAGATAACAAAACCATCAGTGCCCTCAGTCAAAGTCAAGATCGGAGTCGGATTCAGCTTATCCTTTAGTTTCTCAAAACTTTCCTTGCAAGCATCAAACTACAAGAATTTCACCTTCTTTTGAGTTAACTTTGTCAAGGGGGCATCAACAGTAGAGAAACTTTCTACAAACCTTTTATAATAACTAACAAAACACAAGAATCTCTTAAAGTCAGTTAGAGTCATGGGTATAGGACAATTATTAACCATAACAACCTTCTGTGGATCAACTATGATCCCTTCACTAGAAATAACATGACCCAGATAAGTCAAAACATATAACTAGAACGCACACTTAGAGAGCTTTACATACAACCATTTCTCTTTTAAGGTTTTTAACACAAGGCAAAGGTGTTCCACATGATCTGCCTCACTCTTAGAATATACTCAACTATAATCGATAAAGAAAATCATGAACAAACCCAAGAACATATGGAAAACCCAAACTATAAGATCTATAAATGTTGTCGGGGCATTGGTCAAGTCAAAGGACATCTCAAAAAACTCAAAATTACAATACCTAGTTTAAAAAGTAGTTTTAGGGATATCTATCTCCCTAATATTCAACTAATAGTAACTAGACCGAAGATCAAACTTAGCAAAGAACTTGGCACCATGAAACTAATCGAAGAGTTCATCAATCCTCAAAAGTAGATACTTATTATTCACAATCACCTTATTCAGTTGGCAAGAATCAATACACATTTGAAGGGACCCATCCTTCTTAGACATAAACAAAATAGGGCAACCCTACGGAGACACACTTGGGTAGATAAAAGCCTTGTCAATGAGATATTTAAAATGTTCCTTAAGTTTTCTTAACTCACTCGGAGCTATCTTATAAGTAGGGATAGAGATAGGATGAGTGTAAAAAAAGATAAATCATAAAAGCGATTTCCCTATTGGGAGAAATGATAGAAATATCATCCGGAAAAACCTCAAAAAATTCACACACCACAGGTATAGTCTCTAAAGAAGGACCATAAGATCTAGGATCCTTAACATGTACTAATTGATAGAGGTACCCCTCAAAAACCAATTCTTAGGATATAAGATACTAGATGAACCTTTCCTTAGGCACTACGCAACTACCTTCACATTCGATCACTGGCTCATTAAGGAAATGGGAACTGACCCTTTGAGTTCGACTATCAAGAGATGCATAGAATGAATACAACTAATCCATCATTAAAATCACATCAAAATGTAACATGTCAAACTCTATTTGATCCACCAAGGTCTCCTCACCATAGACCGACATAACACAACACCTATAGACCCTTGTAGAAATAATGGAGTCACCGATGGGGGTGGACATAGAGAAGGGGTCCAAAATACACTCAGGATTAAAACCAAAATGGATAGCCACATAAAGGGTCACATAAGTGAGGGTATACTTGGGATCTAGAAGAAAATATACATTATGAGAGAAGATTTTAAGAGTACAAGTCACAAAATTAGGGGATGCCTCAGAATCCTGGCGGTGGAAAGAGCATACAGTTTGTTCCATCAGTGCCAGAGCTAAAAGAATAAGTAAAACCCTTTGGTGCAGGAGAGGGTGAAGCAGCAATAAGAATCTTATTCTCCTAAGAAGAAACCTTAAAAGGACAATCCATTTTCATATCACCAATCTAACCATATTTAAATCACTTTTTCCTTCTTTCTTCATGAACACCATGGTACACCTAACTACAGAATCTACAAAGAAGATACGATAGAACTGACTGAGCCACACTAGCCTGAGGTTGGTATACTAATGCTCTAAACCCACTATCTAGCTAAGAACGAAAAACACTCAACATCTTCAGATATTGAGCAGTAGCTATAGAGTAGGAACTAGAATTGCCCCAATTCTTCTTAGACCACTTTATACCATATCTACAACTCTATTGTTGACCTTTACTCTAATCCAAATAGCAAAGCTTCTTATTCTGCCGTTCACTCATTTTTGATTGCTTCTCCTTTTTTTTCCACTTATTCCATAAACACCATAAGTCTAGAGATGTCTATATCATTATTCAATAAGGCATACTTTCTCTTTAAGATCAACTCATGAGACAACCCCGAAGCAAACTTTCTAATTCTGGCCCTTATGCTAGACACCAGTGAAGGAGAATAACGCATCAACTGATGAAATCTCAAGGAATACTCCTTCACTAACATCCTGCCTTACCTTAAATTTTTGAACTCTTTGGCCTTTGCCTCCCTCAACTCCCATGGAAAGAAGCGATTAAGAAAAGTACTAGAGAAGTCATCCCATAAAATGGACTCAGCATCCTTACCCTTAGATAGTTTTCACTCTTTATACCATTGGTATGCTACATCCTTTAACTGATAAGCTACAAGCTCTACACCCTCCAAATTAGTAGTATGCATCACACAAAAGATTTTTTCCATCTCATTAATGAAATTTTGAGGATCTTCTTCAACTTTAGAGCTAGTGTAAATATGAGGACTAGAGATACCATTACCACTAATCTCAAAAGCCATAAACTTTTGCTGACACACGTCACCATTAATCTATATAGGCATAGGATCCAAAACCTTCTTCTCCAATACCTCAGCACCTGATAACACTAAAATCACTCCTACATTTGATGGGTGAGAAGATCATTATGATTAACCTAACTTATGTTGGAGCCAAATTCATAAGGACTCAATTATAGATTTCAAATCCTATGGGTGTACTAATTACTAAAAGTTTACTCGTAATGCTAACAAATCCAACATGTATAATAAATTTGCAGAACTTGGTTGAACATTGTTTGCAACAATCTTTAGTTACAAACACACTAATTTAACTCTTTTGATTTGAAATCAAGATTCGAGAAAATCTTGGGATTATATCTACATAAAGGTAAGGATTGTAAGGGTTGTTGAGAGTCTAACATGAAACTTATTTGTTGAGTAAAAGATTGGCTTGGTCAAAGGTCTTTGTGGTTATTCTTTCAACAAAACCAGAAGGATTTCACTCGTTGGCTCTTTCGAGCTCCTAATAAGTGTACAATTCATAATCACCTAAAACCTCTATCAAGCATCCCTATTTCTAGGGTGATACTCTTGACATAATTAACCCTCCAATTATACTTATTTCAAAATTTGAAAAAGTTAGTAAACCGTAGGGTTAATTGTCCACCATTTACTCATCCCCCTATAACCTTCGTTCAAGGATGTTATGGGTTACCATATGTTCGCCTTCAGCCCTCTTTCAAGGATGATGAAGGGTTTCTAGAGTTTGGGGTTTTCTCCCATCAAACTTATTTGGAAATTCTATGTTTTCACCCGTAAATTCTAACTAATAAACCCAAATAATGCTGGAATCCATACTAAACAACTAAAAATCATGCAAACACCATTACACCCATACACAATTACACTTTAGTTCAACATAATCCCGGGATTAAATTACTTAGCTACTCATGAATAAAGTAAAGAAACATATACCATAAGGATTATTCGAAGCATTCATTCTTCACAAAACACTAAGAATTTAGTAATTCAAAATTTGTTACAAGTTGACAAATTAGGGTTCTTGCTTCAAATACAAAAATTTTTATGAGGTAAGCAATACCTAAAGAAGAAAGGGTTTTTGCCAATATAACGTTTGGTATTCATCCAACAAAAATTAAAAAATTGCCCTGGGTCATATTCCCGCTTAGCCACGATCTCATGAGGTTGTCTGCAATTATAGCCAACGTGATTGTGGTTGTGTTTCGCGATTGTGGTTGTGTTTCCTGATATCACTAGCCTAACTATCTTTGACTTATCACGACCACAGCTTAAGTACCACAATCATGGAAACTAAAGCTAAATTGTTCAAGGTCTTTAACTGTATTTTTTTTTGCTTTTAATTGATCTCATTTAGCTCCAATCCATAACCTTTCATCTTAACAACAATATACCTACAAAATATGGATATTACTGTATTTAAATCATGATGACACCTTATTTTCTTATACAAAGCATGGTAGTGTGCATAAATATTTGGTGCAAATAAGTGGTAAAATCACCACTCATTAACACCTCTAACTTAAATCCTTGCTTGTCCTTAAGAAACAACACCCTTTCTATAAGAAAAATTCACATGTATGGCCACACTCTGTTAACCAATGATCATGATGACTCCAACTTGATTACTACCACAAAAATATCTTTACACATGGGCAAAATGAATTTAATGAGGCCCCTCTTCATAAAATGGGATAATGGCGGATGCAATATACTTTGAGGAGCAACCATGTGGTAATTACTACTCACTCTAGAATTGATACACTTGTTAACTTCAATTATGATAATTTTCCATTTATCTCACTATGAAGAAGATTATAAAATCACCTACCTCAACTTATTCAGATTCCTACTCACAAGAAAGAAAATTTTGCATACCTAGTTACAAACACTGCTACAAGGAGTTTAAGTGTAATCACTGTCTCTCTCAAGAAATTATCAATGTTAGCAAGTACCATTCCATAGGCTTGCCCCTAATTTCAATTTCAACTATAATGACCACACTTAGTTAGGAGTCACAAGGGACTTTTTAAGCTTGTCATGTAGGTTTAGGGTTGGGTAGGATATCAACTTAGGACAATAAGACTAAACCCTCCTTGAACCTCTACATCACACTCTTTAACTTTTTGCTATTGGGCCACTTCTTTTTCTTTACTATTGCAACTCCTTTGCCTTTTCTTGGTTTTTCCCACTTTTCTCTTTTTTTTTTTTTGTACATAAGTTATGCTTTTCTTTTTTTATTGGATCTTTTCTTTCTTCTTATCATTTTTCTTTATTATCTTAAGCTTGTAGGAACTTTCTAATGATTTCATAGCCCAACTATACCTTTTCAATTTCCACCACCCCAACTCAGGTTTTTAGCCTCAATTTGTATTGTTATGTTTAAGGATCATAGGGTTCAAATGAGAAAAAAATAGAAGGGCTATGGCTTGGAATGTGTTTGCCAAAGAAAAGTTCAAAGGCTCAAAGAGGGTGACTAAGGGTAACTCCATGTATTGGTAGGGTTTTTAGGCTAAAGTGGGCTTCTAATGTCATAGGACGGCCTAAGATCATTTTACCAACAAAGTACAATCAAAATTTAACCTTGAAAGACTAATGGGTCATGTTCTAGATGGTACAAGTACATAGGAGATATAGACAAAAAAGATCACACATAAGGCATGCGAAGCTCGTCAAAGGGGTTCAATTGTTCCACCCGCTCAAGACAATAATAGAGCACCAATTATTTTTTGAAGTCACTTTTTTGAGTCATTAAAAGAGGCAAAGTGTTTTTTACAATGTTTCTCACGTCTATGCCCTCGAATTTTGCAAAAGTTTTCAGACGGAGGGGGGTGTTTTCTTTGCATCCGCAATACACATAATTTGCTAATCATTATAATAGCCCAAGCTATTTTCTCATATTGTAGCTTGAATATGGGAGAACCACCTATGCGGCTACTCAAACATCACCAATGGGTAAGAATGCTATCCCTAATCATCAATGCCATAGGAACTTAGAATTCCCTTACTTTGACCATGATGCCACAGGTACTCAGTCTTCCCTTGCATTCATAGCTAAAAACCTAATCATGATGCCTTTACCTTAAGAATGTCATCACTTATGCTATCATAAGGAAAAGCTCATCAAATAGAACTAAGATAAAGTAACAAACTAAGAAAGAAGTAACTAATCTAGGAAAATGTGGGCACCATCAGAGTACCTGAATAATACAACCAAAATAAAAATAAAAATCAGCCAAAAGAGTGGAAAAGTATGTAGAAATATAATTAATATAGGCCCAAATCAAATAAATACGAAGATACTCCCAACCAAAAAAGGTAGTAGTGTACCCACAGCATAAATAATCAAGGACAAAAGAGATAAGGGTGCTCCCTAAAACCATATCAAGGGCTGCTATCACTCGTAGATTCTGCATCATCATCACTTTCCCCAAGGTCTGACAACTCTATTGGGGCTTCATCATCACTATCCACCCAAAAGAAAGGAAGCCGATCTCGGGGTTTTAGGACCTTTCGTAGGATGTTCACCCTTTTTCACAAGTTGATAAAGAGCTCATCCCTCTTTGTTTTTCTTATGACCATTTTTTTATGTTCTCTCCAGAGGTCTCTATGTCACTTTTCCAAAAAAGAGTAGGCTTTCTTGAGCCCAGCAATGGTAGCTTCCTGCTATTTTTTATCCTCCTTGTACTTCTATAATCAAACTATAAGACATATGAATGATGAATGGTGGAGGGCTCTCTTGGTCTTTGGGAAAACTAGACATGAGCTCCCTGATATCTACAATATATAATCCAATCTCCTCAAGAGGTCTGGTGGTGGATGTCCTTTAAGACTTAGGCTCAATAAATGTTGACTTTCCCAAGTTAATATTTCAATTCTAGTCTTTTCTAGGTTTGCGCTCTCTTCAAATCTTCAAGGGGTAGATAGGTCACCTGGGCACACCCAGGTATCACTAGAATACTTTTCAACCCCTACTATCCTATAAATCTCAGTAATCAAAGAGGGGAAGAAGAGATGCGTACCACCTTGGGTCTTGAAATGATCCATTTTATTGACTATAAGCTGACCAATATCCTAAGGAATGTCATTTAGAATTCATGTAACAATATGAGCACGCAGATCTAGGATTGCTTTCATATGGGTTCAAGGAGAGACTCTGCTAAAAATAATGTGCAACTATATCCCATTGATTTTTCTTGGATCATGATACTCACATTGAATGGGTTTGAGAAAGACAGTTCACTAATGTTGGCATAAAATTCATGGACCCTTTATTTATTCGTAATGCACGAATATAGGGAAAATCATTGCCACCTCATGGCTTCAAGTATGTCATGAATTGTCGGTAGCTTCTCTGGAATATTCTATAAGAAAATTCCTCTTTTTGGGACAAGCTTTGTCCTTTGAAGACCATTGTAGTAGAGAGTGTGGTACTTGGGTTCCATGAATCGAATATGATCATACTTGTACATAAAGTTACCCTAAAATCACCAGGCACACATAATATAAATCAACGACAATTTAGCATGGAAACTATGCCCATTGTTTACTAAGGCACATCGGAATGGGTACTTGGGTAAAAATTTGAAGTGCAGAAATTTTAGTATGGCAGGAAATTGGCCTCCATGGCCTCATTTGTGGTGCTGCGATGTAGATTATGATCACGATCACGATACCTGAGGCACCAGTTTCTCACGTTCAAAACCCTCCTTAATTTTTAGGCCACTAGCATTTTATACCATATGGATTTACATGAAGACCAATTGAAAGATGCTAATAAGTATTCGAATGCTCTCTTTTAATCAACAAAAATCATTATTGAAATTTTATTTAGGCACCGTAACAAACACTTGCTATGCATACTGCATTGGCTTATAATTTGCTAATAATTTTGGGTACTCAAGATTTCCCCACTTGTGTGCGCAACTTACTTAAACACCAAAAACCATAGAAATATCAAGCATGATAGCATAGAAGCATAAAAATCAAAACTTTTGGCCCTCTCTAAATTATGCATTCTAAGGCCTATTATCAAATATTTAAAGCATAGATTTATGACACCTACTGGACTTATAATGAAAGAGGATGCTAGGATGTTGTTGGAGAGCTTATAAGATTGGCCAGCACTTTGTCCAATTAGAGAATAAAAGTTGAAAGAAAGTGTGAGGGTAAATAAGGGAAATTAGGGATTAAGTGGCTGAAGTGACCACGATAGAGGTCAGGTGGCAGCATTCGCGAACAAACGGGTGATCGTGATTGGGAACATGAGGGTGACCTTGATCGCACCTAGGGACTACGATCGTGGTTAATGAGAGCAATTCTACTCCCCTATTTGCCCCTTGTTCAGCTCTTTTCTCAATTTTTTTACTAATTTTTCCTCTGTATATTTTTAACTTGCAAATTTGCACATTTCCCCTATTCTAAGCTTATCCAATGCACTCCATAGTTCCACAAAAATCATGAGTTATTCATATGGAAAAACTAACATCTATGCTACAAAAATATGAAAAAAAAGGATACGAGCCACTTTCATGGCATTTGTGGGTTGCCTCCCACCTAGCGCATTAGTTAAGTCATGGCACGACGTCTTCTATTTTCTATTTTCAAGGTGGGTCCTTAAACCACTCCTCATTCACCTTCTCACTCTCATCCACCACGGACACAACTTGATGTTTCGAGGTTTGTTTCTTTGTCTTGTAAATTTTGAAAGAGACCTCATACTCTTGTACCCTAAATTTCATTTCCCCCACTCTAAATCAACAATGGCTCTTCCGGTGGCAAAGAAAGGGTGGAAAAGGTTAATAGGTACCTCTTGGTCTATTTCACAATCCAATACCACAAAATTCATCAAAAGTATAAACTTGTCCATTTTATCAAGGACATCAAATAAAATTTCCATAAATATTTTGGTAGACCGATCAACCATTAGGAGCCGCATAGAGGTCGGCGTATGGGCATCCAATCCAAGATTCTTGTAGATGACAAAAGGCATTAAGTTGATGCTTCTCACATAGAGTTTTTGAAAACTCATACATCACTATTATGCAAGGAATGGTAAATGCTCTGAAGTCATCTCTCTTTTATGCAACCTTACTATCCATGATAGAACTACACCCATGAATGACCCCAATGATGTCACATTCGACAAGCTAATCTTTGGGCATCAACTTTTTCATTAACTTAGTGAATCCCGGGATCTCTTGGATTGCCTCAAGAAATGAGATGTTTATCAATAGATTGCTAAGTTTGGCCATGAACTTCCTCAATTTGTCACCCTCCTCTATTTTATGCAATCATTGAGGGAATGGGGTAAGAACATGAATAATGGGACTAGCTTCTCTTTGTGATTTTTAACCTCAACCACTTTTTCATCATTTCTGTCAATCTCTTTATCATCATTTTATTCTCGAATCTGAGTAACACCTTCTTTGCTTTATCCATAGGAATTTTCTCGCCCAAGTCTCCTTTGAAGGGCTCATCAAGTGTCTTTCCAATCCCTGTGATAATTGCTAGAACTTTAGCATCATTCTTTGAATTAGCAATAGTGTCACTAGGGAGTCCACATCTAGGCCTTGTATTTAGTTGCATGGAGAATTGACCAATTTGGGTCAACAATTGGTTGACAGAGGCAGAGTGAGACACCACGGTTTGAGAAAGTTGAGAGAAGTCACCTTTCAACTCACTGAAAATTTTGTCCATACCTTTCACTTTATTCAATATTTTTGGGGTCATGAATTTTTTGGGGTCGATGGCACTTGACTCCTTAATCTTAGGTCGATCATTATGGGGAATTTAATAGTCATAATTATGCTCCCTATCTCTCCAATCTCTATCCACTGGTGGTCCATCTAACCTTGATTCCTACCTTATCTTTGATAGGTGGAGCGAGAACCCCATGAGTAACTTTCCAAATACTGGATTTCCTCATCCAACTTTTTTTCTTCTTCGTCATCTTCATAATATTTTGATGCTAAGGCATTTAACATTTTTGAGGGTGCACCCATAACATTCTTTGACAAGAGTTCAAGTTGGGCCATCATTTTTGCCATGGTATCCTTGTTTTGTTCATTTTAATTTCTTTATTCATTATCAACTATGGAAGTAGTGCAAGGAATCTTAGGAACCTCGGTATCCCAGGTATGCCAACCCAGGTTTTACTTTGACACTTCTCCAATAAATAGAAAGGTCGCATGGTTGTGCATCTTCAATATGGAGCCACCCGATATATTAACCACCATCATTTAGTTTAACATATCAAGATCCCGATAGACATTCTCAAGAAGCATCTTCTCCGGGACTTCTTGATTTAGGAATTGGGCTAATTTTCCATTTAACCATTCCTAAGCTTCAAATAACAGATCTCCATTAAGTTACCAAAAATTTACAATGTCGTCCTATTTTTAAAGAATTGTAGATGGTGGGAAGTATCAATTAAGAAACACCGTGGTAAGCTCTTCCCAAGATGTAATTAAGCCGGGTGAGAGTGAGGAGAGCCATAAAACCACCTCGCCTATTAGTGAGGATAGGAAAAGGCAAAGTCGGATGGACTCCTGAGTAATTTGTGCGGTGTTGAATGTCACACATACTTCAATGAAATTCTTCAAATGGATATTCAGGTACTAAAAAACTTGACCCTCGTTCAACCCTTTCATTTGCAACATGTGAAGCATGACACTAGAAATATGAAAGACTCTGTTTCGATTTGTTGGTGGGATATAGATTGCACTTGTTTGGCCCACTACATTTAGGTCGCCCTCATCAGCAATGGGACCACTAAAGGGGGCCCATGTTGCTCGCGTTATCACTCATCATTCCATTAACACTTCGATCACCTACAAAAAATTCAAAAATAAAAAATCATGTAAATTACACCACCTATGGTACTCCCAAGTAAGAATTCTACTACACAACTGAAATCTATATTCCACTCCCCGGCAACGGTGCCATTTTGATAATTCTCAACTCGCTCCCATGTTTGAGGGGTAAGGAAGTCGTTATCAATAACCCAGCTCATGTTGGGGTCGAATCCATACGGAGCTAATTATAAATTTCAAATCCCATGGGTGTACTAATTACTAAAAGATTATCCGAAATGCTAACAAACCCAACATGTATAATAATGTGGGGGGAATTGGTTCGAACTTTGTTTGCACAGTCTTTGGTTACCAACACACTAATTTAGAACATTTGTTTTATAATCAAGATTTCTGAAAATCTTGGGATTATGTCTACCTAAAGGTAAGAAGTGCTAGGGTTGTTGAGAGTCTAATATGAAACTTAGTTGTTGAGTAAAAATAGGCTAGGTCAAAGGTCTTTGTGGTTAGTATTTCAACAAAACCACAAGTATTTCACCTATTCGCTCTTTAGAGCACCTAAATAGTGTGCGATTTGTAATCACCCAAAATCTCAATCAAGCATCCCTATTTCTAGGATGATGCTCTTGACATAATTTACCTTCAAATTACACTTGTTTCGAAGATTGGAAAAGGTAGTAAACCAAAGGCTCAATTGTCCACCATTGCCTCGCACCCCTATAATTCTCTTTCAAGGATGTTATGGGTTACCATACATTCACCTTAATCCCTCTTTCAAGGAAGTTAACGGGTTTCTAGAGTTTGTGGTTTTTACCCAGCAAACCCATTTGGAAATTTGGGGTTTAAACCCACAAATACAAACTAATAAAACCAAACAATGGTGTAATCCATACTCAACAACTAAAAATCATTCAAACACCACAACACCCATACACAATTACACTTTAGTTCAACATTATCCCATAACTAAATTACTTAGATACTTATGAAAAAGTAAAGAAAGATATATCATAAGGATTATCCAAAGAATTCATTCTTCACAAATCACTAAAAATTTAACTCTTTAAAATTAGTTACAACCTTGCCCAATTAGGGTTCTTGCTTCAAATTCAAAAATGTCTATGAGGTAAGAAATACCCAAAGCAGAAAGAGTTTTTGCCAATATAAGGTTTGGGATTTGTCCAAGGGAACTTACAAAACTGCCCTTGGTCATACTCCCACTTAGCCGCCATCGCGTGTGGTTGTTTCCCATCACGGCCAACCCGATTGTAGTTCTATTATGAGATCGCACTATCCTGACCATCTTTGACTTACCAAGATAAAAAATTGAGGATTGCGATCACGATAACTGAGGTTGAGCTATTCCAGTTCTTCAACTACACTTCTTTTGCTTACATTTGATCTCTTTTAGCTCTATTACACAACTATTCATATTGTTAACTATATACCTGCCAAATATGTATACTAGTTCATTTAAATCATGATGATGCCTTATTTTCTTATATAAACCATGGTAGGGTGCACAAATGTTTAGTGCAACTGAGTGGTAAAATCACCACTCATTAGTACCAAGGGATGATTTAACCACTTCTTAAACAATCACCCCTCCATCTTTAGAGTCTAAAATGTGAACTCCCAAGTTAGAAAACTAGTGAATATCCTTTACCAACAATCTTTTCTACTTATCCACATGAGAAAATCTCCCCCATGACAACATGCTAAGATCATCAACCACTATATTCGCTTTACCTGGGTGATAATGAAGAGTTATATCATAGTCCTTGAGCAATTCAAGCCACCACCTATTCTTAAGATTCAATTCCTTCTTAGTGAACACTTACTGCAAGCTCTTATTATTTGAATTAATGTCAACATTAACCCTATACAAATAACACTACAAAATCTTCAATGCAAACACTACAACCGACAACTCTAGATCATAACCCATGTAATTTTTCTTATGCACCTTCAGTTTCCTAGAAGCTTTGGCCACAACCTTACCATAGGTCATTAAGACACGGCCTAGTCCCACCTGAGATGCACCAAAGTAAAAAACAAAACCACTAAAATCCTCGGGCAGGGCTAAAATTAGAGAAATAGTCAACTTATCAATCAGCTTCTCAAAACTACCCTCACAAGTATCGAAACATAAAAATTTTACCAAAATCTGAGTAAGCTTAGTCAATGGAGCAGCAATAAAAAAGAAGCTCTCCACAAACCTCCTATAATACCCAACTAAGCCCAAGAAGCTCAGAATGTCTGTTGGAGTCTAACACAACCCAAATTCGGGCCATATTGTATGGGTATCTCGAGTCTAACAAGGACCAAAGATCGCCCCATTAACCCCACCTCACCAATACATCAATCCATAAATATCAGATTAACTGCGAATACATAAAAGATAGAGAAAACAAAATTATCGTTCATAACTTACGAAAGTATAGTCATTCATTAATATCATATTCAAAGTCCAATCTACCCAAGTCCACATTCATCTACAAGCCTCTATAAATCTAAAGTGAAAAATATGTCGGAACAAGGCACAAACAATAGTTAAAACCGAACCCAAAATAAGTCTATGACATAGCCAAGATGACTATGAAATATGTGTCTTTCAAAAGATGAAAGCTCACCACTTTGATGTCAACACTCGAGCAGCCCGAACACCTGATCACTGCACAGGAAGAGAAGAAAATACTCTGTACCCTATATGTGGGGAGACAACGTCTGGAGATGATTAGCAGTTAGAGCACCAACATGTAACTCAAGGGTAAGAATAAAATAGTGTTATTATTCAATACCGAGTCAAAGCATCACAAGCCACCATATTTATACACATAGACATGTAAATACATATGGATACACCAAGTGTTAAAAAATAACAAGGCCTTAGTATGCATTTAAAAGCACTTAAACAAGAACCATGAAGTGGAGGACTCTAACCTTCTACCGCTTAGGATATATCGAGCAAGAGCACTCTAACCTCAAACCATCTTATTAAGCAAGTAGACTCTAACCAAAAGCCATCTTAATAAGAAAGTTTACTCTAACCACAAGCCATTTCATTATGCATGTGGAATGTAACCACAATCCATTTAATCATGCAAGTTGACTCTAACCACAAGTCATTTCATTACATATGTGGACTCTAACCACAATCTATTTCATCATGCAAGTGAACTCTAACAATAAGCGATTTCAGTACGTATGTGGAATCTAAACATAAGCCATCACGCCTATTACTAGTCGACATTGGGACTCTAACCCTTTATCCTTGCATTCTTATAACACCATTCACACTTGAGGACTTTAACCCATTTAACCATTCTAAGCCATAATGGCCACAATTTAACATCATACATGATCATAAGGCCTCCATGAATCACAGATCAAACAATCACTTCAATAAGCCAATACATTAGTTTCAAATATCATTCAAGTGAAATTTTGGTCACTAAAAACCTTACACAATCCTTTCATTCTTCATTAGCTTTCTGCAACCACTCTTTAGTTCAAACATAATTGAAGTTCATTTTTAGGGACTTTAATTCTTTTAGCCATCAAACCATCAAGGTCATAAATTATCTAATTACATGGCTAACAAGGTATTTACAATATCATTTACCAACCACTCATACTTGTTAGACAATTTCCTTAGTTGAAAACCTTATCAATATGTGACTAGATATTTCTCTATGAAGTTTACACAAACACCTTGTGGGCATGCACTTAACAAGGCCAAAATCATAGTAGGAATCATCAATCTTAGGGTGAAGTATGACCCATTTGTTAAGCCATAAACAACAAGTACCCATATGTGCAAATTATTACCAAAATAAAGTATAAAATAAGTCTAAACATGAGCAAACATTACTCAACACTAGGTATCAAAATCCTTAACTTTTAATTTCAAACACATCATTTACTAGTCATAATTCACGTTTAACACACATGATACTTGAGTTGAAAATAACGAAAAGAGTAACATGCCTTAATACAAAATGATTCACTGAAGAAGGGACTTAAGGATTTTAGGGTGGGAAATGTCCATAAAGCCCTTGGCTTAAAAGCTGAAAAGTGGTACCCAGGAAGGTACGACTCACTTGGCTAAACTGTACCCTAGGGTATGAGTAGTACCCTAAGTCATACCCTAGGAATCACCATGGACCCTTAAACTGTTCATTGTATGACTACCCAAGCATGACTCTTATCCAAGGGTGCGATTTATCCCAAGTAATCCATACCTAAGTCAGTGTCCACTAGATTATATGACCAACACTTTATATGACTCGGTAGTATACAACCCATACCCTAACATACGACTAGAAAGGGGATAAACAATATCTTTTAAAATGTGTTACCAACCTAGGCTGGTCTCTATATGAGAAGTGAGGGTACTAGTCATACCCTAACATACGATTGGTATGCTTAATACATACCCAACCCAGAACCTTAAATCATGGGGAAATTTTGTAAGGGTTTAAATCTTAGGTGTTTCAATTCTCCCTAACTTAGATCATTCATCCTCGAATGGTGTATAAGGAAAGCACAAGAACGCGTTTACAAACTATTACACATCAAACTATCTGTTAACCATGTTAGAATAAAAAGTCACACAAATAGGATTAAACACATGCCATGGTCATTTATCAATCATCCATTCATTCAATTGATTTTTGGACTCTAACACATCGTCTATCAAAAAACTTGCTCAATTTAGAATTTAGGAACTTGAACCCACTATTAACGACATAAATTATGTTAAAAAGATTAACATATACTTCGAGCACGTGTTTCCAAAATAGAAAATAAATGAAGATACTTGGACTTCATGTCCTCTTCCATCTCCCATGTAGCTTTCTCGGACTTTTGGTTCCTCCATAAAACCTTTATCGAAGCCACCTTTTTCGTTCACAACAAGTAAACTTATCGATCCTAGATCCTCAATGAGAACTCCTCATTGGATAAAAAGTCTCAAACACCAACATCCTCTAAGGAAATAATCAATGAAGGGTCACCGATACCAATAGCTCACAATATCTCAGAAAATCAACACAGCATGAACATCAATCAATGTCAGCAACTAGCACTCATATCGCACAAAAAATGTACAAAATTATAGTATGAGTATCAAATCCATGGGTACTCAGTAGGAATCACCAGCCAACTAAGCGAAATCATAATATAAATATAATAGAATATGGGATAACATAACAAAGTCAAGGTAGATACAAACCTGGATCAACTCCAACATTCTTGTAAAAGAATGGGTAAATAAGCAAGCATAACAACATAACATAAGGCATCAACACATGCAATCATAACTACAAAATTAGGCCACCTATGACAATTAGTGTAAAAAAGAAAATAACCCATCGCAAGTCCCCTTAAGCTTGGAAAATACAAACAAGGTAGAGTAACCTACCACCATCATTTATCAATTCTCATGATACAGCTAGCATTTATCCATGCCATACTAACCATTGTTTTTCCATGATTATTATTTGTCAACAGATCAATGCTTATCAACTAACCATCATGCAACAACTAATCTCATATATCAACTAATCATATTTTATCAACTAATTGTCATTTATAAACAAATCATTAGAAATAAACTAACATATTTATATCATACCACATTATAACCATTTCCTCATTTTTCATATTTAGCTAGAATCACTATTGTCAATCTCACACCCCGATATCATGATATCATAATAAGTATCTTATCATAGTATATTATGTATACCAGAGTTAAAATGGTATGGATATTAAATAATATCCTTATAAGAATAATTGTCAACATCATCTTGTAAATCATTATCAATATCTTCTATATCATAGCCATCCTCCGAAATTATACCGAGTATCGATAATCGATATCATCATTATTATTCGAACTAGAACTTTAATTTATAGAATTTAAAGCATAACTAATATCAAGACTCAAATTGATAAGTATATCATCATTATTATGGCCAATAATGTACTCATTAGAGTAATTGCATAACCTTTAAAATAATCAATAAGTATGATCCTTAGAATAATCAATAACGTAATCGCTAATTTAATCAATAAACACTAATATATACCATTAGCATGATCTTTGACATAATCACTAGCATAGTCGCTAATGTAATCAATAAACATAGTATTAAGCGTAATCAATAGCCCAACCCATAGCCTAATCAAACGTTTAGACCATTTAAAATAAAGGACTTATTCAATATAATAATTAATTATCTTATCATTTGCTTAATCATTAAGTTATTCATAATGTAACTAATAAATGAAGTACCAAGGCATTTCAAAATACCATAAATAAATATTTCCTATAAGTATACAAACCCATCATAACCATCAAGTACCAAGGCATTTCAAATCACCATAAATAAATATTTCCTATATGTATACAAGTGTATGAAAGGGCTTCGATTACTAACACAAGTCTTGGCCTAAGATGGGTCAAGAGCCCACTTTTAAATCCCCAAAATACTTTACTAAGCAATGACTACCTCAGAATAAGCTAAGGTATCTAAATCCATTATTAGATGTTGAATAAGTGATAATTAGCCCTAGGATAGTAATCTCACCCAATAGGAAGCAACTAAGTCAATTCCATCAAAGGAATGGAAACATAGGTCAATTCCACCCTAAAGTATCCTGACTATGGTAATCTCTTCATTAGAAGAGTAACTAAAGCATTTCCAACCTAAGCATAACCCTACAAGGTCAACTTTATCTAAAGTATGATTAACTAGGCTAATCATTCCCAAAAATGATATCCAAAATAGCCAAAATGATCTAACTAATCCCAAGTATTTCTATTTATCACCTAAACATCTAAAACTCACCCAAAATCTAGCGTAATATTACAAATAAACTATGAATTAGCTCACTTTAATAAGGGGTAAAACCTAGCCTACCTGGATGCCGAAGAAAGCTCAAAAAATCCATTAAGTTACCACTTTTCCATTCTGAGAAGATTCCACAAGATGCCAAGCTATCATAATCATATTCTACTTATCAATAAGAGAATAAAAATACCCATATTAAATAATTGTTCTTTAGGTCCAAAAATTATACCAAAATCTCATATGGGTCCTACTTATGAAATACATTTTTGAAATCAACCCAATATTCCCTAATACTCAAGAAATAATTACCCCAAAAATGGATAAAATCTGAGCTAATTTGGGGATAAAATCAAGCCCCTAAGCTGTTCAAATTTTTGAATAAGAAATGAAAAAATCCACTATGAAAATGGTGAAATCTTACCAGAAATTGAAAGATAATCACATAAATAAGTGTTACACAAGCTCCCATATTGACCACAAACTCAAATTTTAAGTTATCTTACTATTTAGGATTTTAGCTCTCTTGGAATGGATGAAGAATGGGAAGAATCATCCAAAAAGGGTCTATTTATATGCATCCTAGGTTCTCGGGAGTTATTATCCCAATCCAAGACTCGTGATCGCAGTGTAATAGGGTTGTCCAAGTGAATAATGATCACAGTAATTAGCCCTGCTACCGCAGCACTGCTACCTACACAAAGGGTTATGATTTCGGTCCAAACAATCGTTATCGTGATGAACTAGGTTCAGCTGAGACTTAGATGTCTCCGTCATGCCATCGGGATTCATCTGGAATCCCATATATGCAAACAAACTATGTAACCATATCAAATTCGATATTTTAAACTCAATGGCACAATTAAAGTTTCAATATGAGTTTGTTTCAATGAAATATAGGTCCTACACCTAATTTTTATTTTCTTAAATTTTCGACCAATAAGTCAAAATGAGCTCGATTGCCTCAAAATCCAAACCAAAGGTCCAACTAGCCTCAAATCAATATTTTGAAGCTATTGTAGTAGTCGAAATTTGTATTTGATATCATTTAACTAAATTTTTTGTTCGGTGGCCATTTGGAACTAGAAATGATTTCAAAATAAAGAAATGTCTCTAAATACCAACGAACTATCAAGTAACCAAACTGTTAGTTCCAGCAAGTCATAAATGAGTAGGGGTAGTTATAGAAAAGCTTTAATGGTGAAATTAAGCCGAAATATAGAAAATGAATTGAAGGGTCATTACATGATATTTAAGCACACAAATCAAACAAATATAGGAAAAGAAAAATATTAAAACACATTCACACTTAAATAATTTTTAATGCATCCTAGTATACATGGGAACTTTCAAGCCAAAGGTAAGACTAGAGTTTGAAGGATATATATGTCATTTGTAAGACGTTCCATTGCCCCAAAAATTATATTATACAAATTTCATGGATAAATCATATGGGGATACAAAATGCAGGAAAAAGAAAATAATGATATCAGTCACAACAGGGAGCAAATCCAAACTAAACCTCTTTGGGGGTCCTTTGATCTTGAACTTCTTTCAATTTATTAATGTTTTTTGGATGAAGATCTTCTCTAGATTACAATAAAATAAACTATACAAATAAAACACTCAATCCTAAAGGATAATGGTCTCATACAATCCGATGTTATATCCTTTCAACACATAAGGTATGATCGTCCGTTATTGACTCGTGGTCATTAGAAGCAAGGTTGGTTTTATAATGGGACCAATACCCTCTTAGATATTGGGTCATCCTAGAATCATGCCTAAAAAGTTTTTCAGTTTTTCTTTATCATAGGTATCTAGAGTGGGCATTAATCAGGTTCCTAAGTAGACAACTTGGGTTTGAAAATACAATCAGCCATCGAATTTCTAACGTATTAATAAATGATTGTATTTCTAACACTTCTATTCGAATTTGATCAATAAGGGTTGTGAAAATTGGGAAACTCCAAAATAGTTAGATATTAAAAAAGGAAGTATGACATGAATGTAATAATTAATAATTGTGAAAATTTAAAGACATAATTACAAAAGTAACAATTATTACAAATATTATTCAAACACATAAAATTTATATTGTTAGAACCTAAATGAATGCCTAGCAGAGTGTCCTTTCTGTTACGATCTATTTTCAATAAGTTAAAAACGTTCCATAACTTTATAGCAGAAAAAAGATCTATTTGAGTTTTATTTGAAAATATGTTTTAGGAAAAATAAAGTCGCCACATAATTTTTAGAAAACTATGAAAATCATTTAAATAAAGGTTATTTTAAAACAAATCCTTTTAAAGTTAATCAGAGTCTAGGTAAGGGTTCAAGTAAATTTGAAAGAAGGTGTTTGACACTTTCAAAAATCCACAAAGTGTAGTTTCCGACAAATTTAACTTATTTGATTAATTTTGAAAATTTGAATTTATTTGAAGAGATCTTAAAAAAAAAAATTATTAAAACTATTTAAATGGATAAAATTAATTTGATACTCATACATTCCAGTTATTTCAAATACAGAGAAATAATTGAAATTTTAAGTCTCAAAATAAATTCAACTTTGCAATTTTATCTGAGTTAAGATTTTGAGATAAATAGATAGTTCAAACTCAAAAATATGGATTCAATAATTTCAAATAGGTATGGAAAAATATAGAAGGTTCTTGAATTATTTTTGAAAGATGATAAAGCAATTCATCGGAATAATCAATTGTGATAAAAGTAGAAATGAAATAATAATAAAAATAATAATAATAACAACAACAACAATAACAACAAAAAATCAATAATAACTGAGAAAAGTCTAAAGGGATTCATCCAAGTTAATGAAAGGAATTAGAACTAGTAACAAAGATATCATCAAATATGAATTACAAAGAAATAGAATGAAGAGAAAGTTAAGATTCGGGCTCCTGTCTGGACCAACCTAAATTTGTCTAGATTCGGACTCCAAATTATGGATTTATTTCAACATATTTTTGCAATGTATACTCTTGTATATGACTTGTGATTTTCCTATATATCAGCATGTATATTGTTGTATATCTGTATATATAACTATATATCAGTCATATATTGGTCTTCCACCAGTGCTTGCTCAATTTTTTCCTTATTTTTTGTCGTACATCATCTTTATACTAGTATATACTAGTCCATTTGAACTTGGTGTTTGGCAAAATGACTCGAAATGACATGGGCTTTCTTGTCCCATAGAAGAAATGCATGGAATAGGAGTCAATACTTGACTCGAATAATTTTAAGATCACAATAAGATACTCAAAAATAAAAAAATAACTAGTTGTAATACCCAGGTTTTGTACTCTAAAATTTTCCTAGTGATTTGAGCTCATTACCTATACTATGACTCAGGTGACGAGTCATAGTTACTCTATATGAGTCGTGTAGTGCCTATAATAGTCCAACCAGTAAGGATTACCTATGTTTTTGTCCTCATTTCGACTAAAGACCCTACACGTCATAAGGTCCGTTCACGAGTCATAGGGTGTGACTCCTAACCATAAAGGTATGGTTTCCAAAACTCTCTACTCAGGCTACATGTCTAGGTAATGACTCATAGCTCGACATTATGAGTCATTTCCCGACCCATAACGATTGTGCGTTATTTTTCTATACTTCTATTTAGGGGGACTTTGATTATTTTCCTCTCTTTATACTTAAGATCCAGGACTATAAAACAGACAAAGGGTACCGTTATCATTATTTGTACAAGTCAAATACACTCTCTTATCTCTCAAATTCCCCAATTAAGAATAAGCTAGGGATTCAAAAGGGTTGGTCATCTAATCTTTAATTTGTGGTTTTTTGTCAAGTTTCTAACCAAGGCTAAATTGTGATGGGTATCTCAAGTCTCCTAAGGACCAAAGACTACCCCCATTAGCCTATCCAACCAGAACACAATATAACTAGCAACAGAGAAGTTCAAAATATATAATAAGATAGAGATGGGTTTTGAACATACAACAAGTTAGGGAAATCAATTACAAGAGGCATCAAAGTATCCACAACACAATCCACCCACACTTTGTCTATAAAAGCCTCTAAGAAACCAAACATCAAACAACGTTGGGATATTTCTCCGACCATAGCTAAAAAAAACCTACAGAAATAGTGTAAGATATAAGTAAAGACAAGACCATAAAACGACAGTCTTCCAAATAATGAAAGCCCACAAATTAAAATCAAACTCATATACAATCCATAAATAACCTACAACTACATCAGAAAATAGAAGTACCTTCAAACCTTCCATCGCATGGCGATACAACATTTAAGAATGGTTAGCGGGGTAAGCGCTAGCATGTAACTTAGGGAAGGGATAAATAATGCCATGACTAGTCAGTCTAAAATCACTCCAA
This sequence comes from Capsicum chinense, assembly GCA_026120095.1. Taxonomy (NCBI): domain Eukaryota; kingdom Viridiplantae; phylum Streptophyta; class Magnoliopsida; order Solanales; family Solanaceae; genus Capsicum; species Capsicum chinense. The sequence goes on along the minus strand of JAPEIP010000006.1, from coordinate 155,365,424 downwards.
AACCGTATGCACATAATTATATATATTTGTTTTACATATATATAATATATCGGTATAGGGAACAAGGTTTAGCATGAGAGTTAAAATATGAACCTGGACTGTGTAGCTTCAATCATCATAAAAGTCACCCATGGGCTATATGGGTCTGATCTACTCATCGGAAAGGCCCCAGTATATGATAGTCATATAAATTATAGGTATCAGGTAAGGCCTTGGAATCTATGAACCTTTGCCAATCCATGATAAATATATATAACGTGTGACATAAGCACACGATTATTAAGACCAACCCCTATGCTGCCAAATGCAGGTTTCCATTATCAATCTCTTGGGACCTCCACCTTTATGGAAAGCTTTACAACCCCCTTTACGCCCAATTAAAACATTTACATATTCCCATTCATAAAACCAAGGAACATACATGTGGCACATACCATTGTTATCTTCGTACTAATTATGCTTGCAAGCAAATATCACTATCTCTTATCCATTCACCATCAACTTAAGGGAATCTACAACCTCTATGGTCCAATTATTCACCAACTTATAGGAATCCATGACCCCCATAGTACAAATCATCCATTAACTTGGGGGAATCCACGACCCCCAACGTTCAATTTAAAATTAATTCATGGTCATTAAGGCCTTTCAAAAGCCATTTGTATTTTGTTAGCCTTTTATACAATGGAATAGTTAAAATTTTGTTTCAATATGCATATATCCATATTTTAAAGCAAATTTTATGTGGTAGGTTGAGGTTATTACCAATTCAAATACAAAAATCCATAAAGATAGGGGAATCTACGACCCCCATAAGTGTATCAAATCAATTTGAGAGAATCCACCACCCCCTATTACCATTTACCATGTCCATTCACCCAATTAGTTATGAATTCATTAATTCAAGGCATAAATGATTCATAAAATCCATGGAAAAGCAATTCAAACTATAGTTCTCAAGAGCCCTCAACACAATTTGCAAATCAACAATTAAATCATATGGATAATAATCTTAAAAATATGATTTTAATACAAAAAGATTTTAGAAAAGATATACATGCTAGTGACACCAATAATTTTGAGGAATAAATCACTCTTTGAGCCCTAGATGACAATGCCTTGGAAAACCCTAATTGTTCTTGCTTAGAGATTTAAGAGAGGTAAAAGTGTATTTGATGTATGTTGGGATATTAATGGGGTAACAATGGTGTTTTATAGATATGGTTTTTAATTATAGAAATGGGGAAATAACCAATATTCCCTTACTTAAAAGTACAGGAAAATGTCGCCTAGTCATTACGGGTTATGTCAAGACTCATGATGATAGGCTATCAGTATTAGCGTAGTTTCATAGTCTAGGTAGAATCTTGGATCCCCGTCACTGTTTTGGTCACGAGTCACACCCTACGACTCGTGACCTTACCTTATGACTCCTAACGGTCCAGTCGTGACATAAACAAAAATTTAGGCATTTCTTACTGGATTGCCTACAACTTGAGCTGCATGACTCGTAGTGATTCTTCACGACACTTTAGGTGAGTCATTATTTAGTCAGGGAGCACCAAAGTTAAGATATTTTCAGAGTCCAAAATCTGGAGTGGTATATTTTTGCTCCAAATTTCTTGGTGTCTCAGAATTGTATCTCTTCCCTAAATTTGTACATTATCTTAAAATGAAATTGTTTGATATTTATATTAGTTTAGTGTTTGATTTTTGAATATTGGGTTTAGGGTTTTGGATGGTTATTGTTTAAAAGGTGTTCCCATGGTTTACATGCATTTGTTTATGCTTTATTGATGGATTTTTATATTGGAATTAATATTAACCTCATCCCACTTTATGAAATTGGTTTTCAAACATAGACATATTCTTAATTTAACATGCTTTTGGAACCTTGTATTGCATTAAAGGCTAATGGAATATAAACCTATTTTTTGAAAGGCCTTGGTGGCCATGCAACGGTTTTAAATTGGAATTTTGGAGTTTAGTTAGATAATTGGTTTGGCATAATAGAATTGGCTTGACAGCATAATTAATTGGTATGATGATACCATTTGGTAAATGCCCTAATAGATAACTCCTTGATTAAATTGATGGGCTATGTGTAAGTTTTTTAATTGGTCTTAGAGGGAGTTGTGTATCTCACCGTAGAAGGTGGAAGTCCTAGGGAGATCGATACTAGAAACCACATTTGCCGACTTGGGGTTCTTTTATGACCATGTCCATAGTTTACAGTATATATATACACACTTTGGAATGGTTGGGGTCGTGGACTCCTTGGCTCTTCCTTGGATTTCTCTGGTTTTGCGGCTAACATGTCTTGGAGACTTTCCTTAGTGGAAGTTAATGGTTTTAAATATCATGATAAACGTTGTTCCCTATCCATGCATAAATAAATATTTAGAAATGCATTTATGTGAACATGTACATTGAGTTTGGATTTGATTCTAAAATAGCATTATTTTATCCCTTCCCTAAGTTACATGCTAGCTTTCACCCTTCTATCTATCCCCGATCACTATATTATTTCATGATGTGGTGTCCTAGGGGTTTTTTCTATTAGTTTGTGCAGTGGTAGGTGGTGTGGTCATCTATTGGGTTTGTGGTGAAGTGGTGAGCTTCCACCTTTCAGAAAGATTGGTCATTCGATCTATTTCCTTTCATATTTTAGAATTGAAGATTTCACATTAACATTATCATTGTCATTGTCGTTGTCACTTTCATGGTTGTGGGCATATCCTAACTTAGCTTGGTATTTCAACTCGTTTAGAGGCTTTTGTGGACATGCATGGGTTGGATGGTATTGTTGACCCTTAGAGCTTATTCTTTAGTTACATTAACTATATTATCTTAATTTTCTTTTTGTCTTTCACTTTGTTACTATTTGGATTCGGTAAGGTTAAACATGCTATAGGGGTGGTCTCTGGTCCTCGATGTACCACATTTAACTTTGTATATTCATTGACTAGCGACTCATTTCACCTAAAAAAATCATCCTTTTAATTCAAATAAACAAAAAAACAACTTTTTCGGAACTCATGAAATCAACTGACACATTTATAATTATCACAACTAAATACATTAATCTTAAGATAAGTTCTCACAAAAGGAGAGGGGATATGATGATTTAACATTAATCAGGTCACAATTTTCCAATAGTAACTAGAATTTAAAAACCTAAGGTAGGACTCAACATGCTATCTCAAAATTTAGAGAAAACATGATATGTCATAACGTAAAAAGATTTTTAAGATGAGAGAAAATAGAAAGACAAAAGAAACAGCACGGTGAATCATAGGTTAATGAAAAATAAGGAAAAACCATTTTGACATAAACTTATCTTGATATGTGAAAATAAAAAACTAAACCATGCCTTTAATGTCTCCAGAAAATCCCAAGATTTAAACTTTATTCTTTGAAAGAGTTAATTTAAAATGAAAGACAATTTCAAAGAGTTCATTCACACCTTTAAGGTCTTGAACTTCAACATAAGGGTAATTCGAGTAAAAGGAAAATTGTTAGTCAAGCTAAATGAAACATCACATAAGCTAAATAGGACTACAGATTAACACTAAAAGAAAACACGTAAAAATAACATAATGAATTTAGAGAATCTCAAAATTAAAAACAGCAAGAATATCAACTCAGGAAATCAAACATTATAATGTCCCTCTAGGTTATATTCTATATTTTTGCCTATTTTCACCATTTAGAGCTTTCTTATAACTTCCCCAAGTGATTTATGACTTGATGGAACTGATAGTTCAGATACTGGGTAGTTCATTTTGTTTTTAGAGCCAAATCCCTATTTTGAAGTCTTCATTGGTTCAAATTGGCTATCGATAAAAAAATTCAACCAAACGACCTCTTATGCTAATTTTGAAAACTCCAAATCTAAAACATTGATTTTAGGTTAGGTAGACCCTTGGATCAGGATTCGAGGCTCCCAATCTAATTTTGAGCTACTGGCTGGAAGTTATGAAAAATGGCAAGTGGGTATGGGACCTACTTTTTTTTGAAATGACACTAGATGGAAATTTTGGTTGTTCCATTGACTCTAGAATATCGAATTTTATAGAGTAGCATAGTTTATTTTCATAAATAATATTCCAGATGAATACCGAGGTAGAGACTTGGAAAATAGTTGGTGCTGTGTATCACGTATGCGACCAGCCGCTCGCTTAAGAGACATGGCAGTAGCCATTGGTATCCCTCATGTGATACTTTGATCTATTACACAAGAGCCTCTTAAGTGACACCATAGTTTCCTATATGACATATATTGAGGCAATGGGTATTGCTTAAGCGACACTTGGTCGCCTAAGCGATGTTCTCTTAAGCTACTGATGTACGCTTAAGCAATATTTGTTTACCAGGGAAGAGTATCATAAAACCCCCATTTTAGCCCTATTTCCATTTTTTTTCATCCATTCTCTAGAATATTGAACCCTATAGAGAAGAAAAACTTTGGAAATCATTGGTGGGTGATTTTGGAGATTTTGGTGAAGTTAATTTGCGTATTTCTTCTTCGAATTTGTGGTAAACTTTTGTCAATTTCTTGGTGAATTATCCATATTTTTCTAAAATTACTAAAATCTTTGTGACTTGATTGTAGCATCATTAGAGCTCAAAATTAATGCAGGGGCATTGTGTTTGTTTTGAAAGTGCGACTCCACAAATAGGCCCTACATGGGATATTTACGTACTTTTGGAGTTGAATCACAATAGTGAAATAAGTGTATTATTGTTCTCATTTTAATGAGTAGATTTTGATTTGATAGCATGACATCTTGTGGACGATTCACGGAAAATAAAATCATTGGTTTAGCAAATGCTTTGGGCTTTTCCTCAGTGTCCAGGCAGGATAGGTTTACCCTCTTCATAGATTGAGCTATTCATAGTATGGTTATGATATTATTCTAGATTAGGGATGAAATTTAGGTGTTGGAGTCATGATCAAAAATATTTTCAACACTATCTTTAAATCATGTTTTAGGCGTAATTGACTTAGTTGCTCACATTTTAGGTAGAATTTCTATTGTAGGATTATTTATGACTTATTTAACATCTATAAGTGGATTTAGATACTTTAGTCTAGTCCAGAATAGAATGTTCCTAAAAATGGATTTTGAGGATTAAATATAAGCCCCCTGGCCCACATTAGGCTATGACTTGTGTTAGCTTTTATAGACCTATATACGTTTGTGTAACGACCCAGGACTACCACCTACTTGTCATACGGTGCTTAAGACCCCAAAGGACCACAAGCTAACCCATGAATGATATCTGTTATGAGCACTGAATAATAATATAGTAATTAATATGGAGAAATGTTCTAAAATTCCATAAGGCTCAAAACATCTAAAAATATTGATAAAATATAACATCTATAAAACTGAATACTGTTTGAAAATCTTGTCTGAAAAGCCTCTAATTAAATCTGTCTGAAAGTGGATTTGATGGGACAATCCCCTAACTAACTTTATCTACAGAACTAGTATATCTACTAAAATATAAAATAATAAAATATCCTCGAATGATTAGGACTCACTACTAAATCTATTGCTACTGGCCGAATCTGAATCTACTATGCATGGTCCGAAACCTGAGCATCCAAACCTATGATATAAAACATCATAGGGAAGGAAAGTATGCGCCAGTACATAGGAATATACTGGTATGCTAGATGAGGTAATACTAAATGCAAGGGTTCATATGTATGAACAGTAACTGACTAAATGATATAGACTAACTGAATATGTGATTACATGGATAACTAAAAGTACTGTAAAAATTGAATATGTAATACTATGCATATATGTATATTATAACTATGCTTTTCTGAAGCTAAGTACTGAGTTCTGATAACTGAGTAATTGATATCTGAAGTTACTTATAACTAATTTGCTGATACTGAATCACTGCGTCTGACAGTCCTTATTCTATAAAACTGAACTGAGTTCTAAAATGAAGACTAAAACTAAAACTGTGGGAGGTAAACACCTAACCCGCATGCCCCAATCTGAGCTAATCGGGGTCCAACCTAAAACCCTAATTAGAAGGGTGTTAGAATCATTACATGAGTTCTAACAACTATTGTGGGGTCAGTCCTAACTAACGGGTGACCCCTGATATTAATCCTAAACTAGTGGGTGATCTCTGAGTATGTCAGTCCTATCTAACGGGTGACATATGTTAACCTATGCTGTCTACATAGTTCTAGAACTTAGGGATTGCTTCTAGGGACCCAGTCCTAGCTAACTGGTGAGATCCCATCCCTAGGCTCACTCAGTGCTGAATCCTACTCCTATCTGGACTTATACAGAGTTTACTGAGATTTCCTAAGTTCTATAACTGACTGAGTTCTGCAATTGACTAAGAGTACTACTGATCGTGACATGACTGATACTATCCTGTCACTTACACTGGCTCTAGTTAAATAGCTAAATTGTCGGGTATTAAATTACCCCAGGACTTGATAGCATGAAATGTAAAGCAAAGCATCATCTTGAATAACATAATAATGTTCACTTGGTTATAAGTCATTCATAGAGACATTTCATCAAACACTTATAATGCATTAACTTGTACATGGATGGGGAATACATGTTAGCATGCTAAAATGGCATTATTCATTCTCATAGACAATTTATCAAACACATAAAAAGCATACTTGGTTCATTAAATCATAATCACTTAGGGTTAATATAGTTGCAATAATCAACTTGCAAATTGAAGGGCTTATCATGAATATCATGTAATTCAACACATACTAGAATCAATTCTTGGAACTTGTAATCTAAATCATGGATTAAAATTCAAACAACATCATGAACATGAATTCAATCTAATTTGAACATAGAAATCATAAATATGAGATCTTGTATATTTAAAAAGGGATTCTTGGACTCTAAGGGTGAAAGGAACCCATAGATGAACACCTAACATACCTTGGAAGATTCTTTCTTGAAAGTTCTTGGAAGAAATCCTTAGACTTATTCTTGATTTCTTGAACTAGGGTTTTTGCCTCTTTGAGAGAGAATGCTTTTTAATTTGGGGATGAATTGAATAATGAATAGCTACGGATGTTTTTAGGGATGAAATCAGGTATTGAGGCATAATAAAACCATGGGAATGGACTATTTTAACCTTTGGTGTTCTTTTAATTTTCCGTGAAAATTTTCTGAACAAGGCACCTAGAGCGACGCGCCACTATCGTGTCGTGACACTGGAAAGTCGAAAACTAGGAACTGGGTTGATGGCATGATGCAGCACCATCGCGGTGCATCATTAGTTGCGATTTTGGTCCATGGCGCGACGCGGTGGAATGGTGTTGCCTCACTAGAAATTGACAATTATGAACTTGATCTATAGCACGATGCGCCAATATCGCGGAGAAACACTGGAATTGATGATTGCCATTTGGTCAAGCTCCGTGACATGTTGATGGCTCAGGTCGAACACTGTCTTTATAAAATGGCTCTAACTTTTTGCCCAGGTGTTAAATTTGGGCAAACTTTATATCGTTGGAAAGCTAATTGAATTTCCTACGCAATGATAGGCTCTAAACAGAAATATACAGAGTATTTTAAAATTTTTTTAAGGGATTACTCACGTACTAAGACTTAAATTAAGTTAGGGAAATGCGGGGTATTACATTAGCTATACACTTCAAAATGTTTATTTTTGGACTTTAAAGAAATTATATGCTTAATGGTCATGTTGGGTGGTATTTAGGAGTTGAGGATAGTTATGGGTGAAACCCGGTGTCATGACTCGATTTTTGAGTCATGATGGTACCTACTATATCCCTCTGTTAGGTAAGACAAATTGTAATCTAAAGCTAAACACAATGGGTTAACTTGGTGGAAATGCTCTATTAGAGCAAAAAGCTCCAACACATTTTATAAATAAGCCAGAGATGGAAATAATCTAAGGGTAGGTAATCATGAAGAACCAAATCCCAAGACTCGGTAGAGCCAATAAAAGAGTATGTAGTAATAATACAGCTCAAATATTTAGAATAGTCAACAAAATTTATCTCAAAGCAAAATAATGAACATAAAATATAGAAAGAAGTGGGCAACTCCAACTCCAAGAGCTCATACACAAACGTATAAAATGTCTCCAATAAATATCACAAGTTTTGACCTAAGGTGGATTGAAGAGTCTACTTCTAAACCCCCAGCATCCTTTATTAAGTAATATCTATCCCGGACTAGGCTAAGGTATCTAAATCTACCATTCGATGTTAAGCGATCCATCAAAACCCTAGGATAGTAATCTATGCCAATAGGGAGAAACTAAGTCAATTCCTTCTAAGGAAAGGCAACTAGGGTCAATTCCACACTTAAATCAAGTGACTAAGGCAATCTCTTTGTTACAAGAGTAACTAAAGAATTTCGAACCAAAGCATAAGCCTGCAAGGTCAACTTCACCTAAGGTATGGCTAACTAGGCTAATCATGTCCAAAATGATATCAAAATAACCTAAATGATCCAACTAATTCCAAGTATTGAAATTTAACACATCAATACCTAAACCCCATCCCAAATCTAAAACAATATCATAAGCATACTATTAATTAGCTAGATCTAACAAGGGTTAAAACCAAGCCTACCTGGACACCGAAGAAAGCTCAAACGATAACTAAACCACCACTTTTCCCTTTTGAGAAGCTTCCACAAGTTTCCAAGCTATCAAAATTAGATTTTACTCATCAATATGAGAATAATCATACCCGTATTGCACCATTGGGCTTCAGGTCCCAAAAATTTACCAAAATCTTATATGGGTCCTATACATAGAATTTGCATTTTTTAAACCAACCCAACGTTCCCTCATGTGCAAGGAATCATTATCTTATAAATAAGAGAAAATCAAGATAAATTGAGGTTACAATCAAGACTCCAAGGTTTTACAATTTTTTAACATGAAATGAGAAAATCCACTATGAAAAATAGTGAAATTTTACCACAAATAATCACATAAATAAGTGTTAGACAATGTCTCAAATCACCCACATGCCCTAAGTTTAAGTTACCTCACTATTTAGGGTTTTAGCACCCTTGGGATGAATAAAGAATGGTCAAAATCATACAAAAAGGGTCGATTTATACCCATACTAGGTGCTCGAGTGAAAATATCATAACCCAACACCTCACAATCGCCATAGTTTGAGGTTTCATAAGGAAGTACGGATCACGAAACTTAGCCTCACAATTGGGCACTACTGCCCAACATAAGGAGTCATGATTGTGACCCAAATTATTGCTATCGTGATGCACCAGGTTTAGTTGAGACTTAGAAATTTGCCATACCCTCAGTATTTATCCAAAATCCTAAATATTAAAACAAACTATGTAACCATACCAAATTAAACAATCCAAACTCAACAACATAGTCAAAATTTTATTCTGGGGTTATTTTGATGAAATGTATGTTGCCACACCCAATTTCTAATTTCTTAACTTTCCAAAAAATAGGTCGAAATAAGACCTAGTGCGTCCGAACACGACCTAAAAGTCCTCCTAGACTAAAATTGATATGTCAGAGCTTTTGGAATAGTAAAAATTCGCATTTAAGGTTGTTTGACTGAAGCATTTGCTCAGTGGCCATTTAGAACCAGTAAAGACCTTAAAATAGAGAATTGGCTCTAAAAACAAATGATTTACCTAGTAACCAAACTGTTGGTTCCATCAAGTCATAAGTGACTTGGGGCAGCTATAGAAAAGCTCTAATGACAAAAATATGCAAAAATATGGAAAATGACTTGAAGGGTCGTTACAATATCCACAACTTAAGAAACTTATTTTGGAAAAGTTAAGGATTAGGATGTACCTAAAGCTTTGAACATGTGAGGATACTGGGTCCATATCTCGCTCTAGATCTCCCAAGTAGCTTTCTCTACTGGGCAGTGCCTCCATTAAACCTTAACTACCAAAAACTCTCTAGTACACAACCGATGGACATCACAAGCAAAACTGAGCTCGGACTCCTCCATAAAGGTCCACCGCTCATCTAATTAGACTGAGTCCCATTTAACCACACAAGATGGTTTGAGAATATATCACCGCAATATAGAAACATAAAAATCTATATGGATAGCAGTAAAATTTGGAGGTAAGGCTAACTCATGTGCCACTTGCCCAACTATGCAAAGAATCTCAAAAGGTCCAATATATCTAGGGCTGAGCTTGTTTTTCCACTTAAAGCTTATCAGAACCTTAATGTGAGACTCATTAATGAATACTCTATCACCAAATCAAAATATTAAGGAATGAAGCCTATGGTCTGTGTAGGCCTTCTGCCTACTGTAAGCTACTGTTAGACTATTTTAAATCACTATAACTCTATCCAATGACTCCTGAAGTAAGTTAGTATAAAAAGGTTGAATACTAAAAGTCTCAAACCATACACTAAAAGAATGACACATCCTACCATACAAAGCCTTAAAAGAAGCTATCTTAATACTCGAATAACAACTGTTACTAAATGCAAACTTTTCTAAGGCTAAGTGCTTCTCCCATTGGCCTTCAAAATCTATAACACAGGCTCAGAGCATATCCTTATTCTCCTGAATAGTCTGCTCAAACTGGCCATCAATTTGTGGATAAAAAGTTATACTAAAGTCCACCTGAGTACCTAACTCCTCCTAAAAAGCTCTTAAAAAGCTAAAAATAAACATGAAAACCTGATATAAAATAATAGATATGGGCACACCATGCAACCAAACTATCTCACATATGTAGATACAGGCTAAACTCTCAGTACTGAAGAAGATCTGAATGGGAAAAGAATATGCCAACTTGGTCAACCAATCTATATAACCCAAGTAACATTAAAACCATGGGAGGTGCAAGGCAAACTATTAACAAAATCCATAGTAATCAGCTCCTATTTCCACTCTGAAATAGGTAATCTCATAATTAAACCTTCTGGTCGTTGATGCTTGACTTTCACCGGCTGATAACATAAGCAATGAGCTATAAAGTTTTTCACATCTCTCTTTGTGCCACTCAAACAATAATGATATCCAAAATATCTATACATCTTAGCTGTGACTATATGAATAAAATAGCTAGATCTATAAGCCTTGTGCAAAACTAGTGAGATCAAGTCATTGATCCTCAAAACACAAATGCAGCTATGAAATTGCAAAAATCTCTCTAAATCTAGGGTGTTGCTCTCATAATCACCACTCAACACTTGATAATGAAGAAAAAGAAGCTTACTATCCTCAAATTGGCGATCCTAAATCTGATCAAAAAGTAAAGACCTCACCTTAACACTAGCTAGGATCCTCCTAGGTTCTAAAATATCAAAGTGAACCATTAAGATGGCTAAGGACTGAATTTCCCATCCCAATGACCTCCAAGAAATTAAAACACAAGCCAAACTACCTATACTCATTGCGTTCTGACTCAAGGCATCAGGTACCATATTAGCCTTACCTAGATGATACACGATGGAAATATCATAATTCTTAAGGAACTCCATCTGCCTTTTTGTTGTCTAGCATTAAGCTTCTTCTCGGTCATAAGATGCTGAAGACTATAATGATTAGTAAAATCTTAGAATGCATACCATATACATATACCTCCAAATCTTAAGCACAATAACTACCGCCACCAACTCTAAATCTTGAGTAAGGTAGTTGAGCTCATGAACCTTAAGCTATCTAAAAGCATAAGCAATAAAAATACCCTGTTGCATCTATACACAACCTAAACCATTATCTAAAGCATCACAATACAAGGTGAATCCCTCACTATTTATTGAAATATCTAAAATAAGAGATAAAGTAAGAAAATCCTTGAGCTTTTTAAAGCTCAAATCACACTCTTTGGACAATTGGAAAGAAACCTAGTTTTGAGTAAATCTAGTCATAGGTGCTGAAATCGTAGCAAAACCCTCTGATGAATCATCTATAATAGCCAGCCAAAACAATAAAGCTATAAACCTCAGTCGGATATGTAGGCCTATCCCAACAACAAATATCCTTAATCTTTGCCAAGTCTACTATAATCCCATCCTTAGACACCACATGTACAAGTAAAGTCACTGACTTAAGCCAAAACTCACACTTAGAGAACTTGGTGAAGCGAAAATAATATCTCAAAGTTTAGAGAACAATCCTTAAATATTGTCCATGCTCCTCTCCTCTCCTAATCGTCGATGAACACAATTACAAACAAATCCAAATAAGGTCTGAATACTTGGTTCACCAAATACATAAATGTGGTTGGGATATTTGTCAACCCAAAAGACATCACAATGAACTCAGAATAATAATAATGGGTACTAAAAGTTTTGTTAGGGATATCCTCATCCCAAATCTTCAACTGATATTAACCACATCTCAAATCAATCTTAGAAAACATTGTTGCACCATCCACCTGGTCGAACAAATTATTAATACAAGGCATTGATACAAATCAAAGGGGTATCATAGCTTTGGACGACATCATTGGGATGCCAGCACATGAAGACTCAAGCTTGGGGATTTCCTTTGATGCCTAACCGAGAGGACAAGTGTTGAATAATTGAGAAAAGCTTCATTATACTATAAGGATGCCCCTTATTAAGGGAATTTTAATCATTTCTTTGGAGTAAAGAGGTTCCTATGGAGTGTAGCCCCTTATTAAAGGCCTTTTGATCATTTTAATATGTAATAAGTTTAGCCTAAGAATATAAGTAGTTTTACTAGGTTTGTTGTCTTCAAATTTGATACTATTTTGAGAGAGATACTCTTTGAGTGTACTTTTTAAATGTGGATTCACTTGTGACAAGTGTCGAATCACTTGTGTTGGTCACCCATTTAAAATCATGGTTTTCTTGGGGATATTGGTTCCCTTGAGGTTCACGTAAGAGCTTGGTGTTATTATTATGAGTTTAGAGGTCTTAGAGTTTGATACACTCTTAGGTTCTTGTTACTTGTAATATCTTATGTCAAGTTATTATTTTTACTTTATTTTTTTTGGTTATTTTATCTTGGTTTGTGTTTCTACCTAGTTTCCACCTTATCTCAGTTTGTGTTACTGCCTAGTATTAGAGAAAGGATTGATTTTATTCATACGAGATCAATCTTGGGCTTGTTAGCTTGAAAATCACAAAAAAAGTGTAAAACCAAAAAATCTCAAAAAAACTAGTTCTATTTTTGTGCTTTGCCTGAGACTTTGAACTTATATCTAGGAGTATTTTGTGTTTTTTGATTGTTTCTAGTCTTAGATCCTTTTTCACTAGCACTACTAGAGTATAGATCTAAATTTTGATCTATTTTTGAGTTGTTCTTAAATTTTGAAGGTGGTTGTTGTTGTGGATTTGATCTTGAACGTGTGTTGTGGTTATAGATTTGAATTTGAAAATTTGTTGTTGTTCTTTGGGGGTTCAACGTGAACCTAAAACTTCAAACTTCAGTCACTTTCAACGTCATATTCTTAGGTTGCAAGTTTGAACGTTCTTGTTGTTCTTAACAATCTTCATGTCCTTTTGAAGAAGAATCTTTAATAGTAGTGGTTTGACCTAAAACAAATAGGAGAATAGTGTAATCTTGTTTTTGTATTGAAAACCTATCCCAAGAAAATACCAAATGAGAAGAAGGATAAAAATAGTTTCAAAAAGACTCATTACAAAAAGGAAGAATGGGTATATCCCAAGACTTACAAAAGAGGAAAAAGCCAAAAAAACATTCAAAAAGGTGTTTTGCCAAAAAGGTGAGAGGAAAGTCAAACTTCTTTGGAATTTGAAAAAGGCTCCATGTCTTGTTATTTCCCTCCCAAAAGATGATTTCCACTCCTCCTTAGTTAAAGATTGGTCAATACAAATTGGAGATAAGAAAAGTTTTCAAAATTTCAACAATTTCAATGCCCAATCCAAGGCTGTGACATCATCGCCCTTCAAAAATGACCTAAGGCTCAAATTTTGGATTTGTAATTTTGTTTTATTTGTTTCTCTTGTTTTATTTCTTTATTCTAGTACTAATTAGAAACTATTAATCATTTAATAGATTGTGGATTAGTTTTTGAATTTGTTCTCTTTGTGTTTGTGTTCTTTGTTTGCTTTTCTCTTTTTGTAATTA
>JAPEIP010000006.1:155330159-155351244 GCA_026120095.1 Capsicum chinense | reverse complement strand
ATACTATTTTGAGAGAGATACTCTTTGAGTGTACTTTTTAAATGTGGATTCACTTGTGACAAGTGTCGAATCACTTGTGTTGGTCACCCATTTAAAATCATGGTTTTCTTGGGGATATTGGTTCCCTTGAGGTTCACGTAAGAGCTTGGTGTTATTATTATGAGTTTAGAGGTCTTAGAGTTTGATACACTCTTAGGTTCTTGTTACTTGTAATATCTTATGTCAAGTTATTATTTTTACTTTATTTTTTTTGGTTATTTTATCTTGGTTTGTGTTTCTACCTAGTTTCCACCTTATCTCAGTTTGTGTTACTGCCTAGTATTAGAGAAAGGATTGATTTTATTCATACGAGATCAATCTTGGGCTTGTTAGCTTGAAAATCACAAAAAAAGTGTAAAACCAAAAAATCTCAAAAAAACTAGTTCTATTTTTGTGCTTTGCCTGAGACTTTGAACTTATATCTAGGAGTATTTTGTGTTTTTTGATTGTTTCTAGTCTTAGATCCTTTTTCACTAGCACTACTAGAGTATAGATCTAAATTTTGATCTATTTTTGAGTTGTTCTTAAATTTTGAAGGTGGTTGTTGTTGTGGATTTGATCTTGAACGTGTGTTGTGGTTATAGATTTGAATTTGAAAATTTGTTGTTGTTCTTTGGGGGTTCAACGTGAACCTAAAACTTCAAACTTCAGTCACTTTCAACGTCATATTCTTAGGTTGCAAGTTTGAACGTTCTTGTTGTTCTTAACAATCTTCATGTCCTTTTGAAGAAGAATCTTTAATAGTAGTGGTTTGACCTAAAACAAATAGGAGAATAGTGTAATCTTGTTTTTGTATTGAAAACCTATCCCAAGAAAATACCAAATGAGAAGAAGGATAAAAATAGTTTCAAAAAGACTCATTACAAAAAGGAAGAATGGGTATATCCCAAGACTTACAAAAGAGGAAAAAGCCAAAAAAACATTCAAAAAGGTGTTTTGCCAAAAAGGTGAGAGGAAAGTCAAACTTCTTTGGAATTTGAAAAAGGCTCCATGTCTTGTTATTTCCCTCCCAAAAGATGATTTCCACTCCTCCTTAGTTAAAGATTGGTCAATACAAATTGGAGATAAGAAAAGTTTTCAAAATTTCAACAATTTCAATGCCCAATCCAAGGCTGTGACATCATCGCCCTTCAAAAATGACCTAAGGCTCAAATTTTGGATTTGTAATTTTGTTTTATTTGTTTCTCTTGTTTTATTTCTTTATTCTAGTACTAATTAGAAACTATTAATCATTTAATAGATTGTGGATTAGTTTTTGAATTTGTTCTCTTTGTGTTTGTGTTCTTTGTTTGCTTTTCTCTTTTTGTAATTAATTGTAGCTTCTTGATTCAAGTCCACACGTAGCTTTGTTTTATTAAGTCTTCAACCAAGAATCTAGTCTAACCTCAAGCCACAATTGGTACCAAGTAATCCCATTGGAGTATAAATGAGATACTAACACTAGTGAGGCCTATTCAGTGACATTTGAAAGGTGTGAGCTTGAGAGTGTCTGAGGTTGTTTTCTTTTGTAACCTTAATTTGTTTGCAGTATTTTTTTATTTTGTTTAGTAATTTTGATAGGTAAAATAGCAGGTAAAGGTGAAATGCCTAGTTGGGATAGTTCTTTAATTAAAAAGCTTGTCAATATCATGTATAGCCGATTGGGATATTCAGAAAGTAGAATGGAAGGGATGGAAGGTTCTCTTTAAAAGAAGATGGGCAATATTATAGATCATCTAAGATTTTCTACCTCCATCCTTCCCAATCCACCAAATCTTCAAGCTTCTTTAAGTGTACATGCTCTAAATGAACTTCAAGGTAATCAAATTAATTGCTACACTCTTGTAAATGAGGCTAGTAGCTAACTATGTGTGAAAGATAGTTTATCTTGAAGTGATCCTAATGTATCTCTACTTCATGATGATAATGTACAACTTGAAAGAATGGAAACACTAGTTGATCCTTATGATGACAAAATTAACTCTTCTATTAAGAGAAATTTGTGTCAACCTAGTGTTAAAGCCATTGAGATAAGTGATAGTACATTGTCTTGAAGAGATAATGTGGACTAACTTGTGTGTGAACATAGACCACCACTTGGGGATGTTTATGAAGTGGTTAAAAGACCTCAAGTGAATAGTGCTGTTGAAAATGTTCGTCAAATGAATAGGAGTGAAACTCTAATTACCATTGTTGATGATCATGCAAGTATAAAGGGTCTAAATACTTGTAGTGGTGGTAATATTAGAGGAAATAAGTGCCTTCAAAAACTTTATCCATGGACACTCTACTCATTTGATCCTGGTGATTATTTGAAGTATGATGGTTACATGATTTGTCCTATTTCTTGGTATCATGATGACAATTACCCTAGAGTATGAAATGTTATAGAGACATTTGCTTTAAAGTCATACCTAGATGGTATTGATGTCTCTTTGAATGACTAGAATGTGTATGGAATGTATGACCTTCCTATTTTGGTTTTCTGGTCTATTTGTTGTTCCAAGAAGAGTCTATGTTTTCCACTTGATAAGCAACCCTTGTTCCTTATTTCTTATAATACTTATGTGGATATACAACTTGATTCTTACTTGGAAAGGTATTCAGGTAAGAGGGAGGTGCAGTATTTAGTCATGGTTTCTTGTGATTGGAAGGGTAGTCTACTTCTTAAATATTCCTTTCTTCCACCCTTAGCTATTCCAACATGTGATGATTTACTTGGTTATGTTGTCATTGGAACTCACTTAATGGGAAATTTTTGATGTTTTTCATATCTAATTCCTTTTTACTTTAAATATTCACTTTTCTTCCAATATTTTTAATGATGATTGGTTATATGTAAAGTATGTGCAACCTTGACATGATGCTATGATTGATTTTGATAACCCTAACCCCCATGCCATGAGGATGTTGTGTTTATTTGTCCTTTCTTTGGTTTTGTAAGGTGTGGATTGAAGGTCGAAACCTTTTCAAGAAAGGGAGGATGATATGTGTCAAAGGGGCATCATAGATTTCAACAACATCATTGGGAGGCCAACACATGAAGACTCAAGCTTGAGGCTTGCCTTTGATGTCTAACCGAGAGAGAAATTGTTGAAGTATGGAGATGAGATTTATTGCACTCAAATACTGCCTCTCATTATGGGAATTTTTGACAATACTTTGAAGCAAAGAGCTGTCTATGGAATGTAGCCCCTCATTAAGGTCCTTTTGGTCATTTTACTATGTAATAAGTTTAGTCTAAGACTATGAGTAGCTTTTATTAGGTTTGTTGTCTTCAACTTTGATATTATTTTGAGTGATAAAATCTTCGAGTGTATTTTGTAAGTGTGGATTCACTTATGGCAAATGTGGAATCATTTGTGTTGGTTACCCATCTAGAAACATGGGTTGCTTAGGGATTCCAGTTCCCTTGAGGTTCATGCAAGAGGTTGGTGTTTTTATTATAGGTTTAGGGGTTCTAAGAGTTTGATATACTCTTAGGTTCTTGTTACTTGTAAAATCTTATATCAAGATACTATCTTTACTTTATCGCATTATTTTTAGTGTTTGTTAACTGGTTCTCGGCTTTGTGTTGTTTCCTTAGTGTTCTTAGCTTTGTGTTTCTTTCCTAGTGTTATTGTTCACCTTGTTATGGTGTGTTGTTGCCTAGTTTTGTACCAGGCATAGCACAATGGTTCTTCACCATCACCTTATTAAAATGCCTATAATCAAAACCCATGTGCACAGAGCCATCTCTCTTCTTTACAAACAATGCAGGAGCTCCCTAAAGAGACACACTCAGTCAAATTAAACCCCTACCAAGAAGATCTTCAAGTTAAGAATTCACCTCCTTAAGCTAGGTAGGATCTATATAGTATGATGACATAGAAATAGGTTAGGAGCCAGGCTTAGGAAAAATAGAAAACTCGATCTCTTGGACAGGGGGAATACCAGGCTGGTTGGTAGGGAACACATGGGGAAACTCATAAACTCCAAGAACAGAGTCATGTGATGGGATCCCCACACTAACATCATAACCATAAGTGAGATAACACTTGAAATACCTCAAAATAAGCCTCCATGAACACACATAATAAATAATCCTCACCGTCTAGTGACTAAGAACTCCCTAACACAAGATTGGGGGTATGCCGGGCATGGCTAAAGTAATGGTCATGGCAAAAAAATCCATGACCGCATGATAGTGGGATAACCAGTCCATGCTCAGAATCACCAAAAAATCTAGAATATCTAGAATAATAGGGTCAGCATTAGTATAAACATCTCTAACAGTCACAACAAATAATATTAACACCTAATTCACTATTAAAGAATCACCCATAGGAGTAGGTACACGTAGTGGCATGGATAATAAATCCAAGATAATTCTAACCATGGAGCATAATATGAATATACACAAGAATAAGTATATAGTGGATCGAATAAAGAAACGTTTGACTAAAGCACACCAAAATGGTACATGTAATAATAGCATCCAAAGACTCAACCTTAGATCTAGTCGGTACTACATATAACTGACCACACCTGCAACCTAGCTGGGCTCCTGACCGACCTCCTATCCTACCTACCTAAGAACTACCTCGAGCACCCTGGGGACTACCCCTACTACCATGTGAACTATATCTAGCCAAAGGATGAATTAGCCTAATAGTTGGAACACTCTAAGTTGCAGGAACAACCAACCCACGACTAGGGTACTCTAGTAAATAATGACCATGAGGTTCACAATTATAACATGTCACCTGAGCTGAACTAGAACAAAAAGATCTAGCTGACCCAAAATATCAACCACAACTAGAATAACAAGAAAATGAACCCCTCAAAGACTGACTGCCACCATGATTACGATGATCACTATCACTAGACCTAGCTCTGTTAGTAATCTGAAGAGTTTCCTGAAAAGGTGAACTAGCCTAACTTTGAGGCTGATAGGATAGAGATAGAGGATACCTACCACCAGAAGTAATACCTCTTAATCGGGAACTACTATAGCTCCCACTTAAACAACCCTAATATCTATGTCTCTTATTGTTGCCCCTATATACCTCATGATACATCTTCTTCATCACCTAAGTGTGATAAAAAACCTTACCAAAAAACCTACCTACAAAAACCAAATATTGAATAGATATGCGAAGGGAATTCTTAACCCTCTGACAAAGGAAAAAACTCTCTCATACTCAGTATCTAGAATAGAAGTGGCATGCCTATCCAACTCCTAAAAATGAGCCTCATACTTTATAACTATCATGGATCCTTGCTCCAATCTAGAGAACTGGCCTCTTAGATAATATATAAGGTTATGAGGCATGTATTTCTCCAAGAACATCTAAAAGAATTGAGCACATATCAAAGGAGAATATCTAGATGGCCTAAAAGAAGATGACCTTTTCTCCAATGTCAATCTTCCAAGTCAAATTGAAAAGTAGTTTAATCTATACCACAAATCTCAACTAGGACTAAATTACAGAGCCTATACTCACAAATGATTAAAAACTCATATGCATTCTCGCTCAAAAACCCAAAAAACCTAGGTGAAACCAATATCAAGAATTTACCCAACCTCTTCTGCTTCTCAACAGACATAGTAGGATGGGCAACCACTAGCTGAGCATCTATCAGCTGAGCAACAATTGGCATAGGAGGACCTTAATTCTGAGAGTATTTATATATGTGTGATTTTTATGTTATTATTCTGGATTTATTTGTATATTTATATATACAGTGGGGTTGAATCTTATTTATAGTCTGTCTCTTTTACCTTGACTTAGCTTATTAATCTTTCATTTTGTCATATTTATATTATGAGTTTGCTCAGTCGGTCTATGATACCTACTGAGTACCTGATCTGAGGTGGTTTTGTGCACTTTAGTGTTGCTGTCCTAGCTTATTTAGCTTTGTTTTGAGGAAAACTTCTATTATTAATGTGTTAATGATGATATAATTAAGCATATAAGTTTTTAAATATGTGATTACAATGTGTAAGGAGTCTTTCAAACAAGTTGTACTTAATATGGTCACTTATAGTTTAAACAAGGAAACTAGTTTTTCTAGCTTAAGGTAGATATTTGTCTAGTTGATCTCGATTTATTCTAATGTTTTTAATGAGTTCCTAAGGTTATTATTGTTTAATTTTGTGTTTAAAAACTTGTATATAGCGTTAAAATTTCAATTTGATCTAGCGAAGAGGCAAAACACTAAGCTAAAGAGTAATAGAGCAAGACTAGTCTCACCTTGAGTTCTACTTCACAATTCATGATATTGTGTCATGTTGAAATCTAATAACTGGTTTATGATGATATACGATTCCTTGTGAGTTAATTTTGATGATATATGGATGTTGAAAAAAGATGGAAATCAAGTCAAAACAACACCGCAAGGCTTGGAATTGAATAACAAAGGCTTAAAATGAGGTTAGATGTCTATTAACAATTTCCAGAGAGCCCTCATGATGTAGGCGCGTCCTGACCCCAACTCAACTAGAACAGCCACCGCAATGCAACCATATCACCTTGTACCAGCCCCTCAGGATGCGATCCCAACTCCCTAGGACTAGCCAACGCGGCGCGAGGCCTACTCCACACATAGCAAGATTTGTCTACTATAAATAAGACACTTTGTACTTGTTATTGAGTATCTAGTACCACCTTGGACGTTTTGGAGAAGATTATCAACACTTATTTAAGGGTTTATATCACTTTAATTTATATTTTTAATGGATTTTTCATGTATTCATATCTCTACATTATGGTTTTGTCTATTAGTGGCTAAACACCCCTTTTTTGAGGTTAAGGTCGAGAACATATTTACTATTGCTTTGGATTTAGTTTGATTGAATTTCTTTTCATAGTTGGTTTTTTATTTACCCTTTTTATAACTACTTTAAGGATTCACAACCCTTAGAATACATCCATTGTTGACATTGTGAGCTCATGAGAGGGCATTAGAAGATAGAATATGGGGGTAAATAGAGCAAGGTTTTATTCTTTTATAAAATAAGGAATTTGAATTAGCAACTAGGATAGAGATATACCTAGAGGCCTTGTTCAGTTTATGTGATGGATGATAGATTCATGCATATAATTGCATTATTATATCCCCACTCAATGATGTATTTGTAATGTCTAAGTTAGGTAGATGATTAGAGGTTGGGAGACCCTGATCAAACAATAAACCTTGCAAATCAACAACCAAGATAAGTAAGCTAACGAACAAAGTTCAATAGTGTAGTATGATTGTTCTTAGAGTCTTAACCCCTAGTATTTATCCATTGTTTTTCCAAGTTTATTACTTTATCGGATTATTTACTTTACTTTTAGTTAAAAACATCAAACTCTTTTGGTTACGAATTGGATCAATCTAATCTCAATAGTTAAACTTGAATAACGGAAACTATTTTTGTTTTAGTTTTAATTTTTAGATTCATTTGGTGCTTTACACTTGATCTTGACATTAAATTTGTAGGAAATAGGTTTATAGATGAGTAAGCTTGCAAGGGATATGGAATTGGTTAAACTAAGCCCCAAACCCGAGCAACACTTTTATCAATTAAGGACAGAAGCAGTTATTCTTCCCTGTATTCTATAAATTCAAGAGGAACAAGACAATCCTGCTCTAATGGCTGAAGATCAACCAACCCACAGGACAGTTCGTGAAGTCGCAATCCCACTTCCAATAAATTTGACCTCTTTTTTTTAATAAATTGACTATGAGAGGTAACTTTAAACTCAAATCCAACATGGTGTAGCTTTTTATCAGTAGTGGATAGTTTATATGGCTTTTACATAATGATCTACAAATCTACCTATAGAATTTTCTGGAGATCAATGAAACATTCATCTCTACGGGTATGTCAACTGATTATGTTTGGTAGACACTATTCCCCTTTTCACTATTGGGGGAAGCGAAGAAGTGGTTGAACGTTGATCCAACAATTTCAATCACAACTTGGGATGACTTAGCCCAGAAATTCTTTATCTAATTCTTTCCATCTAGTAAGACTACAAGACTATGTAATGAGATTGTGTGCTTTAAATAAAAGCAAGATAAGAACTTATATAATGCATGGGAGATATTCACAGATCTTCTTCGAGACTGTCCATATCATCGAATAGTGAGGTACTAGCTCACACTTTTTGGTAAGGAACTTGATCAAAACATGAAAATTTTGCTAGAATCAGCTGCAGGTGGTCAAGCATTAGAATTAACATCTGAAGAGCTATATACCTTGTTGAATCGGATTACACAAGGGAATTCTCTATGGTATTCTAACTCAATTAGTGCTTGAAAGAAGGTTGCAGGTATGTTGGAGGTGAACCTTTTTACTACTATATCCGTTTGGATTGTTGCGCTACAAAATCTATTGACTACTCAGCTTAGCAATATGAAATTTAGGGTTGCACAGTCTGCAGCAATAGTGAATGTAATTCGGCAGACGAATATCTAGTGTGAGTTCTGTGGTAACTATGGTCATTCTGCAGCTATATATGCTACCAATCTTGAGTCAGTAATGTTTTTTTGCAATGCTTAGAGGTTAATTTATGGGAATTCCTACAATTTAAACTGGCAAAACTCAGCCAACAAATCAATCAGGGAATACCTAATAGTAGTAGTTTCAACAACCACAGGTTTAAGAAAATCAAGCTGCGACTCAAACAAGCAATATGGAAGAGATTATAAAACAACTTCTAGTATCTCATGCTTATTTGGAAGAAGATATGAAGAGTAAATAGACCATTACAAGGAACTTAGAGAGAAAAATAGGAAAGATAGCAGGAGCAAAAAATACCAAGCCTCAATGTGGTTTGCCAAGTGACACTAAAAATCCTTTAGAAAATATGGCAATAACATTGAGAAGTGGTAAAGAGCTTAATGAAAAACCTTTAATAAAAATCAAGGGGGTAGATGTAGAGTTGTATGATAAGCGGGTAGATGACAAAGTTGCTAAAAGTTTGAGAAAGTCAGAGTACTTGAAAACAAAAATTTCTGAACAGGTAAATGAGAGACCACTACCACATTTCCCACAAAGTCTTAGAAAAGTAAAGGAGGATCCCTTCTTCAAAATGTTCTTTGACACGTTCAGAGAGCTTCACATTAATCTTTCTCTTTAAGATGTTTTGCATGGAATGCCCAAGTATGCTAAGTACATGAAGGATGTGATCACATATAAAGTTAAGCTATAGGATATTTAAAAAGTATAACTCACTGAGGAGTGTAGTTCTATAGAGATGCAGAAGATGCCCAAAAAGCTCAAAGACCCTGGGAGATTCACTTTCCCCATTCAAATTGGCAATAATAAAGTGGAATATGCAATTAGTGATTTGGGGGATAGTATCAACTTGATGCCTCAAGCCTTGTAAAATATGTTGGTCTTGGGGAAGCCGAGACCGAGTTCTGTGTTACTTTAATTGGAAGACCAGACCATAGCCCATCCTAAAGGAATCATAAATGATGTTTTCATCAAGGTTGATAAGTTTATTATTCCTGCTGATTTTATTGTTTTAGATTTTTAGGTAGACAAAAATGTACTAGTCATTTTGGGACATCCATTTTTGGTAATGGAAGGAGCATTGATAGATATGAGAGAGGGCAAGCTCACAATGACATTGGATAATAAAGAGGCAGTTTTCTTCCACTACTAATATTTTTACATGATTACAGTGATTGAAGGGGATAATTATGGGGTGGTGTAGTTTAGTCAACAAAAGACATCTTTGTACTTCCTCATTAAGTAGACCAAGATACAACTGCCACAGACTGATATTATGCAAATTGATGAGCCTAAAAAGGCTATTATTGATAGATTTGTTAACCTTGACACACTCAGAAGGTACAAAATAAATAAGAAGATAGTGTTCGAGTATGAGGAAAAGTTTAAAGAAAAATGGATGTGTCATAATTGTTTCATGCTGCAAGACTAAATTAGGCATTGCTTGGCAGGTAACCCAAGTTAAGGTATATTTTATTTTTAATATTTTAGTTTTTACTTCAGTAGTTTAGGTTTTTGTTGAGTCACAAGTTGATGGGATGTTTGAGTACCAGAAAACCTGAGCTAAGGAACATAGCAAAGATTGAGTGTGGGGTCCCTGGACCACCTTGATATGTAAAGATACTACTAGCTGAGCCTAGAGGCCCCATAAAGTATTTCTATCTCTACTTTTAAGTATAGTTTAGGGACAAAGTAGATCTTTAAATATGAGGTGGGAAAATTTCCCATTTTTAGGGAAATTTTATTTTTTTTGTGTTTGGAATAAGAAGGATGTTTTTTTTTGTGCTTATTTAGGTGGATGATGCAAGTGTTTTGGTTGTTAAAAGGCATGTTGATTATGTGAATTACTACTTTTGAGACTCCTGGGATCATGATTATAACTCTTATACTTTTTGGTTTAATGTTGAATTCATGTGGTTTTTTGTTAAGAGTTTATACTGATCCTTCTTAAGTTGAACATGTTCCATGTGTTTGTGAGGTATTTGTATATTTCTTGTTAAATGTGATGTCTAACACTTTCCTGGTATGTGTGTGTGTGTGTAAAGAAAAATAGAAATTGTAGGTTTAGGAGATGATATAGGCATATCTTTAATAGCCTAGTTTATACCCTCTTTTACCCAAAATTATGCATAATCCTCGTTAACCAAAATGAGCCTTAAGGTTATTTTCTTTGGTCTCCTCATATGTAGCATTTATCCCCTTACTTGATTGATCTTAATTTGATCCAAAGATCCTAAGCACTTTAGTGTGAAATTAATTGAGTAAGGAGTTTGAAATCCAAGTAGGGAAAGGTGAAAGTGAGTCCCTAAAGTAATAGTTATTGGCGTGTAAAATTGATGTATTATGGTTGGGAGTTAAAGAAAGTTGTGCTGAAAAATTAAATCATGAATTAATAGAAAATACTCTCACCATATTTCATGTGAATGAGCTTAATGAGATGGGGCAAAACAAAATATAAGTGTAGACAAAAGTGGTGTAAATGGGTTGTTAAAGGTGAACTGATGAAAAAGTGTGATGTATTAAAGCGCTTAGGGAAGATAGTCACAATTACTGGCTAGAATAGTTCCTACCCATCCATTAGACTATATTACAACCCTTAGAGACCTACTTGATCCTGTTCTTTGACATTCTAATATTAGTGGAGTACTACACTAAGGGAAAGCATATGGATCATCTTTTGTAATTTGTGAATACTTTGTGAGAGTGAGCGTAATCTGATTCTTGTATCCATTTGGTGATAATTGCATCTTTGTGAGTGTTTATGGGTAACTCTGTTGTTGTGAAGGAACATGTTTGATGAACTGTTGGTGATTTATATGATGTCTTTTATTGAGAATCATGCACGAGTTTACCTACTAAGTGAGTCAATTCTTGGGGGTAGGATGTTTTAAAGTAGTTTTTTTGAATTTTCAATTGTGTACATAACATACTTAGTGTAGAAACTTGAATTCTGTGTAGTCATTGTTGTACTAGCTTGAGTATCTTTCTTGTGGTTAAAGTGTAGAGTCACCTTATCTTATGATTCTTAGATTAAAGATTTTTTTGAGGATGAACAAGTATTTAAGTGTGGGGTGGTGATCTAAGGTGGTTTTGTGCACTTTTGTGTTGCTATCCTAGCTTATTTAGCTTTGTTTTGAGGATAACTTATGTGCTTAATGTGTTAATGATTATATAATTGAGAATATAAATGTTTAAGTATGTTATTACAATGTTTAAGGTGTCTTTCAAATTAGTTTGTACTTAATTTGGTCACTTAGAGTTTAAATAAGTAAACTAGTGTTACTTACTTGAGCTGGATGTTTGTTTTGTTGTCCTCGATGAATTATAATGTGTTTAATGAGTTCCTAAGGTTATTATTGTGTATTTATGTGTGGAAAAACTTTTTTGTAGTGTTCAAATTTCAATTGGATCAAGCCAAGAGGCAAAACACTAAGCTAAAGAGTAATAGAATGAGACTAGTCTTAGCTTGAGTTCTAGTTCACTGTTCTTGATATTGTATAATTTTGAGATCTAATCCATGGTGTATGATGATGTAGAATGCTTTTTAAGTTTATTATGATGATTTATGTATGTTTAAAAAGCTGGAAATCAAGGAAAAAACACCACAAGGCTTGGTATTGAAGAACAAAGGCTTAAAATGAGTTTAGATGTCAAATGGCAATTTCTAGAGAACCCTCACGATGGAGGCGCATCACGACCCCCACTCCACTGGACCAGCGACCTCTCTGCATCCCTATTTACTTTAATAGACCCTCATGACACAATCCCCACTCCCTAAGAATATCCAATGCGGCACGATACCTACTCCACACACGACCAAATTTGTCTACTATAAATAGGACTCTTCGTACTTGTTATTGAGTATCTTGTACGACCTTGGACGTTTTGCAGGGGATTCTCAACAGTTATTTTATAGTTTATATCTCTTTAATCTAGATTTTTAATGGATTATATCATGTATTCATATCTCTGGATTACGGCTATGCCTATTAGTGGCTAAACGCTATCTTTCCAAGGTTAAGGCCAAGAACATGTTTATGATTTCTTTGGATAGAGTTTGTTTGGATTTCTTATCATATTTGGATTTTTATTTACCCTTTTTATAACTATTTTAATGATTTTTGTCCCTTATAATACATCCATTGTCGAATTTATGAGCTCAGGAGGGATAGAAATATAAAACATGGGGGTAAATAGAGCAGGGTTCTTATTCTTTTATAAAATATGGAATTGAAATTAGCGCCTATGATAGGGATATACCTAGAATCCTTATTTGGTTCACTTTCAGGATAATATCTTCATACTTCTAATTGGATTATTACATCTCCGCTCAAGAATGTTGTTGTAATGTCTAAGTTAGGTAGACAATTAAAGGTTGGGAGACCATAATCATATGATAAAATGTGTGAATCAACAACCAAGTTAAGTAATCTAATGAACGAAGTTTAATAGTGTATTATGATTGTACGTAGAGTCTTAACCCTGATTTTTTATCCATCAATTGTCCAAGTTCATTACTTTATTGCATTATTTACTTTACTTTTAGTTATAATCATCAAACTCTTTTGGTTATGAATTGCACCAATCTAATCTTAATAGTTAAACTTGAATTGGGTAGCTGCTTAACACAAGTCCCTGTGGGATTGATATTCGGCTTTATTTAAGGCCACTATATTACTTGATAAGACTTTCGTGTGTACTTGGGCACGATCGGTACCCATGGTTTTGGTACCCATACTACACATATGTACCCTTTTGGTGCAGATTTGAGTACTAGTAGCTGTAGTTAACATAAAGATCATGCTCGGTTCGATTTGTGAGATAGCACGAGCTCACAGAGATGGAGTTTCCCTATTTCCTTCGATTATCTACATCTAGTCTTTCATTATTGACACGAATTGTATTTTACTATTTTTGTAGTTATGTTCCATTTGTTGCAGTTTTTGTACTAACACTTCTAGGTCATGGGATTTTTCTTATGTTTTATCTACCTTTGACAATATATCTATAGCCTTGTTATCATTATCAACATTAAGTTATTAATTTTTTGCCTTTAGTCTATTTTTCCTCCAAATTATCCATTTCTCATAACTTTGGACTATGGTTTAGCTAACCTACTTGTAACGTTCCAAAAATGGGTCTTGAGACATCACACGATGCTTAGGACCACAAGTGATCCCAAGCTAACCCCTATACTAGCACAACTCATGAAAAACTGAATAAGATATATAAATTTGAACAAAATAAGCGGAATATAACTCTTTCTTGAATCTGATCAATACAAAACTTAATTCGTACTATTACAACTCTACTTTTACAAAAAAAAAAAAACTGAAACTGAATACATTAACTTTACTGACTGTCTATGAAGCCTCCACTAATACAGACTATAAATAGTTGGGAAGCTACTCCAACTATCACTAATCAATACATATGAATAAGAAAGTAAAGAATATAAATAGGTGTAACTGAAGTCCCTGAATTAGGACTCATCATCTCATAGGCTGGAATCTACAACTCTCCGAATTTGAATGTGTATACGGAAACTTGTACTTACATTATGAGACAATGTAACACATAGACATATATGTAGATCAGTACATTGGTAATGTACTAAGAATATGGGGGTGAATGCATAAGTAAAAACATATCTCATAATCATCAATTATAAAACAATGAATGCTAAATGTAAATGACTTACATAGCTTGAGAAATCTGCAATCTAAAACTCATAAATCATGATTAATGAAGCATGTAGTATAAATCTCGTGAGTCTTTAC
This sequence comes from Capsicum chinense, assembly GCA_026120095.1. Taxonomy (NCBI): domain Eukaryota; kingdom Viridiplantae; phylum Streptophyta; class Magnoliopsida; order Solanales; family Solanaceae; genus Capsicum; species Capsicum chinense. The sequence goes on along the minus strand of JAPEIP010000006.1, from coordinate 155,336,955 downwards.
ACTTAGTTCTAAAATCTATAGTTTTATAGTTTTATTCCCTTCACAAAACATATAGACTAAGTGGTAAAGTGCTCACCTCTGTATTTGAAAGCTAATATTGTAACTTTGAAACTAAAATCTTAAGTAAAACAATATTTGAATAAGCTTGTAAGCCTTTACACTTAGTATCAAAAAATCTTTACTGACAAGGAAATCTTTCAAAGCTTTAGGGAAAATAACTCATCTAAAAGGAACATACTTTAGAAACTACTCTAAAAATCCTAGTATTAGGGAAAAATACTCAAAAGCTATTTATTTACTTTTTACTAGTAGGGAGGTTCTCTTAACCGACATAAACCATGCGAGCTACATGGAGTCCAACATTTTGTCCTCCTAAGAAAGAAACCTCATGCTGGGGAGAGGTGTCATACTCTTTTGAGGGAGTATAACCTCAACTCAATAATCACTATCTTGGCCTCGGACCTATTAATCTCAATCCTACTGTTGCATGTAGTTTTGGGGTACGAAACCATAGTAACTTACCTAACTCGGTGCTAAATACTACTCTCTTTAATTAGCTACGCTTATCTCATTAGAAATCCACTTTTAAAAAAATAATCTCATGGTTTATAATGAAAACCAAACTCATATATATCTGTAATCTGAAATAAACTCTGAAAAGTGAATTCCAAAACTTAACTGGAATCCAAAGATCAAATACTTTTATTCAACTCAAAATATACTAATCTCAGGTTATTCAAAGCACAAGTTCTTGAAATATAAATACTCAAATTAGGGCCTAATAACTCATTCTTCAACTCATATAAATTCATAATAATCATGCTTGTTACTGAACTCAATAATAATTTTACTCAAAATCTGAAAACTTCTACCGTAGGCATGAAAATATGAGAATAGACATGAAACTTATCTTCAAAATCTCTCAAAACTCATAATCTTGTAAATAGTGATAATGGGTATGAAGTCCCAACTTAGAACTATGTATAAACATTCAAAATCATAGAAAAACATAAGGCTCAATATTCTTCTTGAATATACTTCAACAATCTAAAAATAATAAGATCAAGAATATCAATATCATGCTTAAACTCAATTTGAAAATCTAGAAAAATTGCATTTACGCATAAATACATGAAAGTAGTCATGCAATTCAATATTCATTCACTTGTAAACTCATAATCTTAAAAAAATATAAATTGGGTATAAACCCTATCTTCAATTTCGTGAAAAATCACATAAAATTATGTAATTTATAAGTTAAAACAAGTTTTGAGCACAATGATGAAAGGATTGTCCTTGTTCAAACCCCACATACCTTAATAGCTTGGATTCGATTAATGGAATGGAAAAGCTTGAACTTTGAATCCTTTGGAGAAGATCTTGATATCATTCTTGAAGTTCTTGGTTTAGAAACCCTAAATTCTTGATCTTTTTGTTGAAGAGAAGAAGATGGAACTGATGATTCTTGAGGGAATTAATTAGAACTGATCTTGAGGTAAAAATTAAAGAATGGGGGCAAATAATGCCTCAATTGAAGCCTTAGATCGTATTTTTTATGACCTGGGTTGGGGAGGAAAAATACCCCATTGCCCCTTATTAATTTAAAGAAGAAATTCGTTACCCACATCCCGATTTTGCACTTTAGCGCGATGCGCTACCATCGCGGCAGCCCACTTCCTCACACTAAAATGGCTATAACTTTTCGCTTGAGGATCGGATGTTTGCAAAATTGGTATCATCGGAAAGCTAATTTAATTATGTATAATTTTGTTGGTATCGAGATGGATAATTCCATATATATATATATAATGTTATACACATTTAAAGTGGACCCTTATAGGTTTGAATGCCAAATTTTGGTCAAATCTAATGTTCTTAGCTCCACTTGGCTCTAAGTGACTTCTAGGAACATTATTCACCTAATAAGGACTTCACATACTTAGGATTAAAGTCATTCCACAAGAATTCAAATTATGGATCAAGACTACGATAATTACACCTTCACCGCAATGTGTTGAAATCACGTTAAGCTATAGGAAAAGGACTAGTGCAAATTTGTACTCTGGCGCAACACAGTGCTAATGCGTTATGCCACTGGAAATTGAAAATTGGGAATTTGGACATCTATCTGATGCACCAATCTCATGGAGGTCCACCTGAATTTGAAGATTGTCATTTTGGCATCCACCGTGATGCGGTGAGTGCCCAGGCGGGATACTGTATTACTAAAATTGCTCTAACATCTTCACCGAGTTTTAGATTTGGGATAATTTGATATCGATGAAAAGCTTATTCAATTTCCCACATAATGGAAGGTCTAACTTTGGAAAATTTTATATGAAATAAGGGTCATTCCTTTTTTAAGCACACTCTTAACATTCTAAGAATGAATGTTAAGCTAAGAAAAACATGGGGTGTTACACTACTGGTGGGATAAATTAGGTTCTATAATGAGTCAAAATTTAGGTATAGATAAATTGGCATCAAAGCTTAAATTGACCAATAATGTTGGTACAACAACAAATGTCTACTAGAGTTCCGAAAATCAAAACAATGACATTAATTTTTTATATTTGAGAGGCTATAGGACATTCTTAGGAGTTATTTACCTCTTTCACTCATATCATGATAAGAGTATAAGTTTGTTTCTAAAGAATTTCTTTGATATTACTCTACACAGATGACAAAGACACATCTACGAAAGGTAAGGGTCAAGAAATTAAGCCTGGGATTTTATTATTGCTCGTGGATGACCTAGAGGTCTTCGATATCCCAGATATGTGTCCCCAACTATGGGAAAGGATAGGTGTCCTTTACCAGACCCTATTTTTTCTCTCATAATAGAGGTCCTTTCGCCCCAATCAGTGGTGGCTTGGGACCAGACCAGTCTATATTGTAATTTATTGGGATTAGTAGGTGGCGCACATTCTAATAGAGCATAATATAGGATTATAATAGTATTGAGGTGAGGTCTTAGCCTATAGCTATGGCTCCTAGAGTCGAGGTCATTTCTAAGCTAGTAGTCATCCAGTCGGTAGCTGCCCAGATTGCTATATTTGTTGAAAAGCAGAAGATGTCAGGTAGATTTTTTAGACTGGCCCCTCCTGGCTTTTCTGGCGTCCCGAACGAGGATTCATATGAGTAATTGATTAATTATGAGGATAGGCTTTGTAACTTGGGCCTATTTGAGACTCTTTGTATGGATTCAACAACTTTTCAATTGGACTTGGTAGCTCAGACTACTAAGCATGAGAGATTTTGTTTCTTTGTTTAAGGAGTAAGACTTCCTCTTCTCATGTCTACATAGAGTTTAGTTTTTGGGGGTAGATCTTTTATTGAGGCATCTGATCATGCTCAAGTTATAGAGAAGATGCATTACGAGGATCAAGGGGTCGGTGATAAGAGGACATAGTATTAGAGTAGTGTTAGTAGGAGTCATAGTGGCTCAAAGTTTAGAGGTAGTTTTTCTCAGGGTAGGTACCTTTTTCATCAACTATATTAGCATCAGGGTTAGTCTAGTAGGCCCCTTCAGGCCACACTTCATATTATCGATGGAGACGAGTCTCATTTTAGTGATCATCCTAGCTAGGGCAGTGGTTAGTATTTGATAGGTTTATATTTTGCTTATTATAGTCATGGTGATTATTCTATGTCAGACAGATCTTTTGGTTTTGGTACAACACCTAAGGAATGCTATGGTTATGGAGCTTTTGGTTAATTCTTGAGAGAGTTCACTGGGAATGATTATTACTTTAGCTCAGAGTGTTTCTCCGATTAGGTTGGTACATACCCCAGCTAGAAATAGTATGCATAGTTGTAGGGGTTATCCTTATGGTGCTCATAGAGGTTCTCAAGAAAGTACAATAAGAGATAGGTATAGAGCCTAGCTAGGTGGCAGGTATGGTCAGTTTTATGCCATACCTTCTAGACTAGAGGCTAAGTCCTTGGATGCTATTATTATTAGTACAATATTGGTATAGCATCAGTCGACTATTGCTTTATTTGATCTAGGACCAACTTATTCTTATATGTTTTCTTATTAAGCCCCATGGTTAGATTTACCTTAGAATTCATTATCTATGAGATTATATGTATATACTCCTATAGGTGATTGTATAGTAGTGGATCAGGTTTTTAGATCATGAGTGTTGAATGTTTGAGATCTTGATAATCATGGTGATCTTATTATATTAGACATGGAAGATTTTGATGAAATTCTGGATATATTTTGGTTATCCCACTATCAAGCTATCTTGAATTATTTTTCCAAGACCATTACCTTTGCCATGCCATCCATACCCCTAGTTGTGTGGAAGAGAAATATTAGATATGATCTGATAGGGATTATTTCCTTTATTCAGTACAGGAGACTTATTTCAAGGGGTTTCGAGTCTTATCTCTCTTATGTTTATGATGTTAGTGTAGAGAGGTTGTCTTATGATTATATTCCTATAGTACATGAATAACTCGATGTTTTCCCTATCGATCCACCTGGTCTTCCTCCTAAGCATGACATTGAGTTTACTATTAATCTTAAGTCAAGCACTCAACCTATTTTTATGGCACCATGCCATATGGTTCCTATCGAGATTAAGGAGATGCATTCTCAACTTTAGGACCTTTAAGTAAAGATTTCATTCGAACAAGTGTATATTCTTGGGGAGCTCCTATGTTGTTCATGAATAAGAAAGATAGTTCCATGTGTATGTAATGGTATCCTATGCCTCATATTTATGATTTGTTTGACTAGCTCCAGGAAGTAGCGGTATTCTCTAAGATTGACTTATGGTCCGATTAGCCTTAGTTAAGGAATTGGATGAGCATATGCGAAAGACAACTTTTCAAACTCGATATGGTTATTACGAGTTTCTACTAATGTCATTTGGGTTGACTAATGCCCCAAACACATTTATGGATTACATGAGTTGCATTATAAGACCTTATTTGGACATTTTTGTGATTATGTTCATCAACAACATCCTTGTGTATTCAAGGAGTAGAGAGAAACATATGAAATATTAGAGGATTGTGCTCCAAACTTTCAGAGATCATGTGTTTTTTGACAAATTCTCTAAGTGTGAGTTGTGGCTTGAGTCAGTGATATTCCTTGAGCATGTGGTGTCTAAGGATAGGATTATGGTAGACCCAGTGTATAATGAGACTATTAGTTATTGGGTTAGTCCTACATCTCTTTTTTGAGGTTCGTAGCTTCATTAGTTTGGTTGATTACTATAGATAGTTCGTTGAGAGTTTTGTAACTATTGTAGTACCAACGACCATATTGACTCGAAAGGAGGTTCATTTCTGATGGTTCAAGGAGTGTGAGTCGAGCTTATTAAAGCTAAAGGAGTTTCTTATTGCAACTCCTAATTTGGTTCTTCATACTGACGGTGAGGCATTCAATGTGTATCATGATGCTTTAGGGTTTAGTTTAGGTTTTGTGCTCATGAAATAGGGTCTTGCTATTATTTCTGCATTAAGGAAGCTAAATATGCATGAGCGAAACTATCCCACTCATGATTTGGAGTTGGTAGTGATAGTTTTTGAGCGTAAGATTTGAAGACATTATCTTTATGGTGTACAATGTGAGATCTTCACGGATCATAGTAGTTATCAGTATCTTATGATCCAGAGATCTTAATTCTAGGCAGCATAGATGGATGGAGTTGCTTAAGCATTATGACATTTCTATTTTGATCATCTAATCAAAGCAAATATAATAGCGGATAACTTAAGTCGAAGGGCTATGTGAATGGTTAGCTTGGATTGTTTTTCAAATTCTCAGAAGTTGTTGGCATGGGACATTCAATCTTTATCCAACTCAATGGTGTGACTTAATATTTCATACCCTAGGAGGATTCTTGCAATTGTTGAGGTGAGGACTTCACTATTTGAGCAGAGTTGGAGTCATTAGTTTGAGGATAAAAGCCTTTGCATCAACCATGATTAGGTGCTGAATGGTAAGTCCAAGAGGGCTACCACAGATTATGAGGGTGTTTTGTGTTTTGATAGTTGCATTTATGTTCTGAGGTGATGGCTTAATTTAGTTGATTCTGCATGAGGCTCAAAACATTTGATATTCTATTCATCCATGTACAACTAATATGTATAGATATGTAAAGGGATATTATTGGTAGAGTTGTATGAAGAGATATGTAGTGAACTTTGTAGCTCATTCCCTGTGTTTTCAGTAGGTTAAGTCAAAGCATCAGAGACCTATTGGCCTAATTTAGAGGATGCCCGTACTTGAGTAGAAATGGGAGCAGAATACCATGGGCTTAGTTAGTGGGTTGCCTCATACCTCCCATGGCTCTGATGCTATTTAGGTCATTGTAGTTGGTTGACCAAGTCAGCACATTTCATTCCTATTCAAATTTCCTTCAGTACCGAGAGGTTACCCCGTATCTATGTTATTGAGATAGTCCATTTGAATTGTGTGCCCATATCTATAGTTTCAGATTGGAGTTTGGTGTTCACTTCTAGCTTTTGGAGAGCTTTTCAGAAAGAGTTTGGTACTTAGGTGGATCTTAGTACAGCCTCCACCCTTAGACCAACGGGCAGTCAGAGTGGACTATTCAGGTTTTCAAGGATATGCTCCGATCCTGTGTTACGGATTTTGGAGGTTAGTGGGAGTAACACTTGGCTTTGGCAGAGTTCACGCATAATAATAGCAATCATTTGAGTATTGAGATATCGTATTTGAGGATTTGTCAAGACCCGATTCCCCAAGTCATGATGGCGCCTACCATAACCTACCAGTAAGCAAGCCAACCTATAGTCAAGAATGGATAGTAAC
>JAPEIP010000006.1:155292548-155330059 GCA_026120095.1 Capsicum chinense | reverse complement strand
ATACCTCCCATGGCTCTGATGCTATTTAGGTCATTGTAGTTGGTTGACCAAGTCAGCACATTTCATTCCTATTCAAATTTCCTTCAGTACCGAGAGGTTACCCCGTATCTATGTTATTGAGATAGTCCATTTGAATTGTGTGCCCATATCTATAGTTTCAGATTGGAGTTTGGTGTTCACTTCTAGCTTTTGGAGAGCTTTTCAGAAAGAGTTTGGTACTTAGGTGGATCTTAGTACAGCCTCCACCCTTAGACCAACGGGCAGTCAGAGTGGACTATTCAGGTTTTCAAGGATATGCTCCGATCCTGTGTTACGGATTTTGGAGGTTAGTGGGAGTAACACTTGGCTTTGGCAGAGTTCACGCATAATAATAGCAATCATTTGAGTATTGAGATATCGTATTTGAGGATTTGTCAAGACCCGATTCCCCAAGTCATGATGGCGCCTACCATAACCTACCAGTAAGCAAGCCAACCTATAGTCAAGAATGGATAGTAACAGACTAATCAATAATATAAGGAAAGAATGCGGAATATATGGATTAAAGATAAATATGTAAAAGAATCCCAGAACCCGGTGGTATCAGTACAAAAGCTTCTAATATCATAAAAGGACAAAAATGATATATCAAGAATTATACAATGGTACAACTTGTCTTCAAATACAACTTAGGGAATACTCTAGTACATAAGAGACAGAAAAGTAATACCCGAATGTCAGGAGCTCACTTTAAATCTCCGAACCAAGGCTACTACGCACGATGCAAACATTAACACCGATATCCCCCACTATGATCTGCAGGCTGTAGAACTGTAGTATAAGTACCAAATGAATGGTACTCAGTAGGCAAGTGTCAACTATGCTCCAAACATAAAGCTGATATACACAACATATAAACATAATGGAAACTACACCCAAGAGTTCATAATCGTATAATAAGTAAATGAGAGTATTAGGGTAAAACTATCATATTTATATCCAAGCGTCTAACATAATAATACTAAGGAAGTATCAAGGTGAACTATCTTACTACATCTGCATTCAACATACGTCAATGCTACACAATATATCCCATGTTGATATACGAATAAAGAGCGAAAGAATGATATATAGTAATATACAAGGAGAAGTAAAAACTATATAAAATGAACAACAAAAGAAGGGATATACACTAGTACCATAGCTTCATATAGCTATATATAGGTATAAGTATATATAAACACGAGATCATCTCAATGCATAACCTATATCATTATATTCTCATTTTGAGATCTCATTATAATACTATCATGATTTAAATACTATTTTACTCGGGGATTCTAATCCACATGGGTAGACATGAAATATTCATGCATTATATTTTAATCATAAGATAGGAGAGGCCAAAGACATACAACAAATCACGATACCAGATCAATGGCAATTCTGTCATAGCTAGCAATAATAATGATCATAACAATGATAATAACAACATCAATTATGGCGTGAATAATAGGATACTCCGGACAACCAAATACCTAGACAAGCCTATGCGTACCACCACTGCCCAAGTCTCAGAAGGATCAATCAATATACAAGAACACAAGACATATCCTTTACCCATATCTATGCAACCATCCCATACCAGTTGATAAATATAGGTGCATACTGGTAATAGGCGATGCGTATGGAGGAAAGAATGCAGAGTATACCATCAATATCACAACTCATATTAACTATCCTCATCAGGACCATCATCATCGTAATCAACGTTTGGCCTTGCCGGGAATCATTATCATCTTTCTAGTGTCCTCCGGACTCGAACCAGGTATCAATATCATCACAATATCCTCCAGCCTCACCGGGTACCAATATCATCTCAATAGTATTCTCTGGACTCGAATCCGGTATCAGTATCATGATAATATCCTCCGTCCTTGCCAAGTATCAATATATTATCGTAACTGTCAACACATAAATATAGGCATATAATAGGTGCATAGACGCAAGCCAATATACTCATAACCATAAGGATATCTATCTTGTCAATACATCCCAATTACTCGTTATTATCTAACCAACACTAAATTTTATTAATCCGCTAATTTGCTATTCATCACCGGACAATAATCACTATTTATCCATTTTTCATTATTATCAACTAATTATCATATATTTGATAATCATCATTAGCTAACAAATTACCAATTACCATATAACCATCTTTTATTAACCAACATCAATCATTAACTAACTATCGTTTACCATCTAATCCTCATTATTCAACTAATCCTCATTATTAGCTAGTCAACATTATTAACTTGGTATTATCTTCATCTAGGCATCTTATTAACTTGGATTCATTATCACTAACTTCCTTTGCCATCTAGCAATATTAAGCCGTATTATCCTTACTTAACAACGAATTGGCATCACAAATTTTGTATCGATAGCAACTAATCATTATCATAGATAAACTCATTTTCATCGCCATATAAAGACTCTAATCATTATCTACCATATTTCAACCAAGCAAGGTTCATTAACTAATACATTATCTTCCTAGTCATCAAGTGCTATAGTCACCTAATAGACAACTAGTTACCACATAGCTTAACCGTCTAATAAGAAGAACAGCCATAAGATTACATTTAAGCTATAATCACATCATTTATAATGTTAAATAATCATGAACATACCAAACCTATGCATGCCATCACCAGAATTCAATCAATGGAATTATGAGCATCATACTTCATCTTCCTCCATCCCATACCGGAGAGATGTGTATGCCAACATGTATATATTCATAAATCGTTATCGCATCATTCATAATGATAAACAATTCTTAGATATTTAATTAATACCATAACATGACCATTCGCCTATTAATTTATCCGAAATAATCACAAGGTCATAACTATGGCCTTGGGCACATATACATTTTCGAAACTCAAATCAATAATCATATGTATAAGCCGTAGCATACCTCTAATCATCTCACATATAGGAGGCATAATATCAATAAATATGTTATCATCTCTCACACAAGAGGCATCTCACATCTAAGAGGCACAATATAGATAGACATATATTGTTTATATGACATCATATAGACAACAAAGGATTAAGTGGCTGAAGTGACTGCGATTGAGGGCACGCATGTGGCCACGATCGCGTATTGGGTTTGAGATCACAGTAATTGAGAGCAGTTCTGCTCCCCTGCTTTCCATATCACCTCTCTAGGTCAATTTACATATCTAAGAGAAAATAACATCGCTATAGGCCATATAACGTATCTAGGAGGAATATCATCGCTAAATGCCCAATCTCACTTCCACAAGTAGTACAATAACCATAACTCAAAAACCATAATCCGGAAACATCAATAAAAATTAAAAAGTTATGAAGTAACCTTATTCTAAGGTTTGCTAGCCTCATCTATGTCTTCATCCACAACTAAGTCCACAAGATTTAACATAAGCTTAGGCCTAAGTGGGCCAAATAATCCCACTTCTAATTGACAATTTTCATAATTACTCATACTATGCCCCAAACTAGGCTAAGGTATCTAGTTCATCTTATAGATGTCGAGCAAGCCATATTCAAGACGAAGATAGTAACTTTGACTAGAAACAAGGATACTCAAGTCAACTCTGCCAAACTTACGGTTCCAAAACTACCACACTAGCCCAATAAGTCTAAATATACAAATCATACGTCAAATGCTAAAACCATAGTCCAAGCATAGCATTATATCATGTACATGCTAAAAATTTATCCAAACTAGGGAGAAGTCAATAGGATTCTACAAGTGTGTTAAGTAATTAAACCTATGGGTCAAAACCCACATCTAATCCCCAAACTTATATGTATATTCAATACTAAGTCATTCTATCAAAATTAGATCATAACATTCACATTCACATGTAATATATATCATACATCATCCATGAAGAAGAGTAGACCGAAGCCTACCTTAAAGCCGAACCACAAAATCCCAAATTAGGCACCATACTTTTATCTTCACTTTACAATCCTCAAAATGCCATCACACTAACAAAGCCATAATCTACTCATCGTTACGAGTCTAATGATACCTATATTACGATATTGTGCTTCGGGTCCAAATATGACACCAAAACCCCAAGTGGGTCCCACATACATAAAATGAGTTTTTGAGACCAACTCAATGTTCACACATGAACAAGGAATCATAATACTCAAAGAATAGGTGAAAACTAAGCATACATTGGTCTAAAATCAAGCCCTAACCTTCATTGGGGTTTTGGGACAAAACTATGAAATTCAAGGAATTCTAAACTTAATCTTGAAGATAATCATGATACAAGATGATAATTAAGCTCCCAAGTCACCCCGTATGACCAATTTTGATTATTACACTCATTTTTGGGCTTCTAGATCTAAATGATGAAGGGGAAATAGTCCAAGCGCGTCTTGGGAACTTTATATAGCACGTACAGGTTCTCAAGTGCCACTATCATGGTCATACGGGCTACAATCGGACTCCTATAATCGCACACTTTTGACCGCGATCATTGTTGCACCAGATGACAGCAAACTAAAAAAACGAGTTTTTGACCCTCAGAACGCATACAGAATCCAAATAACATGATAAAATAGTGAATTTGAGTGTAAACCACTTTTTAAATCCATTGGAATCATCAAAACTTTCATAGGAGATTGTTTAATTAAAAAGTAGGGACCATACCTAAACTTTCATCATTTTTCATAAATTCCGCTCAATAGCTCAAAATTTTTGGGAGCCTTAAGACTTGAACCAAAGGTCTCCCTAGAAAAAAATTTATATTTCAAACGCGATGGCAAAGTCAAATTTTCAATCCGAGATTATTTAAACCAAATATGGGTCCCACACCTATTTTTTCCAATTTTCAACTTTCCAACCAATAGATCGAAATGAGCTCGGGTGTATTAGGACCCGAACCAAAGGTCTACCTAGACTAGAATAAATATTTCAGATCTGCTGCAATAGTCAAAATTTGCATCCGAGATCATTTCACTGAATTTTTCACTTGGTGGCCATTTGGAACTTGTGAAGACTTCTAAACTGGGAATTTAACTCTAAAAAACAAACGAATTTTTCGGTAATCGAACCGTCAGTCCCAGCAAGTCATAAATGAATTGGGGCTGCTATGGAGAAGCTCAAATGGTAAAGATAAGAATAAATATAGAAAATCATCTTAATGGTCATTACAACATTTACTACCAAAAGGACTTTCGTCCCCAAAAGTCAATGAATAGAAAGAATTTCAAAAGCTCAAAAGGATGAGGTACTGGGCTCGCATGCTCCAAACGCGACTTCCTAGGTAACCTCAATGGAGAGAAAACACTTCTAAGCGATTTTTCCATAGGCATCCTTTTTTCAACCAACACTCTCATTCTACTTATGAAATAGACAACTCAACTTAACTACTAACGGGCCTCTAACTAAACTGGAAAGGCTGATGCACGCACATCTGAATCACATCATGTTGATACCACCCCTATATCCATATAAATCAACAAAGGCTTATCCAAGACAAAATCAAACTAAGAAAGAAGTCATAAAACCAACTCCAAACCCAAAAATAACCGTCCATAACAATTTTATAAATGGTATCAACTCCAAACCAGTAGAAAAATTACCTAAGTCTTATCCATTCCATCTCATCATGGAGAAATCAAAGAACTGAAGTGGATTCGCTAAGAGTCCATAAGGAAAAAATGAGAATAAGCTCATAAGGCATTATCTGCGCATATAAATGGAGATAACCAAGGAATGCAATCCATGCCAATGTTGAAACCAGTCCGAATGAAATTAACTAAAATTTTGAAATCCAAGGTATAACTACTCATTATAGAATATCCCACTTCAGGATGTCTCCTCTATCGGCAATGAAGCCATACTGAATCCAACTCGAGAATATTACTTCCACTGAGTTTATCATCCTAAAGTTCCAAAGAAATCTGAAACTTGAGGTCCAAACTGAAATAACTAGTAAAAGGCCCATGGGTTATCATCTGAACACTTATCAATTATAATCCAACTGAAGTCTAGAAGACCGAATAGGAAATCATAGATTAGGTTCAACCATCCTATAAATAAAACATGAACATAAACAAGTCAAAAACGAATGCTATATGCAAGTTCTACAACACCAAGCTAAAATCTCGATATCAAGGCTGAACCACTCGGTCTCATTATTCTTATTTCAATTTTATTTAGTTAGTAGAACCTTCTAAATCTAAATGAAAACTTAAAAAGGAGGAATTAATGTTTCAAATCTATCATACTCCTAAATTGCCATTACAAGGAGTCAAAATCTAAAACTAGGGCAGTAAATCAATATCAATGTCAACTATCTCAAATCAACTCTACTATCCAAATCTGACATATTCAAGATAAATTATACTAAGCCACATTAGAGATATATCTCGTGATTAAGAATCACCATAGGGATAACACTGCCTGATAATCACAAGCAACCAACTCTATATCATCTGGAAGGAATAAAATATAGCCGTAGAATAGGAGTCATAGAAAAGGAGAAACCACTGGATAAAATGCATATAACCAACTCCATATCCACTGGAGGGCATAGACTATCCATACATTCTAAAAAACTTCCCAAGGCTGAAAACCACCCAAAATTCGCAAAATCTCTAGCAATTCAGAAAAAATGTAACTTAACCCATAAACTAATCAATGAAATTCTCCCTCTAGGCAAAAAAGTAGCCACAGGCTCATATTATCTGGGAGAATCACTCCACGAAGTCTCACTAGGCCAAACAAATGCCGAAATGGTGATTTCCTAAATCCACCCAAATAATCACATCATCAAAGAAGAAATCTCACTCTCATAAGGAAGGTCAAAGTCGACACAACCATTACAGTACCAACAACTCAAGCTAAAGATATTCTAATTTTCCAACTTAATAAGCAATCACAGTAAAGGACACTTGCCTCTATCTTTCCAATTCTTCTAGAAAAAACTATATCAGTATGACAAAGGAGTATCCAATCTCCACGCTAATAACAAGGCAATCCATCACAAGAGAACGAATCTAACTTACCTATGAGATGAATCCATGATATCTCAACATCAACATCAAATCACTATCGAACAAAGAAATATCCACAAATGAAGAATGGATCTTAAACTAGTCCATCTCACAAATGTGTTATATTTGAAGGGATAGCAAAAATAAAATCCTTCAATAACCAGGATACAAGTCTAAGGATCTCTTACTCAAAAATATGCAACAAAACTCAATTACCGACTCAAAATCCACAATAACCATGAAAGGTCATCTTAGCTTTGATACCACAATACATCCTCAAAATCAATCTAATACATCAAACCAAGAGAGAACACAGTCAACCTTGTCGTGCTAAAGGACAAAAATCATCAAATCAGGTTATATCCACTCAAGACAGCAAATAATACCACATGAAATTAAAATTCTAACTAGATTAAACTAGTTATACATCTACCTAGGTAGAATTAAATTCATCATGTAACAACAATAAGTTATAATATCAATAATCTCACACAGTGGTAGCAATAACAATAGCAATAGTAATATTAGCATACTGAAAAGGCGATACCAAAATAATCGTCAATATCATGTACTACTCAAGGGTCACAATAGGGCTAATATGCCAAGATAAATGGGACTCAAACCAAAAACCACACCTATAGGGGAAAAACATCCATATAGATCTAATCCATCCACTACTAAAAGAAATATACCATGGAGTAGGAACATAATCATGAATACAACAATAAGGCACATAAATACTGATATAAATTCATCAAGGCATAAACTTATCAATGGTTATGAAAACCCTAATACACACAATAAGAGATAAATGCAAGAAGTAAAAACACACTAATCTTGGAAACATCCGCAGTCACATGACTAATGGGCTTAGGGAAAATAAATTTGAATGGGTCTAAATTGGATCGACTAACTAAATCATCAACTGAGGCACCAAGCACACAATCTATAACTGAAGATGCCACAATATCATGTCTAAATAAGCTGAATAACTAGAATTCATATTAGGGATGCTCCCTAGACTAGTAGTCGATCTCCCTATAGTTGTACAATTTACTAAAATATCAATTTGGAGAGAACACAAACTAAGCCCCAATGGATGTCCAATCGACGCTGCAAGAAATCCATAAATTTATGTCCAAACTTCTTGTAGCACAACCTTTTTTAGGACACTAGGCTGGCATAGAATTGATGCTAACTCTAGCTTATCACTTATCTCATAGCAGGGGCATTCATTGAATCGATGTTTCATCATAACACAACCAAACCAAAAATCTAAAGTACTTTGAGATACTACCCCTCATAATACAGAATAGTCACCATGCCCCGAAGAACCATACCACACTCCACAAGTCTGATGGGAGATCAGACCAAATATTTTTTAGCTACCACTGAAGATCTTTGATATCCATCTCTGACTCTCTAGTTTGATACTATGCAAAAATTTTGGAAATGCATGTTAGAGTCTCGTCCGCATATGTCGATAATATCATATCAGTCTTCGGGGATAAAATACAGTCAAAGAATATATTTGAAGTTTATTGACATGCAAAAAAATAATAAGGAGTCATGAAATGAAGTTCCTAAAATATCACTATATCCACCTGAAGATACATTATGTACGTCTCCATACCGATCTGTAGAACTTTGCTAACACTTAGCATTTGTAATAATACACCAATGAAATCTAGTCTCTTATACCAATTTGTCACGACCTGATTCCTCAGGGCATGATGAAGCCTACCATAACTGTAACATCCCAAAATCCCATCCTGAGATGTCACACGGTGCTTAAGGCTACAAGTAGCCCTAAGCTAAACCTTTGAGACAATTACTACTTCTAATACTTGCTTTAGGAAAAATAAGACAAACAATGATACTTTATTGTGTCAACTATAATCTGAAATAACGAGAAATAATGTCTGAATAGAAAAAATCCTAATAATATGGAACACAACTTTAACTGACAGCCTAGTCTGACAAAGCCTCTACTACTCAAACTAGAGTGCCATTGGGACAGACCCCCAACTGACTCGCAATGATCTAAAAGCAACACTCAAAACACTATGAAATCAGAAAATGTACAAATATAGGTCCTCGAACCATGAGTACTCACCAAGGATAAGGATGTAGATAAGATGCTCGGAGATAACTGTAACTACTAGGACTGAGTACCTGAACCTATATTTTGAGACAATGTAACACACAAACGTGTATGTGGATCAGTACTTTAAAGATGTATGAGTATATGGGGGTGTATGTATTACCTAAGACAATAGTATCAATCTTATAGAAATTATGCAGGCAGCTATATATGAATCATATAGCTTGAATAAAAATGAAAACTGAATATCATAAATCATGTATAATAAGGCATAAATTATAAATCTCATTGGTCATTATATTAGTTCTAAAATCCATATTCTCCATTTTATTCTCAAAATAGGTAAGCAAGACAAACCTTATAACATTAGCTATCAAAACTTGAACTTTGATCTCATGAAGAATAAATGACTTCATTAACATGGTTAGTGCGATGGTCCATTGAGGGCCCGACGGTCCGTCGGCCCTGACCATCGTACCTAGGAAAGAATTAGACTTTTGGTCTAGCCTACAATAGTTGGATCAATAGTTTGTCGCTAGATCGATGGTCCATCAGGCTTACCCAGAATGAGGTCTCACTGTCTCCTCTACGTCGGTTTGGATGATGGTTCATCACTAGCTCGATGGTCCATCGGCCTACCCATCACACTTAGCTAGAGAGTAGATTCATTACCTCAGCTGCTACGGTCGAAGAAATGATCTATCGCTAGCTCGACGGACCGTCAGATCTCTCTGTCGTACCTAGGCAGTTCAGATTAATTTCTATAAAATATTCATATCTTTCTTTTTTGATGTCAGATTTTGATAAAATAGGTATCATTGGAAAGATAATTTAATTTCCCACATGATAAAGAGTCAATTTTAGGAAAACTCTCCATGGTTTAAATACTAATCACTTTGGAAGTCATTCCTAAATGTTTTAAGAGTGAAATTAGGCCTCACTTGATAGGCTCTAAAGGGTTAGACTATAAAGGAACTTTATGGGGTCTTACAATATCTCCCACTTAGAGCATTCATTCTCAAATATTGCTAGTTATACTAAAATACCAAGGAACTAAGGATGCACAACTAAAACAAATGGCTAAATAGGCTTAAATCTTCCTAGAATTTTGAATACTTTGGGAAGTGCAAGAGCTTACATAAGAATAGATACATAGATGAACTTGATTGGAAATGAACTCAAATACGGAAGAATAATACCTTTGGCTTGATCTAAACATACGGAGAAATGGTGTGGGTACTTGGCTCGCATATCTGCTTCCGCTTCCCAAGTAGCGCCCTCAACTGAATGATTCTTCCATAAAACTTTGACCAAGGGAACTTCTTTACTCCTTAGTCTACGGACCTGGTAATCTAGGATCTCAACCAAAATCTCATCAAATGAGAGAATAGTCTGGATATCTGAGCCTTTCGAAGAATCTAAAATAACGAAATCACCAATATGCTTATTAAGCATGGAAACATGAAAGACAGGAAGAATAGCTGACAATTCTGTGGGCAACTCAACCACATAGGCTACTTTCCCAAGACGGGTTAAAACTCTATAAGGGCCAATATAATGGGGACTAAGCTTCCACCTTTTCCCTTTTAATGGGTGAAATCTTTAAGTACACCAAATCACCACCTCAAACTCAAGCTCTCTTCTTCTCACATCTGCATATGACTTTTGATGACTCTAAGCTATCTTTAACCTTTCCCTAATCAACTTAACTTTCTCCATAGCCTCAAATACTACATTAGGCCCAATTAAAACAGTCTCACCCACTTCAAACTAACCTATGGGTGAACTATATCTTCTACCATACAAAGCCTCAAATGGTGCAATTTTGATTCTAGCATGGTAACTATTTTTAGCAAAAAACTCAACCAGTGGCAAATGCTTATCCCAACTATCCTTGAAGTCAAGAGCATATGCCCTCAAGATATCCTCACAGCTTTGGATGGTCCTCTTAGCGTGACCATCAATCTGCTGATAAAAAGTGAAACTTAAATAAACATGGGTACCATGACCCCTCTGAAAAGCTCTCTAAAACTGAGAAGTAGACTAAGTACCTCTATTTGAAGTGATAGACAAGGGGACTCCATGCAACCTGACCAACTCCTGAATATACAATCTAGCATAATCCTCAGCTGTATAAGATGTATGCACTAGTAGAAAATATGCGGATATAGTCAACCTATCTACAACAACCCAAATAGAATCATGACGACGATGCAAAAGAGGTAAACCAGTCACGAAATCCATATTTACCTCTTACCACTTCCAAGTGGGTATACCAAACTCTTGTAACTTACCGCCAGGTCTTTGGTGCTCTACCTTAACCTGTTGGCACGTTACATATTTTTCCATAAACCCTGCTATACCCTTCTTCATGCCACTCCACCAATAGATATCCTACAAGTCACAATACATCTTGGTAGCACTAGGATGATTGGAATATCGTGCACCATACGCCTTAGCCATAATTCTCTACCTCAAGTCACCAACACACAAAATACACAATTTATTCTGACATCTCAACACGCTATCTCCCCCTTAGGAGAAAATATCTACCTTTTGGTCTTTAACTCACTCTTTTTGTCTAATCAGACTAGCATCTAAGTCCTGTTTCTTCTTTACTTCCAAAACTAAAGAGGATTTAGAACTACTCTAGACCAAAATATTCCCTTTAACAGAATCAAGCAATGTAACACCCAATCTAGCCAGACAATGTACATCACGAGCTAACTTTTTCTTATATTTCTCCACATGAGCCACACTGCCCATAGACATCCTACTAAGGGCATCTTCCACTACATTGGCCTTGCCTAAATGATATAGTACACTCATATCATAATCCTTTAACAACTCTAACCACCTTCTCTATCTAAGATTCAACTCTCTCTGAGTAAATATATACTACAGGCTTTTATGATCAGTGAACACATCAACATGAACACCATATAGATAGTGTCTTTATATTTTCAAAGCAAATAGCATAGCAGCTAATTTAAGATCATGGGTTGGGTAATTCTATTTTTGCGGCTTCAACTGCCTAGAGGTATAGGCTATAACCTTACCTCTCTACTTCAACACACAACCTAAACCAACTCTAGAGGAATCACAATGCACTATAAAACCATCCGTACCATCAGGCAAAGTCAACACAGGGACTGAGGTGAGTTGAGTCTTCAACTTCTGAAAACTCTTCTCATAGGAATCTGACCAAAGAAACTTAACCTTTTTTTGGGTCAACCGGGTCATGGGGGACACAATAGAAGAGAAACCTTTAACAAAATAATGGTAGTAGCCAGCTAAACCCAAGAAACTTCTAATGTCAGATGGAGAAATAGGTCTATGCCAGTTTCTTACAACTTTTGTCTTTTGCGGATCAACCCTAATGTCTTTGGTTGAAATAACATGACCCAGAAAGGCTACTAATCTTAGCAAAAATTAATACTTATTGAATTTGGCGAACAACTGGTGATCTCTAAGATTCTACAGGACAATTCTAAGATGATCCACATGGTTATTCTCAGTATGAGAGTAAACAAAGATATCATCTATGAACACTATGTAAAACATATCAAGATACTACTTGAAGAATCGATTCATGAGGTTCATGAAAGCCGTTGGATCATTGGTTAGCTTGAAAGACTTATCTAGGAACTCAAAGTGACCATAACGGGTTCGGAAGGATGTCTTTGGAATATCACACTGCCTTACTTTAAGTTGATGATAGCCGGATCTAAGGTCTATCTTTGAGAAGTAACTTGCATCTTGCAACTGATCAAATAGGTCATCAATTCTAGGAAGAGGGTACTTATTCTTAAATGTAACCTTATTAAGTTGCCGATAGTCAATGCGCATATGCAAAGAACCATCTTTCTTTCACACGAGTAGGACAACTGCGCCCCAAAGAGAAACACTGGGCCTTATGAAAACCTTAACTAAAAGGTCTTTGAGTTGCTCTTTCAACTCCTTAAGCTCTACAGGTGCCATACGGTTAGGAGGAATAAAGATTGGCTGAGTGTTGGAAAGAAGGTCAATCTCAAATTCTCTCTCTCTATCGGGAGGTACCCCTGGGCGATCTTCTAGAAAAACATTAGGAAACTCATTAACAATGCTGAATGACTGAATAGTTTGAGTGTCAGACTTAGTGTCCTTAACTCTAACTAGGTGATAGATGCAACCTTTGGATATTAGTGTTTTGGCTTTTATATAGGAGATAAAATGACTCTTTGGAGATACTGAACTCCTAGACCACTCAAAAACTGGTTCATCAGGAAAGTTAAAGTTTACAACATGGGTACGATAGTCTATATTTGCATAACTAGAATAAACCCAATCCATACCTAGAATAAGGTCATAATCCACCACGTCCAACACAATTAAATCAGCAAGTATGAATCTATAAAGAATGGTAACAGGATAATTTTTATCCACTTGCTTAGCAACAACTAACTTCCCTACTAGAGTAGAAACTAGGAAAGTCTTAAGAATCTTTTCAGGACTCATTTTAAAATTAACAATTATAAGTAGGGTCATATAAGAGAAACTTGACCCGTGGTCGAACAACACATAATCATCAAAGTGAAACATACGGAGCATACCAGTAACAATGTTAGGAGAGTCCTATTGATCCTAGCGGGATGGCAAGGCATAGAATCTATTTTGGTTCTGACCACTAGTAGTGCTAGACGAAGCACCCTGAGGAGGGGATGGACGGGATATAGAAGCTGGGGCACTATTAAACTGAGTCTGAGGTCGGATATCTTTGTTCTCCTGCGTATGCAGGCACTCTCTAAGTCTATGGCCCAAACTTCCATAACCTAAACAACCCCTTAGCTTAGGCAAAAACTTTCCAAGATGGGTCATACCACATTTAGCACAAGAAGGATAATTAGGCCTGTTACTTACACTGTTCTGTGACCAAGAAATAAAAGGCCTGTTCCCTTGCTCTTGCCTATTTTTGGGCATGGGAGCACTAGCTGATCAAGACACTGGTATAGATGAACGACTCTGGAACTGAGAGCAGTTCCCTCCATGGGACCTTGCCTGACCACACTTATGCTTCTCGAATCTATCCCTCTTGTTTCCCCTCATTTTATCTCTTTCCCTTATATTGTCTTCCTCTATCTGTTGTGCATGCATCATCAGTCTGGACAGATCTATATCCCTATTAAGCACAATAGTCCTATGCTCTTTCAGCACCAAACCATTCATACCTATCTCGAACTTGCTCATACAAGTTCAGCTGTTAGCCATCAAATCAGGAGCATACTTGGCTAACTAGTTCAACTTCAAGCAGTACTCCTTAACAGTCATGGATCCCTGTCTTAAGTTCATAAACTCTTCTATTTTTCTTCCCTTATCTCTAATGAGAAAAACTTGTCTAATAATGCATCTTGGAACACCTGCCAAATAATAGGGGTAGTATCTTCCCTTCTATTCTTCCTCCATGGAACAACCCAATCATAAGCAATATCTTTCAAGTGATAAGATGCAAGCTCTACACCCTCTTATTCAGAAATATACATGGCTTGGGTGACTTTTTCACCTCTTCAAGAAACAACTGTGGGTCCTTACTAGCCTTACACCCATAGAACTCTGGCAGATTCATCCGCATAGAATCACAAATCCTACAAGTAGCTAAGTCATATCACTGCTGATATGGAACAATAGCTTGGTTGTTTGCCTTGACATTCGATGTGACTACTTAGTCTAGTGCGTGAAAGGCCGCCCGAAACTCAGCATGAGACACAGTCTCATTCAAGGGATCAACAGGCTAAGGTTGTTCATCATTGTTTCTACGGTAATTCTCTCTTCAAGGAAGCATTTTATAAAATAACAAAGCATGCATTAGTAGCTTAGAGAGATACAACTATAAGTATGATAGATTCTGAACAAAAGAGATGACTTTTTCCAAAAATGTCTTGTAGCCTCTGCTCATAGATGTGGTGCGCAATACACCGATGATTAAAACTCTACTTAACATGGCTTGTCAGACTCCCTAGGACTCCTTAAACCTCAGGCTCTGATACCAAGTTTGTAACACCCTGAAATCCAATCCCAAGACGTCATACGGTGCTTAATGCTACAAGTATCCCTAACCTAACCCTTTAAGCTTGTTACTATATCCAATACTTGTTTTAGAATAAATAAGCTAAATAATGATACTTTATTGCGTCAACTATAATACGAAATAACTGGAAATAATGTCTGAATAGCAATAGCAATAGCAATAGCAATATCAACATACTAAAAAGGTGATACCAAAATAAACATCAATATCATGTACTACACAAGGGCAACAATAGGGCTAATATGCCAAGATAAATAGGACTCGAACACAAAACCACACCAATAAGGGAAAAACATCTATATAGATCTACTCCATCCACTACTAAAAGAAATAAACCAAGGAGTAGGAACATAATCATGAATACAACAATAAGGCACATAATGACCGATATAAATTCATCAAGGTATGTTCTTATCAATGGTTATGAAAACCCCAATACACATAAAAAGATATAAATGCAAGAAGTAAAAACACACCAATCTTGGCAACATTCCCAGTCAAAAGAGTAACGAGCATAGGGAAAATAAATTTGAATGAGTAAATTAGATCGACTGACTAAATTATCAACTGTGGCACCAAGCGCACCATCTATAACTGAAGATACCACAATAGCATGAGCTATTCTAAATGAGCTGAATAACTGGGATTCGTGCTAGGGATTCTCCCTAGACTAGTAGTCGATCTCCCTATAATCATAGAATTTCCTGAAACATCAATATGGAAAGAACACAAACTAAGCCCCAATGGATGGCCAATCGACACTGAGATAAATCTCTAAATTTATGTCTAAAGTTCCTATAGGACAACCTATTGTAGGACTCTAGGCAGGCGCGGAATTTATGCTAACTCTAGATGATCACTTAGCTCATACCAGGGGCATTCTCTGAACTGGTGTTTTATCACAACACATGCAAACCAAGAATCTAAAATAATTCAAGATACTACCCCTCATAATAAAGAATGGTCACCATGGCCCGAAGAACCATACTACACTCCCCAAGTCTGATGGTGACTCAACCCAAATCCTTTTTAGCTACCTCTGAAGATCTTTCATATCTATCTCTATCTTTTTAGTTTGATACTATGCAAAAATTTTAGAAATGTATCTTAGAGTCTCGTCTGCATATATCGATAATATTGCATCATCCTTTGAGGATAAAATAGAGTCAAAGAATATGTTTGAGGTTTATAAAAATACAAAAACATAATAAGGAGTCATGAAATGAATTTCCTAAACTATCATAATATCCATCCAAAAATAGGTTACGAACGTCTCCATACTGATCTGCAATACTCTGCTAACACTTAGCTCTTGTAATAATACATTAATGAAACCTAGGCTCTAATACTAATTTATCACAACCTAATTGCTCAGGTCATTATGGAGCCTACCATAACTGTAACACCCTAAAATCCCATCCCGAGATGTCACACAGTGCTTAAGGCTACAAGTAGCCCTAAGTAACCCTTTGAATATGTTACTACTTCCAATACTTGGTTTAGGATAAATTAGCTAAAAAATGATACTTTATTATGTCAACTAC
The DNA here is from genome assembly GCA_026120095.1 of Capsicum chinense. NCBI lineage: Eukaryota > Viridiplantae > Streptophyta > Magnoliopsida > Solanales > Solanaceae > Capsicum > Capsicum chinense. Next base: position 155,313,285 of record JAPEIP010000006.1, on the reverse strand, counting down.
AATCTAAAATAACTGGAAATAATCGATGAATAGAAAAAATACTAGTAATCTGGAACACAACTTCAACTTACAGTCTATCTGTCAAAGCCTCTGCTACTCAAACTGGAGAGCCATTGGGACTGACCCCCAACTAACTTGCAATGATCTTAAAGTAAAACTCAAAACACTATGAAAGTGCAAAAGCTACAAATATATGTCCTCAAACCATAAGAACTCACCAAGGATAAGGATGTAGATAAGATGCTTGGAAATCACTATCACTACTAGGACTGAGCACCTAAAACTATATTATGAGACAATGTAGCACATAGATGTGTATGTGGATCAGTACTTTGAGGATGTACTGAGTATAAGGGGCTGTATACATTAATTAAGACAATAGTACCAATCTTAATAAAAATCATGCACGCAGCTATAAATGACTCGTATAGCTTGAATTAAACTAAAAAATAAATATCATAAATCATGTACATAAAGGCATAAATCATAAATCTGGTGAGTCATTATATTAGTTCTAAAATCCATATTCTCCATATTATTCTTAAAATAGATAAGTAAGAGAAATCTTAAAACATTAGTTCTCAAAACTTGAACTTAGATCTCATGGAGAATGAATGACTTTTTAAAAACTTAGAGCTTATATAACTTTGGGACTTTGGAAACTTTTATCTTAATTAGAGTAGGGGACTACTTTGGGAGTTTCTCTTAACCGATATAAACCATGTGAGCCATATGGAGTCCAACGTCTTACCCACGTTAGGGAGAATTGTTCTATCCCTGCCATCAAAGTAGAACCTTAACTTTAGTGATCACTTATCTTAACATTCTTGGGGTAAATTAGAAACCTATGGGGGCACGTAGTTTTGGGGCATAAGACCTTTGAATCATACCCAACTTATCTCAATTCATGGTAAATATCAAAATCTTGCAATTAATGGAAATGGGTATAAACCCTAACTTTATTTTCATGGAAAAATCTCATAAATTGCAGAAATTTATAATTTAAAGTTAGCTTTTGGGCAAAATGGTAAAAGGGTTACCCTTGTTCAGACCCCATATACCTTAGATTGAGAAATTGGATGAACAAGCTTGCTTGAAACTCTTTTTCAAACTCTTGAGAGAGGGCTCTTGAAGCCTTTGACTTAGGAACCTTGAATCTTAACTCAATTTGTAAAATCTATGGTGTGTTCTTGAATTTCTTAGAGGAAGATTTGGATTTTCTCTAGATGGTTGATCTTTAGAGAAAACCCTAGTTTTTGATGTCTATGAAGAATGTGAATCTATGTGCTTCGTTTGGCTATATTTGAGTGTAAAAAGGGTGGAAAAAGACCAAAAATCCCTTTTAAAAATGGCTTAAAATAGTTGAATGGATTAGGCGATGGTGGGTGCAATGGTCTATTGAGGGCCTGACGAACCATCGGCACCGTTGTATCTAGGCCAGAATTGGATTTTTTGCTTTGCCTGCAATGGCTGGGTCGACGGTCCATTGCTAGATCGATGATCCATTGGCCTTACCATCATGCCTAGAAAGAAAGAGGTCTCATTGTCTCCTCTGCGATAGTTTAGACAACGGTCCATCACTAGCTCAATGATCCATCGGCCTCACCATCGTACTTAGCCAGAGAGTGGACTCACTGCCTCAGCTATGATGGTCTGGGCGATGATCCGTTACTAGCTCGATGGTCCATCGTACCTCTCCGTCTCACCTGGGAAGTTCAAACTACTTTCTGTAAAACTCCCATATCTTTCTTTTCTGGTGTCAAATTTTGACAAAATGGGTATCGTTGGAAACATAATTCAATTTCCCAGATGATAAATTGTCATTTTTAGGAAAACTCTATATGGGTTAAATGCTAATCACTTTGGAAGTCATTCCTAAATCTTTTAAGAACGAAATTAGGCTTTACTTGAGAGGCTTTAAAGGCTTAGACGATGAGGGAAATTTACGGGGTGTTACAATAACCCACCGGTAGGCAAACCAACCCATAGTATGGAATGGTTAGTAATGGACTACTTAATAATATAAGGAAAGAAACGGAAATACATGGATTAAAGATCAATGCATAGAAGAATCCCAAAACCATGTGGGATTAGCAAAAAATCTTGTAATAACGTAAAAGTACAAAAATGATATATCTATTATACAATGGTACAACTTGTCTCCGAAAACAACTTTGAAACAAGTCTAATAGATAAGAGAGAGATAAGTACTGAACATTAGGAGCTCACTTTAAGTTTCAAAACCAGGGCAGCTCTACACGATGCACACATTAATGGTGATAACCCTCACTATAATTTGCAGGCTGCAGAAGTGTAGAATGAGTACCAAATGAATGGTACTCAGTAAGCAACTGCCAAATGAGCTCCAAAGATAAAGCAGATATACACAACATATAAATAGAATTGAAAGTACAGCCCAAGAGTAAATAAATCATATAAAAAGTTAATAAAAGTAATATGGGAAAACTATCATATTTATATGCAAGCATCTAACATAATAAGACTAAGGAATTATCAGGGGAACTGTCTTATTCCATCAACATTCAACATATGTCAATGCTATACCATATATCCCATGTTGATTTATAAATAAAGAGAGAATGAAAGATATATAGTAATATATAAGGTGAAGTAAAGACTTTATTAAATGAACAACAAAGGAAGGGATATATGGTAGTACCATAGCTTCATATAGCTAGTATATATAGGTATAAGTACATATAAACATGAGGTCATCTCAATGCATAACCGATATCGTCATATTCTCATTTTGAGACCTCATTATAATACTATCATATTCTAAAATTCTAATCCACATGGAAAAACATTGAATACTCATGTATGATAATGCAATCATAAGATAGGAGAGACCAAAGACATACCTCAAATCCAGATACAATATCAATGACCAATTTGTCGTAGCTAGCTATAATAATAATCATAACAATGATAATAACAATATCAATAACAACATTAATAAATGGCTAATCCAGAGAAACAAAACCCTAGACGAGCCTATGTGTACCCCCACCGGCCTAGGCTCATATGGTTCAATCAATATATAATAACACAAGACATATCCTTCACCCATATCTATGTAACCATCCCATACTAGCTGATAAATATATATGTATACTAGCAATACGCGATGCACATGGAGAAATGAATAAAAGTATACCATTAATATCACAACTCATAATAACTGTCCTCATCAGGACCTTTATTATAGTAATCAACCTCCGGCCTTGTCGGGAATCAATATCATCTTAGTAGTATCCTCCGAACTTGAACTGGGTATCAATATCATCACAATATCCTCTGACCTTGTTAGATATCAATATCATCTCGATAGTATTCTCCCAACTCAAACCGGGTATCAATATCATCATAATATCCTCCGACCTTGCCGGGTATTAATATATTATTATGATTATCAACATATAAATATAGACATATAATAGGTGCATAGACGCAACCTGATATACTCATAAACAAAAGGATATTTTTCTCGTCAATATATTTTAACAACTCATTATTATCTAACCAACACTTATTATTATTAATCCTCTAATTCGCTATTCATCAAAAGACAATAACCACTATTTATCCACAATTCATTATTATCAACTAATTATCATATATCAAATACTCATCATTAGCCCAAAAATTACCAGTTACCATCTAACCATCTTTTATTAACTAACATTAATCATTACATTACTATCATTTACCATATAATCCTCATTATTCAACTAATCCTCGTTATTAGCTAGTCAACATCATTAACTCGGTATTATCTTCATCCAGGCAACGTTATTAACTACGAATCATTATCACTAACTTCCTTTATAATCTAGTAATATTAAGCCACATTATCCTTAACAACTAATCAGCATCACAACATTGATATCGATCGCAACTAATCATTATCATAGATAAACCCATTTTCATTGCCATGAATCAACTTTAATTATTATCTAATAGTCATCAAGTGCTATAGTCACCTAATAGACAACTAGTTACCACAAAGCATAACCGTCTAACAAAAAGAACAACCATCAAATCACATTTCATCTAAAATCACATCATTTATAATTTTTAATAATCATGAATGACCAAACCTATGCATGCCATCATCAGTATTCAATTAGTGGAATAATAATCATCACACTGCATCATCCTCCATCCTATACCGGAGAGATGTCTATACAAATATATACATATTCATATTCATAAATCATAATCACTTTATTCATAATGATAAACATTTATTGGATATTTAATTACTACCATAACACAGCCCTTGGCCTATTAATTTAGCCAGAATAATCAAAATATTATAATCATGGACTTAGTCCCATATATATTTTTGAAACTCATTTCAATTATCATATGTATAAGACATTGCATACCTCTAATCATCTAACATAAAGGAGGCATCTTACATATAAGAGGCACAATATCAATAAATATGTTATTATCTCTCACATAAGAGGCATCTCACATCTTTGAGGCATAATATACATAGACATATTATCTATAGGATATCATATATCCATAGGTCATACGTCAAGATAATGAGGGATTAAGTAGGTAAAGTGACTGAAACTACGGTCAAATGATCAAAATTGCGGACACATGGGTGGTTGCGATCACAGTAACTAATAGCAGTTCTGCTTCCCTTATTTCCGTATTACTTCTCTAGGAAAATTTACATATCTAAGGGTGAACAACATCTCTATAAGACACATAAGATATCTAGGGGGAATATCATCTATAAAATTCCCAATATCATTTCCATAAGTGGTATTATAACCATTACTTAAAAGCCATAATTTGGAAACATCTATACAAGTTACCAAGTTATGAAGTAACATTATTCTAAGGTTTGCTAGCCTCATCTCTGTCTAGACCGACAACTAAGTCCACAAGACTTAACATAGGCTTAGGCCTAAGTACGCCGAACGATGCTATTTCTAATCTATAATTTCCATAATTTGGCATAATATACCCCAAACTAGGCTAAGGTATCTAGTTTTTCTTATAGGTGTCGAGTAAGCCATATTCAAGACGAAGATAGTAACTTTAATTAGAAAAAAAGATACTTAAGACAACTCTACCAAACTTATGGTTCCAAAACTACCACACTATCCCAATAAGGAAAAATATACAAATTATGCTTCTCTAAGGCTAAAACCATAGTCCAAGCATAGAATTATATCTTATACATGCTAAAAAATTATCTAAACTAGGGAGAAGGCAATAGGATTCTACAAGTGTATTAAGTAATTCAACCTATGGATCCAACCCCCATATAATCCCCAAACTTACATGTATATTCAATACTTAGTCATTCTATCAAAAATCAATCTTAACATTCACATTCATACGCAATATATATCATACATCATCCATGAAGAAGAGTAAACCGAAGCCTACCTAAAAGCCAAACAACAAAATCCCAAATCATGCACCATACTTTTATCTTTAATTTAAAATCCTCAATATGTCATCGCACTAACAAAGCCATAATCTTCTCATCAATACGAGTGTACCAATACCCATATTACACTATTATGCTTCGGGTCCAAAAATGACACCAAAACCCTAAGTGGCACCCGCATATGGAAAATAAGTTTCCGAGACCAACCCAATGTTCTCACATGAACAAGGAATCATAACCCTCAAAGAATAGGTGAAAACTAAGCATATGTTGGTCTAAAATTAAGCCCTAAGCTTAATTGGAGTTTTAAGTTTAAACTATAAACTTAAAGAATGAATTCAAGGAATTCTTACCTTAATCTTTAAGATAATCATGATACAAGATGATTATTAAGCTCTCAAGTCAACCCCCATGACCAACTTTGAGTTATTACACTCATTTTGGGGCTTCTAGGTCTAAATAGTGAAGGGGAAGTGGTCCTAACGCATCTTGGGACCTTTATATATCCCCTATAGGTTCTCAGGTGCCGCTATTACAGTCATATAAGTTGCGATCACACTCCTGTAATTGCACACTTTTGGCTGCGATCGCGGTCGGACCAGATGACATCAAACTAAAAATAAGTTTTTGACCCTCGAAACTTATATGAAATCCAAGTAACATGATCAAATAGTGAATTTTGAGTGTAAACCAATTAAAATCATCAAAACTTTCATAGGACATCGTTTAGGAAAAAACTGGGCCCACACCTAAACTTTTATCATTTTGCATAAATTTTGCTCAATAGCACAAAATAAGTTTGGGATCCTTAAGACCTAAACCAAGGGTATCCCTAAACGAAAATAGACATTGCAGATGTGATGGAAAAGTTAGATTTTAAATCCGAGATTGGTTTGACCAATTGTGGGTCCCACACCTATTTTTTCAAATTTTTAACTTTTTGACCAATAGGTCAAAATGAGCTCGAGTGAATAGGGACCCGAACCAAAGGTCTACCTAGAGTAAATTTGATATTCTAGATCTTCTGGCACAGTCAAAATTTCCATTTGAGATCGTTTCATTGATTTTTTCACTTAGTGGACATTTGAAACCAATGAAGACTTCTAAATAGGGAATTGACTTTAAAAACCAAACGAACTGCCCAGTAACCGAACCGTTAGTCCCAATAAGTCGTAAATGACTTGGGGAAGCTATGGAGAATATCAAAAAATAAAGATTAGAAAAAATATGGAAAATAAACTGAAGGGTCATTACAGGCTTTATATGATAGGCAATGTCTTTCCCTAATTTGTTTAGTTTGAGACCTCTCTGATTAGACCTCATGGAACTGACTTACTTCATGAGTCATTAGATAGAGTCAGGGTTATTTAAGAAAGGTTGAGAGCAACTTAGACTAGGCAAAAGACTTATCCAATCGTTGACTTTGTGCCTTGAGACTTAGAGTTAATGACCAGGTATTCCCCATGTATCGCTCATAAAGGGTGTAATAAGGTTCAGGAGAAAAGGAAAGACCAACCTTAGATATTTTGGAACCTTTATGATTTTTTTGCATAGTTGGTGAGTTGTATTATAATTTAGCCTTACCCTTAGATTTTGTTGTTGTCCATCCCATTTTCCATGTTTCTAGGTTGTGGTGATACGTTCCTTACCCATCTGAGGTGCTTAGATGGTACTTAGTTCAGTTGGATGATGGTTCACCTTCATGGAGGATCCGGTGCTAATATTGGATAGTTATGTCAGGCGATTGTATATTAAAGAGATTCCAGTGGTTAAGTTTTAGTGGAGGCATAGCTTAGTAGAGGAGGATACTTGGGATATTGAGATCGAGATGTTGATCCATTATCCTTGCCTATTCGAGGCTTCAGTTACATTATAATCCTTTACATTCGCGAATGGAAGTTCTTTTAGTAGTGGATATTGTAATGACCCTCAAAGCCATTTTATGTATTTCCACTCAGAACTTTCCTATAGCTGCCCTAAGTCATTTATGACTTTTTGGAACTAAGAGTTTGATTATCGGGAAGTTTGTTTGGATTTTAGAGTCAATTCCGTGTTTTGAAGTCTTCGTTGGTTCAAATTGGCTACTTGGCAAAAACTTTAGTCAAACAACCTAGTATGCCAATTCTTAAAGTTCCAAAAGCTCCGAAACATCAATTTTTGGTTGGATGGACCCTTAGTTTAGTTCTCAAGGCTCTTGGACTCATTTTTAGCTATTCGTTGGAATTTAAAAAATGGCAAGTGGGTATGGGACACTCTTTTCATTAAAACACCGCGGATAAAAATTTCGACAACAAAGTTGAGTTTGGAATATCAAATTTTGATAGAGTAGCAAGTCTATTTGCATTTATGGGATTTTGGATGAATATCAAGGGGTAAGCAGAGATTTGGAAAATTTCAAGTCTCAACTAGTATTGGTGCATCACATACACGACCAGCCTGTCACTTAAGAGAACTAGCATTGGCCACTAGTATCACTTAAGTCCTTGACCTAGATTTTTTATGTCACATTTATCATATTTATACCATGAGTTAGCTCAATAAGTTGATGAAGCCTACTAATTACCCATAGTTTCAGTACTCATACTAAAATTCATTACCCTTTTAGTGCAGATCCGAGTGCTAGTAGCTATTGCTAACGGGATGATAGTGCTCAATTTATTTTGGAGATAGAGTGATATCTTAGCGATTGAATTGCCCTATTTCCTTCCATTATCTATGTCTAGTCTTTCATTTTCAAGACAAATTGTATTTTCCTATTTATGTCTTTATGAACCATTTCTAGTAGCTCTTGTACCATAATACTAGGTCGTGGGATGGCTTCTTATCTTTTATCTACCTTTAAGACTATATCTTAGTGCCTTGTTTTCATTATAGACATTATATTTTTGAATTCCAGCCTTTAGGCTATTTTCTACCAAATTAGCCCATTGCTCATAGCTTCGGACTACGGCTTGGCTAACCTACTAGTAGGTTAAAGTATGTGCTATCATGAATCATAAATTGGGTAGTGACAAACACAAAACATATGGATTTCAAAAAAAATCCTTCTACAACATATTATCCCACCATTTCTACAAAATCGTTAGTAGCATATAGAAGAAAAAAGAAGAAATAACGAAGAAATTAAAAGAGAAATATGTGTTTATCTTTTACAGAGCAGCAAATGGAGACTTAGAGCTTGTCAAATTTTCTTCGCGCAAGACTTTGAATAAAATTACTTATCTATAATTCTAAGCCCAACAGTCTTATAAGGATTTCACACAAGACTTTTAATTTAGCGAGATCACTTTCTCAATTGGGGATCTCAGCCAATTAATTTATCTTCCTCTCTCTTATATTAGGAATAGTAGTTTATTTACAGAGGGGTTTATGGGTTGGAAGTAAAAATCTATGATATTGGTTGTGATTTTGAGGGGTATTTTGGAATTTTTAGAAATTTTGTTGGAGAAAAATGTAAAAATAATTTAAGATAAGGCTCCAACTGGAGAGAATTGTACTAACCTTGTAAGAATTTGGCGAATTTCAATTTTGAGTAAATAGATAGAAATTAAAGGACCACATCATATGTTCTAGAACCTTTGTAGCAGAACTACCATGCTTTGAGCATGATGAGGTACGAAGGAGAGGGAGTTTCATGAGGTGGCAAAATTTTGGCAAGCCGTAGTTGCTATGTTGATATGGTTATTTTCATTGTTTGTTGGTGGGTTATACATTGATTTTGTTGTTGTCCTTTTGATACCGCTATAATCATTGTTTATAGTGTTGTATGGGTAAAGAGAAAGAATGTGTCACAACCCAAACCAGGGCCTTGTCGTGATGGGTATCTCATGTCCATCAAGGACTGGAGACCTCCCCCATTAGCCGAGTAAACCAGAACATAATATAACTAGCAGCGGATGAGTTCCAAACATATAACAAGATAGAGATGAGTTTTGAACATATAACAAGAGTGGGAAATCAGTAATAAGTGGGATCTAAGAATCCACAAAACAATCAACCCATACTTTGTCCACAAAAGCCACTACGAAACGAAACCGCAACCTATGCCAGGACATGCCCCTGACCATAACCAATAAAACAACTCACAAAAATAGTCTAAGATATAATTAAAAAGAAAACCATAAAATGAGGGTCTTTCGAAGAATGGAATCTCACCACTTCAAGCTGACTCACGAATAATCAAGAAATCACATAGTGCTCAAGGTAATAGAAGTGTTTTCAAATTCTGCATCACATGGGGATACAAAATCTTGGGATGATTAGCAGGGTGAGCTCTAGCATGTAACTCAGAGAAGGTATAAAATAATTCCATGATCAATCAATCCAAAATTACTCCAAAATTGTTTCCACACAATCATATACATACACACACACACATATATATATATATATATATATATAATATTCCAGGATTGGGAACAAGGTTTAGTATGAGAATTAAAATATTAACTTGGATTATGAAGCTTCAACCATCATAAAAGGCACCCACGGGCTATATGGGTCCGATTCTCACCTTCGAAAGGGCCAAGTGAATATTATCCACATAAACTGGAGGTATCAAGAAAGGTCAAGGAATCCATGACCCTTCGCCAATCCATGATATATATATATAAGGTGTGATATAAGAACACATCCTTTAAGACCAACCCCCACGCCAACAAATGTGGGTTTCTGATGTCGCCCAAAACAACAGTCTAAATAAAAGTAAACTGTGGTTGATTGCAAATATAATAATCCAACTAGGTTGGGGTCCATCCCATAGGAAAATTTTAAACAGTTGCTTAACTTGATATAATCCACAAGATGTACAAGAAAGTAAATAAGGGGATTTTAGTATTAATTGTAAGTATTAACCGGATCTTTAGAATTTTTTAGTTGTAGACAATAGGAGACGAACAATACCCTATGTTCCCCTGGCTTCTCAACTGCATAAATTTCTCGTGATCAACCCAACTATTCTTTTGTTCTGCATGAAAAGGTTACAAGATAGGTATTATCGGCCGATTTTTAGGTTTGAAGATAAATCTAACCCTTTACTTATTAAGTTATAGGGTGTCGCTTTGTTTCTCCTTGACACGTACTCATTTCACTATCACTTATTAGAATCAAGTTATTAGATGGGACGCAAGGACTAAAAGGTGGAGGTAGAAGGATCCCAAATCACTATCTTAACTTCTTGTCCCAATCACAAACTCCATATTATGGATGGATGCAAATATAGGCAATCTCGATCTTCGCTGCTACTTGAGATTAATTACTGCAAATAATATTAAGATATATGCATAAACCACATAAACCCTAGGATAAATGAGTATCACACTTCCACTATGTAGCTAATCTGCCAGGGTTCTCATAACCCTAATCAAGGAGATTATTCGCTCGTGTTTGAGAAAGAAACCATGATTATCAATGAAGAACGCATAAAATTAATTGCACTAGAATAAATTGAATAAACTCCAAAGTATTGAATTAAATAAAACCCAAAATCTCAAGAATAATTGTAAAAGTATTATAAGAATGTATGTCCTATGATAAGAATGTGTAACCTTATAAAAGTTAAAACCTAGGGTATTTATAGTATCTCAAAATAACATAAAAATCCTAACTAAAATGGAAAAGGTAAATTTATATCAGCAGTCGGTACGAATCAGTCTTCAGCTCATACCAGTATCATATGAGTCGTACTCTGCCTTCTCGTCTCTATTCATTGTCTGATCTCCTAAGGCTTCAACTTTCTGTTTTGCATACAAATTTTGCTTACAAGTGGTACGTGAGTGTACAACTTGTGTCCTTCACTAGTATCCACCTAGGACTATTGTCTTTCCATGTTTTGAACATTGATTTATGCACGGCTTCCCTTTACGAGTCGTACTCAGACATCTAAAGACTTTTGAGCCTTCAACTTTTGGATTATAGCGTAGGTTCTATTATGCTTATAACTTTTTGTATGACTTGTATCCTAGCTTAAGACATAGATACTTGAGTTATATCTTCCCCATACTTAGCTTTACCGATTGGCTTATGGTTCAACTGTGCATATGATTTGGAATACGAGTTATATCAAATATTTACGACTCAAGAGCTAACTCGTACCCTGATCATAGTTCGAATTTTTCAGGTCTTTTTCTTTCTTTTTTATCCCAACACTATTGTGGCCTATTTTATTTATAGTTTACACCAAAGTGCATCATATCCAACAAAATATCCTAAGTTCATGCATAAATTGGTGTATTTAAGCATCGAAACTGTCTTGTTTCCACTACATATCAACACCCTCAACTTAGAATTTTGTATGTCCTTAGGCAAATAAAATCGACAAATATTCTCTATCATGGAGACAATGCTTAAATAGGAGGATCTTAAGCTACCCATGGCAGTGGTATTGAACTCAATTTAAATATTGTTGATCCCTTTCTAATTTTAATTTTTCAAAACTCAAGCTGTGTTAAGGATTTAGAACATGGAGAAACACGGAGGAATCCGATGATGGCATCAGATTAGCAATAGACAACTGGTATAGACAAAAATTACATTCACCATGCAATCTAGCAACCTAGCAACAACCCCATGTGTGCTCATAGTCAAAGAAATCCCATTCGCTCTTCAAATGGATGAACCAATCTATTCGGGGATAGAACAAGTGACTCTCTTACTCACAAAAAAGTTCCACTGGTGTATATAAAATACCAAAGGCTTTCCCTTATACTCTTTTCCAAAATTATCAGACGGTCTTGGTAAGATAACTATAAGACTTTACTCGACTTGTACTGTAGGCTTTGGGATAGTATGATATCTTTTGGGATTCATTTAGTGACTAAGCCTCCTGGACACTATCCATTTTTCGGGTTCCACTTATTTTTGCACTTCTTCTTTTATTGCTACCCTTATGTCTCCCTTTTTCTTTTAAGCACATTCTAATTGGTCCAGGTGTGGTTTTCTAACTTTTATTTTTTCGTTATTTTTCTTTTTCTTTTCATTGCACTTTCTTTTCTTTTATTTTTCACCACACCTGCTCAAATTTCAACTATTTTCATTCTACACACTTTCTTCATGCTCGTTTTCTCTATTACACCCTATACAACCAGCCTCAACATAGGTAATTTGCCTGACTTGAGGTGCACGGTATCATAAGAAGGACCAAGGACAAAATAGGTTCATTGTAAGGTAAACAGGAAGGTAAAATATTTTTAAAAAAAAAATTGGTCAATTAATGCTCAAATATTTGGATTAAAAGGATTCATTCATTTGATTAGGCATTTTATGCTTACTTGAACTCTCCCAAAAACGGCCTATGATCATCTCTTACTTAACTATCCTAGATCTAGGTAAAAGCAACTGAGTGAGTTCTAGATTCTTACACACTGGGAACTCAGTATACCTCACATGCACTTGCATAAGGCTACATTACTAAGTACTAGTTTTCCAGTTATTCAAATGTCCATCCCTAATTGTTCTATCACTAATCCTTATGCCATTTCTAGAGTCACAATAATCTCACACAAATATACATATCACGCAGTAAAACAAATTTTTTTTGGAAGGGTCAATTTATTTTCAACACAATTTCTTGGCAATTTAACACAAATTCGTACATGCATATGTCAAATCAATAGTGTTTTCAAATCCATAACTAAATCATAATCAATCGAAGTCACAAATTTTCATTTTTTTCATTACAAATGAAATTTTTCAAAATATGCCAAAATTAACAATAAAAAATAATCTACTGCCAAGGTACTAATTTTCTCCCTATCTCAGCTGTCAGTACCAAACAAAAACTGCAAGTCATAACAGACTTTCAGTTTTAGCTACTTATACTGTTCATCTACTCCTAGATTTTGGACATACCCACATCCCCAACAAAAAAAATGTTGCGCTTTCCTTAATGCTTCAAAAATAAATAAAGTAAGGGTGAAAGGTCATACCTAGGTGATCAAAGAGATGGCTCATCAACATCAGCATGTGGGCGCTCAGATCGGGTCCCACTTACATCAGCTGGTATCCCATCAGTCAGGACTAAATTAACAATATTCGGGGGCACAACACCTACCCTCTCAGCATCAATAATTGGTGCTCTTGATCCACCAGCACCCATGTCCATCTCACGAACTGTGTCCTAGTCCTACTCATCCTGAATGCTCTTAGCTATGGCCTTTCGTTTAGCTTTCTTTTCTTTTTGCCTTTTTCTCTTTCTCGCTATTCCTTCCTCTTTCGTCTCCTTAGCCGATGCCTCTTCCAGGACTTCCTAAATGATAGGCACATGGATAGTAGGAATCATTATCTCTATTACAGGCTCTACAACGATTGGTCTATCATAAAGCTTGACGACCATTTTCTTGATTTTTGCAACCTCAAATCTGATCTCAGCAACATTGGGCGCCTTCCCACCACTCAATTATTGAGTAATCTTTGACTTAAAAGCATCCAACCACCCTTGGACTCATCTATCTTTGCTCTCAAACTATGCGTCAAGCCAAGTCTTCACTCTTCCTTCCATATAACCTACCTTAGCCTCTAGTGTGGCTAATTTGGTCACAACCTAAGTCCAAAGTGCCTATGAGATCATCATAATACTGAGAGGGATAACTTATGTCTAGGGTGGCACAGACTGGACTGGAGGTAGGGCACTAGATGTACCAACTGCATTTGTTTATGTCGTCTCCGTCTGTCCACCTACCTAAGATGCTACAGTGGTATCAGTCTGATCACCCTGCAAGAATATACTGCCAAAATATTTAATGTCTGCCTCACTTGTCAGCCTATTGGGTTGCTACATATCTAATCAAGCCTAAGTCAAATGTCCTCGTGGCCTCCAACATCTCATCTATCCAAGGGAGTTCTAGCACTTCCATGACCAGATATATCTGTATAACCATACAAGGGTAAGCCAATACTTGTTTCTCACCCTCAGCATATGATCCTGCATCTCGCGGCATAAGAACTCTGCTATGTCAAACTCATAGCTAGCTATGAAGTCAGCTATAAAAGCTTCCCAAACTGGGGCCAATACATCATCTTTTATAGTTGGATAGAGCTGGTGTCGGGCCAATGTCAACCATACACACCCTCAAAGTTGAGGGTACTCTTCTCAATCTTTTAAGAGACCATACCGGGGCCTCCTATAACCCGAATAGTATTTTCACCATTCAAACATATTCGCTCTACAATCCACCTTAAAATAATCACTTATCATCTATACCCCGCATCTTCTTGGTTATCGTTCTAATTTCATCTATTCTATAGTCTATCTGACTGAAGCCTAATATTTTGGTCCATACAAAAATCTACCAATATTATGTGGGTAAATGTCCACCCGCACACCACGAATCATAAGTGAGGGAATAGGCTTACCACTTTTCCAGATTTGACCTTGTAGATATAATCTCTGAAGCTCCTATTTGTATGCGGGATAGAATTCACAAACAAGGACCTCACTGTATATTCCGGGCACCCTTGTCATCCACTCAAATCCATATTGTCAAAAGCGTTCGTCAAAACTAGGTAATTCTAACATCTTGATAATAGTCAATCTTTGCTCTGGATATAGCACTCTTTTTATCTTGGCATTCGGTAGTCAAAATAGCCCACTGTTGAATATATCCTGCATACCAAGGTACCCTCATCATTCAATGATAGGCACCGGGGCAGTGGTAGGTGAAAGTGGTAGGTCCTGTCTATCTATCAGAGCAGAATCTACCTCTTCTAGACCTTGTGCCTCTTCAAAACTAGCCTCTGCTGAACTGGATTCAGCATCATTATTAGCATCAACAGTCTGTGGTGTGTGGGGAGGAGAAATAGTAGGATTTTTCCTCCTTAGGCCCCTTTGAGGTGATTTGTCTTGGGGCACAACTTTCTTTCTTTTTTCTATCTCAGTTTCTTTCCCTTTTTTTGCAGATTTTCCAGTTGTGGTTTCTTCATATAACTCACCGCTGCTTTTAGATGTTACATTGAATTGGGAATCATTGTACTCTGAGCTAGCAGCCGATGCTTGTTTATTGTTCTTTTACTTGGCTTGTTTTGATGAGGGAGCATTCTTTCAAGGAATGGGTGGGTCCCGTAAATATACCATTATTAATAAGTAAGTAAAGAAAAGATAAACAAAAATTTAAAATTAAAGGTCAGTGTGCATGCTCTATTCAGGATACGAGTTGGGGGTACGGGTCGTACGACCGGGTATGACTCAAATGCACAAGTCGTATGTTACATAGTGTATGACATCTGTTCACTGGTCAGCTTAAGACTCCTCCTAACCAGTTGTACGACAAAGTACCACTTGTTACCAATAGTTGTAAGCAGATTAGAAACACTTAATCTACTTTTAATCCTCCTAGGTCTGTATGACTCTAAGAGTTTGAGTGATATGGTTTTGGTACGGCTCGTACAGATGAGTCGTACCCATTCTAAAATCTAAAACTTGTTAGAATTCTATATTGTGACACTAACCTACCCTAGGCCTTATCGTAATAGGCATCCCAAGTCCAACCAGGACCGAGGACCGCTCCCTGTTACCCAACCCAACCACCTATATCCAGCCTTAGATGGGTTGAATTTTGAACATATAACAAGATAGAGTTATTATTCTCATTAAGACTCTAGTATAGGGTCATGACCAGGACCGACCCAACCGAGTCCAACCCTACCAAACCAACTGCCCAACCATACCAAACCAAACCATAGACCATAAACCAAAGGGAATACCAATACATAATATTAAAATTAATCCCAAAATATAACATGATTGAATAGTGAGAAATCATATCTGATAATGCTAGTCTCACTATCAATACCAATGCTAAGGCCTACACCTCTACTGATCCCACCCATACCAACCCCCAGAAGTACTACAAAGACTCTATCCAGAAGAGTAAACAAATCTAGTCTAGACTTGTCCCCAACCATGGTAAAAACTAATTTCTGAAATAAAAGAAAAATGGCTAAAGAAATCCATAACATGAAATAATGCCTCGCGAAAGGATGGAAGCTCACTACTTCAGTCCAAATTCTGATACCGAATCCACGTGCTAAATAGGAAGAGTAGAATGGCCGGTTCCTACATAGGGTGGGTATACAGCCGCCAGTAGATGGGATCAGGATAAGGATAAAATACTACAAGTTACCAAATTAAGTAAAACCATCCATAATGTAGAAAACCATACATATATAAGTGCTGAGAAAAGGAAGCGGGTTTAGCATGAATTTAAAATCTTTACCTAGGTTTGTAACTTAGTCATCTTAAACCACCCACGGGCTATATGGGTTCAGCTCCCCCTGCTGAAAGGTCCCTAGTTTGTGTAGTCAGATAACCAGGGAAGTATCCCATGGGATCGCTAGTACATCCCCTAATATAAAATGTGACACACGCACACAGCCATCAAGACCCCTCATATTGGAAAATATGAGTTTTCTATTTTGGTCCCTATAGGACCGCCACCTTCCAAAGCTTAGCCACACACCCTGCCATTAATGCCCAATTAAAACCATGTCCAAACAATCCAATTACCATATATTAACTAAGGTAAATATTAGTGGTATCATCATACCACCCCTTACTTGGAAGTAATATCCATAGCCAAGCCATTTAGGTTTAGGGGACCTTAGGTGCCCTTCCAATTACCATATTAAATCTACTTGGGAGACTTCTATGTTCTCTACAAGCATAATCATTTACCCTTTAGTCTTTTCAAAACATTTAAACCATGTATAAATCCTTTATCACATTTAAAATATGCAAGAGTTCCATTAAAAGAAGTCAATGCAATGAACATATATTTATAAGTATTTTATCAAACACTTTGGGGATATAATATACTAAAAACCAATTCCAAACACCATTAATCCATTACCATGCAATTAAATTGTACAAATCCACCATTGATTCATATTAAAGCATAAGTAAAACAATAGGAAGCCATAACAAAGCATTCAATATCAAAAAACCCAAATAATAGTTGAAAACCATAATTATGAAATAGTAAAACCATGAAATCAATCATATAAACCATGCCTTTAGTTGAAATTACAATTAGGGAAGAGAATTATGCCTTATACCAAAGAATTGATAGAAAGAGATCCCCAAGAAAAGCCCCAAAGCAATCAGTAAGATGAAACCCTAGCCTTCTTGCCCCAAAAGCTCTTGAGAGAATTATGGAGTATTTTGGAGTAGTTTCTAAGTGTTAATGAATAGAATAATAGGGTAAATAGCTTCCAAAGTGTATTAGAAGTCGTGGGTCCTAGTTAGGGTAACTAGGGAAATGTACAGAATACCCCCACCTAAATCCCTTAAAAACCCATTACAGGGATACACTGATCTTTACGAGTTGTACCCTTCTATATGATTGGTACTCATAACTTATATCCAACCCTCAACCCTTGGATCAAACATTGTACAGTATAGGACTCATCCAACTAAGTGGTAACCACAACATATGATCCATACCCATAACCCGTATCCTTGACAGAATGAAATGCCAGGAGGATCAAACACTGCCCACCATACGAGTCCCTGCTATGACTCGTACAAAACTTTTACGACTCATACCCCTAAGTCGTACCTATTCCAGTGACAAAAACCATCCCACCAACTAACACTAGTCAACATATGAACCTTAACCAAACATAGAGTTATTTGTATAATCAAACATTTCTTTAGGAAAGTTTTAAAACAAAGACACATAATTTGCACATGAATCTCACGAGCAAAAAAAATGTGGATAGTTGGACTTCATGTCCTCTTCCGCTTCCCAAGTAACTTCTTCCACCTTATGGTTCCTCCATAGAACCTTAACCAAACCATATCCTTGGTTCGCAATCGACAAACTTGCCTATCGAATATCTTAACTGGGACCTCTTCTTAAGACATAGAATCTAAAATACCCAATCCTACAAAAGGAACAACCGAAGAAAGATAACCAAGAAACTTCCTCAACATAGAAACATAAAGGACTGGATGAACCAAACTTAAGCTAGATGGAGACTCTAACTTATAAGCAACATTGACAACTCTTGGCCAAATAACATCAGGACTAATAAATCAAAGAATGAGTTTCCCTTTCTTGCCAAACCATACCACTCACTCATGGGATATACCTTGAGGAACACCCTATCCCTGACCTTAAATTCTAAGTCTCTATGCCTAACATCCGTATAGAACTTTTGGCGACTTTGGGTGGCTTTAAGCCTATCCTGAATCACCTTGACCTTCTCTATTGCCTAATAAACAAAATCCTGACCAAACATGACTACCTCCCCAAGCTTAGACCACCAAATAGGAGATCTACACCTCTCACCATACAATGCCTCGAAAGGAGTCATACCAATACTCGAATTATAGTGATTGTTGTAAGCAAACTCCACCAAAGGTACATTCTCAACCCAATAGCCACCATAATCAATCAGATAGGCCCAAAGTATCCACCAATGTCTGAATAGTTCTCTCTCCTTGGCCATTCGACTATGGATGAAAAGTAGTACTCAAACTAACCTTAGTCCCAAAACCTTTCTACAAAGACTGCTATAAATAAAATGCAAACCACATACCACGATCAAAGATAACAAAAATAGGTACCCCATATGGCTTCATAATCTCCTGAAGATACATCTTCACATAGTTCTCTGCCAAAACCATAGTCCACACTGGCAAGAAATACACATACCTCGTCATCCTATCCACGATGACCCAAATCAAATCATACTTATTACAATATCGAGGAAGACCGATAATAAAGTTCATATTGATTACTTCCCCCTTTAATTTGGGAAATTCGATTTATAATACAACCTTCTTTGCCTAATATGATCAAGCTTAACCTATTAACACACCATACACTTAGCCACAAAATCAGTCGCATTACTCTTCATGCCATTCCACTAGTAGATCTCCTTCAGATCATGATACATCTTAATCTAGCCAAGATAAATCACATAGCGTGACACATGGGCCTCAGCCAAAACCCTTTGTTGTAGCCTTTCCTTGATACCTTAAAGTACCCTCACCACTGATCTCAAACACCACTACTTTTTGCCCACCAGCATCACCCTTGATTCTCATCAAGATAGGATCCCTCATTTGCTTTTCTTTAATCTTTTCACCAAGAGACGATCAAATCACTTCTTGCACCATCACACCACTATTCTTAGAGTCCAAGAGATGGACTCCAAGATTTGCTAAGCGGTGAATATCCTTCACCAATTCTGGCTTTCCTTTCTCCACATAAGCTAAACTCCCCATAGATAACCTGCTACGAGTATCAGTAACCATATTAGCCTTACCTAGGTGGCAGTGAAGACTCATATCGTAATCCTTAAGAAGCTCAAGCCACCTAATCTGCCTGATATTAAGGTTTTTTTAAGTGAACACATACTGAAGACTCTTGTGATTAGAAAATATATTCATGTGAACACCATACAAATAATGCCACCATATTTTCAAAGCAAACACAATTCCCAACAACGCCAAATCATTAGTAGGATAATTCCTCTCATGTACCTTCAACTACCTTGAAGCATAGGCAATCACTTTCCCATGCTAAATCAAAACACAACCAAGCCCTACATGAGATGTATCATAATAAACCATACACCCAAAATTGCCTTCCCATAAAGTTAGGATTAGAAACAAAGTCAACTTATCCTTAAACTTCTCAAAACTCCCTTTACAAGCATATGACCAAGAAAACTTAACCTTCTTCTGAGTCAACTTAGTAAAAGGAGCAGTTATCAAAGAAAAGCCTTCCATAAACTGTATATAATACCTGGCTAAACGTAAAAAGTTCTGAATTTTAGATGGAGTCGTGATCCTAGGCCACCTCTTCACCAAGGCAACCTTCTTTAAATCCATCATGATCCCATCACTATATATAATATGGCCTAAAAAAGTCACAGTGTTAAACCAAAACTCATACTTAGAGAACTTGGCATAACATTGTTGTTCTTTTAAGGCCTACAACACTATATAGAGGTGATTAGCAAAATCCACCTCACTCTTTAAATAAACCAGAATGTCATCAACAAGCACAATGATAAAAAGATCAAAACACTACTTGAACATGCTATTCATGAAGTCCATAAATTCTATCAGAGCATTAGTCAATCCAAATAACATCACTATGCACTCAAAATTCCAATACAGAGTATAAAAACCAATCTTATGGATATCCATCATCCTAATATTAAGTTGATGGTACCCAGACGAAAGATTTATCTTAGATAAGAACTTGGCACCCTATAATTGGTCAAATAAATCATATATCCAAGGAAGAGGATACTTGTTCTTGATCATTACTTTGTTTAACTTCA
>JAPEIP010000006.1:155220641-155292448 GCA_026120095.1 Capsicum chinense | reverse complement strand
TAGGTGGCAGTGAAGACTCATATCGTAATCCTTAAGAAGCTCAAGCCACCTAATCTGCCTGATATTAAGGTTTTTTTAAGTGAACACATACTGAAGACTCTTGTGATTAGAAAATATATTCATGTGAACACCATACAAATAATGCCACCATATTTTCAAAGCAAACACAATTCCCAACAACGCCAAATCATTAGTAGGATAATTCCTCTCATGTACCTTCAACTACCTTGAAGCATAGGCAATCACTTTCCCATGCTAAATCAAAACACAACCAAGCCCTACATGAGATGTATCATAATAAACCATACACCCAAAATTGCCTTCCCATAAAGTTAGGATTAGAAACAAAGTCAACTTATCCTTAAACTTCTCAAAACTCCCTTTACAAGCATATGACCAAGAAAACTTAACCTTCTTCTGAGTCAACTTAGTAAAAGGAGCAGTTATCAAAGAAAAGCCTTCCATAAACTGTATATAATACCTGGCTAAACGTAAAAAGTTCTGAATTTTAGATGGAGTCGTGATCCTAGGCCACCTCTTCACCAAGGCAACCTTCTTTAAATCCATCATGATCCCATCACTATATATAATATGGCCTAAAAAAGTCACAGTGTTAAACCAAAACTCATACTTAGAGAACTTGGCATAACATTGTTGTTCTTTTAAGGCCTACAACACTATATAGAGGTGATTAGCAAAATCCACCTCACTCTTTAAATAAACCAGAATGTCATCAACAAGCACAATGATAAAAAGATCAAAACACTACTTGAACATGCTATTCATGAAGTCCATAAATTCTATCAGAGCATTAGTCAATCCAAATAACATCACTATGCACTCAAAATTCCAATACAGAGTATAAAAACCAATCTTATGGATATCCATCATCCTAATATTAAGTTGATGGTACCCAGACGAAAGATTTATCTTAGATAAGAACTTGGCACCCTATAATTGGTCAAATAAATCATATATCCAAGGAAGAGGATACTTGTTCTTGATCATTACTTTGTTTAACTTCATGTATTCAATGCTAATTCGAAGGGAACTATCCTTCTTATGCATAAACAACACAGTTTCACCCCATGAAGAAATACTAGGACGAATAAACTCCTTATCCAGAAGATCCTTAAGTTGCTCCTTGAGTTCTCTCAACTCAACCGGTGCCATTATATATAGTGGAACAGAAATTAGAAGAGTGTCCGAAAGTAAATTCATACCAAATTCTATTTCCCTAGATGGAGGAAACACCAGGAAGATCATCTGGAAATACCTATGGAAACTCATTAACCAATAGACCGAAGACAAATAAAACCTTCTGAGTTAGAATTTTTAACCTTGACCAAGTGATAAATACAACCCTTAGAGATTAACCTCTGAGCTCTAAGATAAAAAATAAAATGCCCCTTAGGAGCTAAGAAACTACCTTCCCATTCTATAACTGGCTCACCAGGGAACTTAAAGATAACCTTACGGGTCCTACATTATAAATACACATAATAAGAATACAACCAATCATACCTAGAATTACATCAAAAGCTGCCATATCCAACTCAAACAAATTTACTAAGCTCTGCTTGCTACCAACATATACCACACCCCCTATAAACTCTCTTAGCAATAATCAAGTCACCTATTGGGCTAGAAATAGAAAGAGGATCTAAAATAATTTCCATATCAAAACCAAAAAATACCGCCACATATGGAGTCACATAATAAAGAGTAGACCCCAGATCAAGAAAATACTATAATCACAAGAGAAGAGCTGTAATATTCTAGAAATAACATCAGGTGGGGCCTTAAATTCTTGTTGGGATGCCAAAGCATACAACCTATTCTGACCAACACTAGAACCAGGATCAGTAATAAAAGCAGATGTCACCACACTAGGTGTAGGAAAAGAAGATGAGCCATAGGAATTTTATTTGCCCTCATAGAAAATTTATTCATTGAACAATACCTAAGATGGTGGCCTACCTGCCTATACTTGAAGAATTTGTCCTTTACCTCCTTTTAATATCCCTGATAAGAACAACCATAGAATTAACAAAGAGGAAATAAAAAAATTGACTGACCTCTCTTCACATAAGATTGGGCAACATATGCCAAAGAATAGTCACCACCATAATAACACCTATTTCCCAAATGATAAGGAGCACTAGAATAAAAGGAGCCAAAATTCCCTCATTTCTTTTTTTGCCACTAGCAACCATCTCTACCACTCAAAGACTGAGCACTTCCCTAATCAGAAAACTTATTTCCTTATCCTGCCTATCCCCAAACGCTGCCTGCTTTCTCTTCTCATTCTAAACCTGCTACATATGAATAGTCAACCTGGAGATGTCTATATCTTTAATCAACAAGGCAGTCTTTCTCTCTAAAATCAAATCCTTATTCAACCCAAAATTGAACTTCCTTATTCTCGACCTCGTATCCGCCACCTTATTAGGATCATACCTTGATAACTGATGGAACTTCAAAGAATATTTCTTTACTGACATTCTACCCTACCTGAGGTTCACAAAATCCTCTATCTTAGCTTTTCTCAACTCTTGAGGAAAGAATCAATCGAAGAAGGCATTTGAAAAGGCCTTCCACAACCCTTTCTCTTTTATATTACCTTAATACCTGTCGTACTCCTTATACTACTAATAAGCAATATCCTTTAGCTAATAAGATACAAAGTTAACCCTCTCTACATTACTAGTTTGGATCACTTAAAATATATTTTTCGTTTAATCTGATAAGCCATGTAGATCCTCCTCAATCTTTATCTCAGTAAAAGTTGGAGGACCCATCTTCATAAATTGACCTTTCTAGCCTCAGTAGACAGAGCACCAGTTAAACCCTGCTCATGCTGAGTAGTAATTCATTGGGCAATTATATGAATAGACTGACAAAATTGTGGATTTATCACGTTGCCTTGAGGGACCTTAGGAGAACTAGCCAAAATAGGAGGAACTCCAACACCATCAGGAATAAGACCACGAGATCAAAGATGTACTCCAGACATAGGACATAACCCTTTAAAATTATCCCTAAATAAAATGAAAGAATTTCCTTGTGTTCTAAATTTAGGAGGCATGATATGAAATACGAACAAACAAGAATTAGAGAAAATTCCAGGATTGAGAACTCAGGTTTGAAACATTCCTAAGTTTATTGAGGCCTCTCTCTTATGAGTATGGTGTGCTCCACATCCCTAAAAGAGTCTCTGCTCGACACGGCTTTGTGGACTCCTAAGTGACCATGAACCTAGGCTCTGATTTAACCCTGAAATGACCCGAACCTGGGCCTCATCATAATAGGCATTCAAAGTCCAACCAGGTGCAGGACCACCCCCTATTACCCAACCCAACCACCTATATCCAGCCTTAGATGGATGAATTTTGAACATAGAACAACATAGTTTTATTATTCTCATTAAAACTCTGGAATAGTATCAAACACTACCCATCATATGAGTCCTTGCTATGACTCGTACCAAATCATTACAATGCATTCCCCTAAGTCTTACACATTTCAGTGACTAAAACTATCCCACCAACTAGCACTGGTTAGCGTACAATCGGACATACCACTGGTACCCCAGCATACGGCTTGTACCCATGAGTCATATTAGGTCTAAAGAATAAAATTTCAAGAAATTTTCTAAGGGTCAAAACCTAGGAGGTTTCATATTATCAGTGGGTATAATTCCCATTATGATTGCGTATTTGTGGGTACGAATCGTAAGAGGTTTCATATCAACTAAAATATAGAATTCCAACTTTAAAGATTGACTAAAAAGGAATTTCCCAAAATACTCACTATAGTTTCTAGTCGAGTTAATCTTTTTAGTCCAAAAACACACACAAAATCCATGACACACACAAAATCCATGACACGCACAAGTTTATTCCCATTTCCCCTATTTTCAACCACCAACTAAGAATTTAGAGTTTTAAAAATTCAAAAAATAAAGAAAAATTAACTCAAAACAAGATCAAAAAATCTAGCATTATTTTATTTATGTAAGAGATTAATAATTTTAGTTTGGATTACTTACTTGAGTTAAAGAAATCAAAATTTTTTTTGAGAAACTCCGTGTGCTTCCAAAAATTTATGCTCAACTTAAGAAAAATGAGAGATTTGAACTTGATTAAAATAGTTTTGACCTTCATTCCCTTGATCTTGATTTTAGAAATTCGCCAATCTACAATCAAGATACTTTGACTCTTCTTCTAATTTAATCTCGAGTGGTTTAGAAGTAGACCCCTTTTCTGAATTGCTTTCAAATTTTCAGCACTCATTGTTAATTATTTTGTAAGTAACCTAATGTCGGTACGAAGATCTGCAGCCTCTTATGCTAACATATCCTGACCTTCACTATAAGTATCTATTACTCCAATAGCATAAGTACCACTACCAGGTTCTGAATCTCTAGTATGCCACTTCTATTTGTAACTTCAATATCATCTAGCATCTTATGTGCAGTATCCCACTAAAGATGCAAAAAGGCTCCTCCAGAATTAGTATCTATCATTGCTCTCTAACTATCATTAAGCATTCTATAAAGGTTTCTGAAAGATTAGATCCTCTGATTTTGTGATTTGGTACCATTCTCAGCTTTTTCTTGAATCTAAACCATGCCTCATACATAGATTATGCAGGTAATTGTCTGAAATTGTAAATTTCATCCTTTAACTGTAGAGCCATGTAGGAGGGAAAAAATTGCTCAAAATAGTTTCTTCAATTTGTGCCAAGTAGTGATAGATCCTCTTGGAAGTTCCCCCAACCAAAGTGATGCTTCGCCTATCAAAGAAAATGGGAACAACATTATTCTCAATACTTCCTGATCTACCCCAGTAATAGTGTAAGATGTGCAGATCCCAAGAAAATAGTCAGGTGCATGTTAGTTTCATCTTTAGTTGCACCTGCAAATACACCCTTAAGATTCAATAATTGGATCATAGCACTAGTAATATCAAACTTCACATTAGGGGATAAAGCAGGAGGAATAATTGCTCCTATCTCATTAGGCTCAACATAACCCATATTTTTTTTTATCTTTCTCATATGGGTCTAAGTTCTGGTATTCAAGAATCAATGGAGCTCGTCTAAGTTCTGGTATTCAAGAAACAATGGAGCTCTAACTCGCTAAACTCGATGATCTACTACTTGTCTAGGCCTGCCTAGTCAACCTTGTTATGCTAACTTAACCTCTACAGTAAGTCTAACCTCTTTGGCTTCTCTTTTTTCTTTCTCTAATAGGTGTTGCATCTGAATGTCTATAATATTCTAGGTATCTAATGGATCATGTGGGAGTGCCATATTTGGGTCAGCAGGTGGGTGATCTTGAACCCCATCACAAATGTGCCCTGATATTCTTCTCGTTGTATGAAGGATTATATCTGGCTCTAGATCATAAATGAGTAAGGGATTGCCTCTACTCATAGTACTTGGAATACACCAGCTTATGCCAAATCAAGAAAAAAATATAAAAACCTGCGAACTTCACCTACTCAATTCACTATCAAACTATCTTCCCCAATAACAGTGCCAAAATTTGATGTCGCCCAAAACTACACTCTAAATAGAAGTATATTACAATCAATTGCATATATGATAACCCAAATAAGTTGGGTTAGATCCCATAGGGAAAACTTGAATAATTTTTTGACTTTATGTAATCCATATGTAGTAAAGAAAAGTAAATGGGTGGAGTTAAGTATCAACATCAAGTTGTAACTAAATCATGACAATTTTGAGTTGTAGACAATACGAGATAAATACTTGACTGGTGTTCCCCTTGGGTTCTCAACTTTGTAATTTTCTCGTGATCAACCCAATTTTGTTGTTCCATATTCAAAGTCTACAAGATAGGAATTATCAGCCGCTTATTAGGGATAAAGTTAAATCGCACCCTTTACTTATTAGGTCTCAGGGCGTGGCCTTATTGCTCCTTCCCATGACCTTAGTTCACTTTTACTTATTAGGATATAGTGATTAGATGGGATATGAGTACTAAAAGGGGGAGGTAGAAGGATACCAAATCATTGTCTTAATTTTTTTCCCAATCAAAAACTCCTTATTAGGGATGGATGCAAATATAGGCTATCTCAAGCTACTACAGCTGCTGGACATAAATTATTTATAAGAAGATTAAGATGCTTGCATAAACCCCAGGACAGATGGGTATCACACTTCCTCTACGTAGCTAATCTACTAGGATTCCCACAACCCTAGTCAAGGATATTATCCGCTCATGTTTGAGCAAGAAACCATGATTATTAATGAAGAACACATAAAATTAATTGCACTAGAATAAGATGAATAAACTCTAATATCTTTAATTGAATAAAAACCCAAAATCTAAAGAATATTTGTAAAAGTATTGTAAGAATGTCAGTCCTATGTTAAAAATATGTAACCCCATAAAAGGTAAACCCTAGGGTATTTATAGAATCTTAAAATAACATAAAAATCCTGATAAAAATAGGAAACATAAAGTTATGTCAGCAGTCGGTATGACTTAATCTTTAGCTCATACCGGCATCACATAAGTCGTACCCTGCCGTCTCATATCCATTCTAGTATCTGATCTCCCAAGGCTTTAACTTTCTATTCCACTTACGGCTTCTACTTACGAGTTGTACCTAAGTGTAAGACTCGTATCCATTAATCTTATCCACATGGGACTATTGTGTTTCCATGTTTTGAACACTGGTTTATGTATGACTTCCCTGTAAGAGTCGTACTCAGACTTCCAACTTGTATA
Source organism: Capsicum chinense (assembly GCA_026120095.1). Lineage (NCBI taxonomy): Eukaryota > Viridiplantae > Streptophyta > Magnoliopsida > Solanales > Solanaceae > Capsicum > Capsicum chinense. The sequence goes on along the minus strand of JAPEIP010000006.1, from coordinate 155,285,685 downwards.
CTATTGAGACTTCAACATTTGGTTGGTAGCATATATTCTGTTATGCCGATGACTTTGTTGTATGAATCGTATCCTAGCTTATGAATTAGATACATGAGTCATATCTTCCTCAGACTTAGCTTTCCAGGTTGACTTTTGGTTTCTACTGTGCGTATGATTCGTTATACGAGTCGTATTGAATGATTATGACTCAAGAGCTAACTCGCACCGTGATCAGAATTGATCTTTTTCTTGTTTTTTCTCCTAATACTATTGTAGACCTATTTAACCTGATATTTACCCTAAAGTGTATCATATCAAACAAAATATCATAAGTTCATCCATAAATTCTTGATTTTAAGCATCAAAAGTGTTGTGTTTCCATGACACATTAGTTTTCAGTATCGGTCCCTTGGTTTCTCCACCTTCACGGCCAACTAGACAACCCTCTTTAAGACAAATTAAAATAATTACACTTTTTCATTCATAAAACCGAGGACCACCCATTAAGTCACATACCATTGGTGTCGTCGTACCAATTATGCTTGCAAGCTAATATCATTATGCTATTTTCATTCACCATCAGCTTAGGGGAATCCACGACTCCATGATCCGATTATTGACCAACTTGGGAGAATATAGGACCCCCATATTCCAATTATCCATTCACTTAGGAGAATCAACGACCCCCAAGGTTCTATTCAAAATCAATTCATGTCCATAAAGTCCTTTCCATTTTAATTTTGTTAGACTTTTAGGCAATTTAATAGTTCAAATTCCATTTCAATATGAATATATCCTTATTTTAAAGCCATTTTTCATAGGGTTGGTTGAGTTTATTACCAATTCCATTACAAAATTCCATAAATTTTGGGGAATCCATGACCCCCTATTCCCATTTACCATGCCTATGCACCTAATTAGTTCAAAATCCATAATTTCAAAACATAATTGATTCACATTAGCCTTGGAAAAAGTAATTCAATCAATGGTACTCAAGATCCCTTAGCCCAATTTCCAAATAAATAATTAAATCACATATAGAATAATCTTAAACATATGTTTTTAATAAGACAAGTTTATTTAGAGAAAAGATACATGCCTGAGATATCCAGAGTTATGGAGAAAAACTACAAATTTGAGCCCTAGATGATTAATCCTTAAAACCCTAGCTTTGTTCTTTCTTCGAAAATTTTGAGAGGAGAATAATGTTTATGGTATGATGATTTGATTATAATAGGGCTACAAGAGTGTTTGAAGTCTTAGATTAGAAGTAGGATGGGAGAAAAGACCGATTTGCCATTAATAAGAATGTTCAGCAAAAACTATCCCCGGTCTCTACGAGTCATGTCATGACTCCTGACTTACGGGTATGAGCCAGTTCCTAGACTTGTAGTATAGGTATACTACTGGACCCATTCACTAGTTTAGTCATGAGTCATACTCTATGACTCTTGACCTCACCTTACAACTTGTAAGGGTCCAATCAAACTCTGAATAGAAACTTGGACATTCCTCACTGGTGTGCCTACGACTTGAGCCCTATGACTCATATGAGTCATCATGACACATTAGATGAGTCGTTACCTGGGTAGTGAGCATAAAATTCAAGAAACTTTCAGAGGCGAAAATCAAGGATGCTATAAAATGAGTGTACGCTGGATCATTAGGTTATTGGGCAGGTGGTTTTAGGTTTTTGGTTTGGGCTTAGGTCGGTAGAAAATTGAAAGGAATTGGGGTGGATGGTTTTCTAAAAAATTGAATGAGGGTTGGGTGTTGTTTTTCCGGGCTTATGGGCTGATGGGTTAGGATAGGAAAATAGGTATTTAGGAATTAGGTAGATTTTTAGGCCATTTATCAAATGGACTAATTGGATTAGGACTTAGTCAATCTTATCTAACTTTTAGCCAAACTGAAAAATCAATTGGTCAATTAGATTCTAATTGGGACCAATTTGATTTCAGGTACGGTCAAATCTAATCAATTTGGTAAATTGAGTAAAAATTTGAAACAAATTAAAAACCAATTTAACTCCAAGCTTCTTGATTTAATAAAATCAAACTTATATTTTTAAAATAAAAGTATTTTTGAAAATGAATTATACTTGAATCAGGATTTTATCCATTTGAATTAATTTTCAATACAACCTTTGATTAAAATATGATTTTTTTAAAATAATTATTTAAGTGACAAAATTATACTATTTCATATATACAAATATGAAAATATATAATCGCTACTTAAAATGACAAAATTACCTAGGTAAATATTTTGAAAAGTTATTATCCAGATAAAATAAATGTTGTAGTTTTATTTAAAATTGAAGAAACTCAGAATTAAACTTAGTTGTGGAATGAAAAATTAGGTGTCAACTGCTCTTACCTTCATTGTTTGGAAGTCCAATTTCTTTCACCTATTTTTAAACATTGCCAATAGATATCAAGAAACACTTCATCCCATGTGAGCTCATAAATAGGCCTACAAAGTGGATGCCCAGACATCAAACAATTCAAGCTCAAGGATCATCCTCATTGGAAGTTCATGTTTGCACAAGATTTTACCTTGCCTTTGGCATTGTTCACAATCTCTAGCATAGTCATGTGAATCTTTGTAGATAATTGGCCAATAGTAACCACATCGTATGATTTTTGTGTGCAGTTCATGCACCTTTATGATGACCCCCAACTAGAGATGAATGCCAGGCCTATAAGATACTCATCATCTCTACCTCAAGAATACATCCATGGATCACTCCATCTATACCAATCCAAAATAAATATGTATCATCCCAAAAGAACTTCCTCACCTCGTACATGTATCTCTTGTGACGCTGAAATAGCAAATCCTCTGGGAGAAGGTCTCTTGCCAAGTAGTTGGCAAATTTTGAAAATCAAGGGATTGTCTTGTGATTCCAAGACTTAATCATCTTCTAGAGTGTCAAAAATCTCAATATCATCCCTAAATTTTAGAATTTCCACTTCTCAAGGAATGATAAATGATTGGTCACCTTATTTTTTATTCCTTTTCGATCCTTAACTTCAAAATTAAATTTTTGCACAAAAAATACCCATCGAATCAACCTTAGTTTTTCATCTTTATTTGCCATAAGTTATCTAGGAGTGTCATGGTTAATGTGCACAATGACTTTGGTAACAGTTAAGAAAAAAAAATTCTCGAATGCAAACACCACTGTCAGCAACTCTTGTTCGATCACAGTTAATTATTATGCAGAATTAAGTTCTTTTTTAGCATAGTAAATCAGGTGTAATATCTTATCTCACCTTTGGCCAAGGACTACTCCTAGCGCCACACCACTTTTATCACACATAACTCAAATGCAAAGTTTGATTCGAAGACACAATAATGGGGGTTAAAATCAAATTCTTCTCAGACACTCAAATGCTTTTAGACAGACTTCATCGAACACAAACTTTATGTCCTTCTCCAGTACTTTGCACTGCGGATTAGCAATTTTATAGAAGTCCTTAATGAATCATCTTTAGAAACCTGCATAACCCAAGAAACTATGAATGCCTTTTACAAAAATTGGTGGAGGAAATTTTTGAATCACCTAAATCTTAGCCTTGTCAACTTGTATCCCTTTTTAAAAGTTTTTTTGCCCAAGCACTATCCCTTTCGTGACCATAAATGGCACTTCTCCCTATTAAGCATCAAATTGCACGCTTCACATCTTTGTAAGGCATTGGCCAAAAGATCTAAGAAATTGTTGAATGAATTAGCAACAACAAAAAAATCATCCATGAAAACCTTAATAGTGTCCTTCACCATATCAGGAAAAATGGACATCATACAATGTTAAAAGTTGCGGGAGCATTACATAGACCTAAATGAATCCTTTTAAATACAAAAGTCCTACATGTCCAAGTTAAAATGGTCTTGTTTTGGTCCTCAAGAGTAATAGAAATTTTATTATATCCGAAATAACCATCAAAAAAATAATAGCATCATCTATAAGAAAGGTCATCTAATATCTAATCCACAAATGACATTGGAAAGTAATCCCTCTGGGTACATGAACTTAACTTCCTGTAGTCCATTCAAACTCATCATCTGGTGACTGGTCTCATAGTAACTAGCTAATTCTTCTCATTGGAAATCATAGTGATTCCACCTTTTTTTGGTACACACAGGATCGGGTTCACCTATTTTCTATCGGCAATAGGGTAAACCAAATCGGCATTCAACCACTTGATGATATCTTTCTTCACAACCTACCGAATGGGTTGATTTAATCAATGTTGGTTCTTAATGCTAGGTATAAAATTTGACTCCATATGTATTTTGTGAGTTCAAATCCCAAGTGAAATTTCCACTATGTCAATTATGGTCCATCTAATTGCCCTTTTAAACCTCTGCAAAACAGACACAAAGGCCTTAACCTACTACTCTAACAAATCAGTCGTAATAATAACAAGAAAGGTATTTTGTCCCCCAAAATTCATAATGCAAATTAGAAGGAAGGTCCTTTAGTTCCGAAATTAGAGTCTCCTTGATATATAGTTTAGTTGGTAGGGTCGCTTTATTCTTCATATCAAGGTCCAGCTTCTTTGGTGTATATGTGTAGGAACCCCTACTCATAAGTTCATTCACCATCTCAATATAGTCATCAATACCATTACTTTTAAAATTTATTATCATATCTGCCAGTGCCTCAACACCAAGTTTCTCCTTAATAGGTGGTATTAACTCATATTCATCTATGGTATGTATCATAGAAACCATACATATATCCTTGGACTAATTCATAGGTTGCAATACATTTAAGGTGACATGCTCATCATTAGGTTGAAACTTTATCTGCTCCATCACTATGTCAACCAATGGCCTACCCATACCTAGGAAAGGTCTTTCTAATATGATGAAGACCTTGAAATCCACCTTATAATCAAAAATCACAAAATAAGATGGAAATATAAAAGATGCTACCTATATCAACACATCATACAAGATACCCACGGGTTTCCTTATGGTGCAATCCACCATTAAAAGTCTCATAGAGGTCTGTTTAGGTGACCTCAACCCTAACTTCTTGTAGATAACTAGTGGTATTTGATTAATACTATCACCCAAGTCACATAAGTCTTATACAAAATTTGAAGACCTAATTGTTTATAGAATCATGAAAGTTCCTTAATATTCCTTCTATTCAACGAAATATTGAGTGGCAATATCACTAAAATGGTGCATTTTATCAATAGGCTCAACACCCACAATCCTATTCTTTGTCACCAAATCTTTCATGAGCTTTTCATAACTCAGCATCTATTCCAGACTTCCATAAGAGGGATATTTACTGACAACTCTTTCAACATGGATATAAAATTTTGATACTTTTCATCCTTAGATTTCTTCTTCAATCTTTAGGAAAATAATGGAGAAGATTAGAAAATGGACTTAATAATGGTGTGACCTCCATACTTTTCCATTTGTTAGTCATAGATCCTTTATCAACATATAAAGCCTTTTGAGATTCCTCCTCAATTATCACCAAATTTTCTATTTCTTCCACACCCACATCATCAATTTTCATGGGGTCATTCCTTATGTTATCAACTATTTGCATAGGTAGATTAGTAGTAGCCTTATCACTCTGACTAGAAATAGTTAGACAATGACTGCTATTCTTAAGATTTTAAGCGATGTTGCTCAAAAGTATGTCAATTGACATTGGTTTAATATGCTAGACATCTACCCAAATTATTGCTCATACTGTTTAATAGCAATAGCATATGACTCCACCTTTTGACTCTAACCTGAAATGTCTACCTTGATTTTCTTAAGGTGCTCTTTGACCCCTTAATCAATTTTACAAGCAAAGCCTCCATCCTTGAGTTTTGCAATTGATAATCTCAATTCCAGACAGAATATAAATTGCACTCTTGTCCTTGTAGTCACCCCTCTTTCTTCAGTTTCCACCGTTTTCTCTACTCCTATCTCTATACATGTTGTAATTGACTCCAAAATAGTTTTGACATTGATTCTTTTGCCTCGAGTTCCAGTTGTATTGATAAGACCCTTGTTCATTCATTTGGAAACTCGCAACCTCTTTGTTGAGATATTTAGCTTCCTTATCAAATTTTTAATCTTCATGTTTAGAAATGTTACCTCATCCACCCATTGTATTTACCTTTTCTACCCTTACTTCTACAAATTCCTTAGTCAGTAAGCCAATCTCAGTACTAAGTTGTTCCACCTCTTGATCCACTATCTCATCTAATGCTCACTCCTCATTGGAGGCTCCAATTACATAAGTACCAATGGATCTATCTATCTCCTAAGTATGACACCCTCAGTTGGGTTTAGTAATACTGTTTAAGATTTCAATGGCCTTCTCCCATAGTAGACTCAGGAAGGTTCCAATAGTAATATTATTTGTTATAGCCTTAGATTAGCACTCAAAGCTATGTAGAAGATCTTAAACAAGTTTCTTACAGTAATTCTATAATTTTACACTCTAAATCTTTTTCTTAAAGATCAACCATGTCTCACATAGTGCCTCTAAATGCAATTGTCAAAATTTATATATCTCATCATTCAATTGCCATATTTTGGATGGAAAAACAAATTGGTCTAATAACTGAGTCCCTAACTCGTTGCTAGTAGTGATAGATCCATGGGGAATCTCATCTAACCACATAGTAGCTTTCCCTATTAGATTAAATGGGAATAACCTCAGTTGTATTGCTTTCTAACTCAATCTAGGTAGATTATATGAAGTGCAGATCTGCATAAAGTTCATAATATGCATGTTTTCATAATCGGTAGGAAGGCAAGAAAACATCCCTTTCAAATTCAGTAGTTGGATCATCGCACTCTTAGTATAAATCTTAGAACCTTAAGGTAAATCCAGAGGAACGATTACACCTATTTTAATTTGTTCAACATACGCCAAATCCTACTTTTGTTTATCATAAATTGGAGATTTTATTGGATGGTCTATTGTCTCCTATTTTTTCTCAATTTGTCCCTCGAATAAAGAATAACCACATGCTCTACCTCTTATATTCTAGCCCTTTCTTCCCTTGCTTCTTGTTAGAAAGCTGCTTGCCTAGAATTTTCCTTAGCTATTAATCGAGCAGTGAGCTATTCTATAGTTTCCTGAGCATCATGCTGGATTGGCCAATTTACAACTACTAGGTCATAATGAACCCTTTGATCAGGGCTCTTTGATCATGAACTCCCTCTCTCCCTATCCTTCAATTTTGCCTTAGACTTTTCTCTTGTTTAGGATTCAATGGAACTAAGGGATTTCCTTGACTTCAAGTACTGGTAATGCACCAGTATGTGCCCTAGAAATAGTAGATAAGTAATATCAGAAAACAAAACCAAGAACTCAACAAACATAATAATTTTACTCTACAACTGTATTCCCTGGCAAAGGCACCAAAATTTGATGTCACCCAAATTACACCTCCTAGAAGTATAAAGTAGTCGTTGATCAAATATGAAGTTTTACTAGGTTAGGGTCAATCCCACAGGGAATAATCGTAAAGTTGATTGAGTATTTATCAAATATATTGGCAAGTAAGTCAAAATAGGGGTTTTATGAAACAAAATATCACTAGTAATAAGCATTGATTTGTTGGATTTGTAATCAATATGAGATAAACACTAGTATTGTGATTCCTATGACTTCATAAGTCCATAGGTTATTCATGCCAACAGACTATCCCAATATGTTGCATGCAAAACCTAACAAGATATGTTTTACCTAAACATCTTTTAATTTTTTTATAGATAAATTTCACTCATCTCCTTCTGGACTCCGAGCATTACGTTACTAACCCTTGTTTTTTATCTCATATTAATTATTCCTATTACGGATCTAGCTATTAGATGAAGGTTAATAGCTTCAAATCTATATTATTATTCTCTTATCCTAATCTATACATGTCTTCTGGGAAATTTTATAATACGTGGGAGTATCTAATGCACTTATCCATTAGAAAATCAATCATACTGAAGGAAACAATAATACATGCAAGCACAATGTTCTAGATTGATTTTGCGCTAAACCCATTTTTTTAATTAATAATGAATCCCACAACCCTTGTTATGGGGTTTAGATACTCATATTTGTAAGCACATAATCAGAATTCATAGATAGAGACATAATCATTACTTAAAATAAGAAATAAAGTCCAAAAACTCAACTTTAAGCAAAACCCTATGAACAATGTTCATACAATCCCAAAAAAGGGTCTTGGAATTATTAAATATAAAGTAACATATGTAATAATTGTGTAACCTTATAAAAACAACTCTATAAGAGTATATATAGGTAAAATAAATCCTATCCTAAAAAAAAAAAATTGTGCTAGCTACCTCAAACGAGAAGAAGGTATGATTATGGTTAGGACCCACGATCGTCCTTTGCCTGGTGTGGTTTGTACATTGACTTGATTACTTTCCTGTCTTCCAAAGGTATTATCCTCTGTACAGGCATGTAGTTCTAACATACAATCATTAAATGCTATCATCTGATCGTTGACCTATTAAAGTTCTGTGACTTTGCAACAACTGGAGTTTCTTCCCTCGACCATATGGTATGATCATTCTTTAAAGGCACGATCATGGGAAGATATCATTTAATCTTCTTTCACTTAACTCTTGTAAATGTGAATTTACCTTTGAACTCATGATGATATGGTATGTTCATGATATCAACTCACAATCATGGTTCCTATCGTCTGAGAGACCTCTGATATGTAGCATATTTTATTCAATGGTACAAAACCCTAGGTATGACCATGGTTTGATCCCATAATTTTGGTAAGGCTTGTATGCTACCAATTTTGTCCAATCTTATGCATTTTACTTGTCTAATCCCATAATTTTGGTAAGTCTTGTATGCTACCAATTTTGTCCAATCTTATGCATTTTACTTGTCTAAGTCCGAAAATCCTGCAATCACTAAAAGAAACTCATAAAATCCACAATAGTACCCTTGTACTTTAAAATATTCAATCTCTTAAGTATCTTAATGTCATAAGTATATGACATATATGATGTCTTCCCACCAATTCATGAGACTCTAATAGACTCAGCTTATACTACTGAAACTAATGTGCATGGCTCCTACACTAATTTGTCAAAACCCAAATTGGGCACATGATGGCGCTTGCCAACCCTCTAGACAAGTAAGAGTAACCCATCCCTAAGAATAGGAATTAAAAGGAATTCAAGAGAAAAAACAAAAAAATTAGACAGATACTAATATGTACATATATACATAAATATGAGACATGAGTCACAAAGATACATCCAAAGTCTGGTTATCATCAGTCCAAGCATCTAATGTATATTCAACTAATAGTAATAATTATCTAAAATATCTTAGATGTGAATAAAATATAAGAAATAAATAAAGAGAGTTGAGAAATTTCAAAGTCTATCAGCCAGTACCTCAATCTCTGGAATATCAACTTTGATAAAATATCATCTACCATTTACCAATCAAACCAATACATGTACGGGGTGCAGAAAAATAAGAGAAGAAAAGTAAAAGCAAGGGTTAGTACAAAGCCGTATGTACTCAGCTTCTTGGATAACCGACCCTTATCCAAAGCAATAGAGAGAACCAGCACCCCAACTACACAAGGTCCCCCCAATTATTCAATATTTCATAATTACATCCTTTTAGCCTATCAGGGAACCCAATACAATGGTGAATAGATTCTCTAAAACTAGGATAGGCACACAAACCTATGTACACCAACATAAATTATTCCATGATCAATCTACAAGGAAAGTTATTTATGAAGAAGACTCACTAATAAGATATATCAAGCTCAATAAATTATAATAACAAAGTAATATGGAATGAAAATAGGGAGAGAGTGCATGCATATATAAGTGTATCTCATAATACCAATAGGGGATACATATCTATCTCTCCTGTTAAAACTCAACTATACCCGTCATAATATTATAGCCTTAAAATTCATATATGATGATATAAGATAATGTAATGGAGTGAAATGAATGCTCAAAGACAATATCACAAACAACATTCTACGATAATAGTACAGTACGAGATTAAATATGAATATAGTATCAAACAAAACTAATAAATGTAATGCAATGCAAATAATGCAGTAAGAAGGGATGATAATGAATGGTGAAAGTCATTGAATGACTTTTTGTATAAATCCATTGATCTCACAACTACAAGGTAGGATTCATAGAAGGTTCACAACCCATTTATTGTATCGCACATCACAATATCAATCTCAATCTCAATCTCAACTCTCCTCTCTAACTTGTGTTCATGGAGAGAGTTTTCATAGAAGTTTCTGATTTTCTTCAAAAAATAGTGTTTCCTAGTGTTACAAATGTCTTATGAATATCCATGCATGATATGAGGATGTAATGCTCAAAACCAATCAATACAAAGATCAAAATCCTTTTGAATAATGTATAAGTGTGATCAAAATCAACTCTACGTATAAATAATTCATAGATTAAATTTCCACATGGAATCACCCGAACAAATGGTTATATAGTAATTAATATTAACATCTCCAACCCCTCACTCGGGAATTATTATAATGATAATGCAAATAAATACTCAAATAAGGCCAACACTATCAAGTCAAGCCCCCACTCGAGTGACATAATAATAAATAAGTTATTTAATGAACAAACATAACCAATGACTTCAAGTCAAGCCCCTACTCGGGTAACACTATAATATATCCTCTCAAATCACCAAATAATTTGAATATAATCCCCCATTTGAGAATACAATCAGAATTAAATACTCAATTCCATAAATATGTTCATATAAAGCCCACATAGGTAACACAAAATAAATAACAATCCTAAAAACAATATATCGCAGAATTACCCAAACCTAGTTTATTCCACACACTAAGTCCTATCATACTAATATAAGTCCATTTATACCCTAAGTGCTTACTAAACCTTAATAATTCCATAACAATATAAGAATAACCTAACTAACCTCTAAAATGCAACAAAGTTTGATACAAGCTTATAATATTGGTAATCCCTATAAATTATTTAAGAACACCAAGTTTTCTATTTATAATCTATCATAGAGGTACTTATCCGTCAAAGACTCTAGTACTGGTAGAAATGCTCACCGTAATATAAGTGGGACTCCTAATAATAAATGAAACAAAAAAATACATACAAAAAAGCATACAACACATAAATACTTCGGAAAATTCAAGGTACATCTCAATTTTCCTCAAATGAAGATCTGCAAACTTATGTCGCCTAAATTACACATCATAAAAAGTATAACATCGTTGATTGAAAAATACAAAATCCATCTAGGTTGGGGTCGATCCCACAGGGAACAGGACAAAAATCTATCAAAATCTTGTTGATGTAGTTTGAAAGTACAAAAAGTAAATGAGGGGTTTTTGTAAGAACAGTAGTAATAATAACAATGCTAGCAAGTAGGGTTATTATTAGTTTGAGACGATCACTAGGATTGTGTTCCACTAATGTCTTAACTCTACAGATTTATTGTGCTTGTCAAACTATCTCAGTGCCTTGTATACAAAATACAACAAGCTATGTATCACCTAACCATCTCTCAACCTTGATTTGGATGATTTCACTTATCTACTCTTGTTCTTAGAGTGTCACATTACTAACCCTTATTTTGGATCCTAAATTATAACTATGTTCTCTCAATCTCAAGTTAATTAGATGAAGATTGGTAGCTTCAAATTATTGTTATGATCTATTTTTCCCAATCTCTATCTCTCTCTAGAGTTACTATCAAATACAAGCAAGATCCTAACATTTTCAACCATTAATATAGAAAAAAATATATAAACCACATTGCATACAAGGACACTAATTTAAAATTACTTTGTACTTTCTCTATCTTGTTAATCCACTAAGGTTCCCATATTCTAGTAATAAGTTTAGTTGGTCTTTATTGAAATATTAGACATAGAATTTATAATTAAAAGCATATGAATAATCTTAGGAATAATAAGAATAAAAATTGGAATCTCAACTTTATAACAAACCCTAAAAAAACTAAACAGGAATTCCAAGATCAAAAGTGCATATTAGAACTCAAGATAATATAATAAGTGTATAGAGTACATAACATAGTAATGAAACATCCAATGGGTATTTATAGTTACATCAGAAAACCTATCATAATAAATTAGGAACCTAGAGTCGGCACCAAACTACAACCCCATTTATGAGTCGTAGGTAGTACTTATGACCATAGGTGGGTTTGTAGGAATAGAGGGATCTTCAAGTCCTTATAACCCATCATGCAAGGGGTTCCTATAGGGTCATATGTAGTGTCTATTACTCATAGGTAGGGTCCATAAGATTCTTAATAAGCCTTCAACTCTACTACTTATGTGGGCCATCTACGAGGTCGTAGGCAGTACCTACGACCTGTAGATAGGTCCATGGTAGCCTTTATGCTTGCCCTTATCACTTTTTTCTCCTTCTTTTCTTCAAAACCTATTTTTATACATAACCAACATAAAAACACATCACCTATAACAAAAAGACCTATGTACTTGAATAATTTCCTAGTTTCAAGCATCAAAAGTGCCATAAAATCATGGTACATCAACACCCTCAAATCAAAATGTTTCCATGTCCTTAGTCAACTAATATTTAATATAAAAAATGATGCTTAACGTAAAAGAAACCTAAGGCACATATGGCAGTCAACTTACTTTAGCTCAAATTTCTTACCCCCTTCTATTTACATCTTTCAAAACCTCTATGTGGATTTATGTAGCTCAATAGTATAACACACAGGAATCAAGTGATGGTATTATATTAGTAGCAAACAACCAAGCATATATATAATTGATAAGACCCAAATATATAAATAATTAACAATGCAACCCATGTGCCTTCATATGAATGAAGCCACAACTCTCACAGTATCATTATGTATATCAATGCAAAGGAGTATGTCAAGACACTCACACTCACAAAAAAAGTTTCAATAATATAAATAAAGTACCAAAGTCTTATCCTTGTTTTTTATCTCTTAGTATTTTAGACAGACTAGGATTTGTATGGACCCTTCAGGTTATTTTCTATATTTATAACTATTTTCACCATCAGAGCTTTTCTAAGTTATTTATGACTTAAATGGGACTGACAGTATTGTTACTGGGTAGTTCATTTGGTTTTTACAGTCATTTCTTTGGTTTAAATTCGTCATTAGTTCTAAATGGCCAACGGTTGAAAACTTTAGTTAAACATCCTGGAATACAAATTTTGACTATTCTTATAGCTTTGGAATGTCTATTTTAGTCATGGTGGCCTTTAGATTGGGTCTCGAGGCACTAGAGCTTATATTGACCTGTTGGTTGGAAAGTTAAGAAATTAGAAATTGAGTGTGGGACCGACATTTTATTGAAATGACCTCGTATGGAAATTTTGATTGCATTATTTCATCTGAAATATTAAATTTGGTATCGTAGCATATTTTTAAGCATATCTATTTCGAAACAAATCTCGAGAACCCTGTTGATGTCTATTTTTGACTTAGAAAATTTGGTGCACCAGGTTTTTGGTGCAACCTTGATCGCAGGATATAAGTCATGATTTCCAAGTGAGTTTTACTCATAAATTATGATCACAAGTTGTAAATCATAATTGCTAAGCCCAATTTAGCCTTTGGCTGAAATATGTATCACAACATGCAATTTACATTTTTAGATTGTGATCGCGAGTGTCGAGTCTCGATAGTGTAAGACCCTTAAAATTTTAATAATTCTATTTTTTACCCTCTCGTGTTCATAATATCAATTTTTGACTTAAATTATGTTTTGGGATGTTAAAAGGGTAATCTAGGAAATTTCAAAATTTTTGGAAAGGGTTTAAAGATATTTTGGAACTTTAAGATTGTGTGCCTCTGCGATATCACCATGTCACGAAGTTTAGACTCTGCTGAGATTAGCGTGGCACGAAAGTTAGACTCCACTGAGATTGGCGTGCAAATTTTATCCCATTTTTTTTTCACTTCTTGTACGACCTTTAAATATAAAATAAGCATGTACCCTTCAGTTTTAAAAGATCAAATCATTCTCTTTCTCTCTCAAACTTAAAACCTAAGAACATTAAAGGGTTTTTCAGTGAATTCTTCATTCGAGATCCAAACTTCAAATTGACTTAAATTTCCTGTGTTTTTTAGGCATGTTTCTCTTCCTTAAAATTTAATTTTACATTATGGAATTAATTGAATGGATTTCATATGATTTAAATTATGGGTTTTGAAATGAGATTGAGGGGTTTTAGTTGTTACTAATAGTATTACTTATCCTAAGCTTTGAATTGATTATTCATGTATTAAATTAGTATTTTTGGTATAAATTGCTACATTATTTAAATAGTTGGGATAAGGGACATGGGTTTCCCCAAATTGGGTGAATTTTGGCTTGGAATTCTATAAACCTTAAACTACTTTGGAAATTTGATTTTTATTATGGAAAATGACATGGTTTAACTTGTTTTTGAACCCAATGCATTGATTCAATGGATAAATGAATATAAAAATAGATTTCGATGGCCTTGGTGTCCATGATTTGGATTTTAATAGAACTTGGGAGTCAATTTAGTTGTGTGAATTGGTTTGACATGTTTTATTTAGCTTGAAAGCATATTGGTTTGACGATACCAAGTGGTAATGCCTTAAATAATGACTTTTTGGTTAATGGTTGAAATTATCTGTAAAGTGATTTTAATTTAGGCCTAATAGGGGTTGTGTAGCTCATTGTGAAGGTTTAAGTCTGGGGGGATGAACATTGGAAATCACGTTTGTTAGTGTTGGGTATTTATGTGACTATATTCTTGGGATACACTTGATATATTTATATTTTGGTGGCTATTTCCCATGGTGGCTTTTGTTTTCCCTCAGAAATCTCTCGGTTTGTATGGCTAACATACACTAGGCCCTTTCAATAGGGGGAGCTAACCCATATAGCCCATGGGTACCATTAGGATAGGTCGAGCTACACACTCCAGGTTAATGGTTTTAAAACTCTCATATTCATGACCCTTAACCTATCTTGGCATTTTATATATGTATATATAAATGTGTGAATATGGTTTTAATTAATTTTGGATATGGCATTATGTTATCACTTTCCCTGAGTTTCATGCCAGTGTTTATCCCACTGATTATCCTAGGATGCTACATTATTCTTGATGTAGGGTCCAAAGACTTTTCTGTTGCTCTTCTGTAGCGTTAGGTGGCTGAGCATGTTCGTTGAATTATTGTGATTTGGTGATCCTTCATCCTTTGGATGGCCTTATCATTTTATTATTATTTCTGTATTGACTTAGTACTTTTTTGGTTATAATTGGGGGCATGTCCCAACTTAGTAGTTATTCTAGTTTTAGAGGCTATTGTTGATAGATGTGTGTTGGTTAGTTATTTTCTTGACTCATAGTTTTTATTTAAGTTACCTATTTATCTCTTATTACTATCTTAATTAATTTCTGCTTTATCTTTATTATTATCATTGTGCTCGTAAGGCTAGGTTAAAGGGGTGGTCTCTGATCTAGGGTGGGCTTGAGATACCCTTCACAGGCAAGGCCTAGTTTGGGATGCTATAAGCTTAGCATCAGAGCATGGTTTAGGTTCATTAGATATCCATAAATTCATGTTGAGTAGAGACTTTTTTATGGGTGTGTAGTGTGCCACACTTATAAGAAGAAGGTTACAAGGTATTTAGGAATGTTTACCTTTCATGTGTTCTATTTTAGGCTATAGAGTCTAGTTTTATGAAACTTCTCTAACTCCTGGCTTCTTTGTATTTTAGATCATACCTCCAGAAAGATATGATATTCGTATAAACTCTGGGAACTCTATCTTACTTGAGGATAATATCGAGGGGACTCGCCTTGTGTAGTGCAGACTTGATCTATGGTCCCAACCTTTAATTTTGTTATTCTACATAGACTTTCACCTATCCCTACTAGTCCTTCTTATGATTTTCATGCTAGTGACACTTAAGCTTAGTCTCTTCATGGAGATATCTCTAATCCAGAGTTCTGTCAGCCTATTCACGTGCTTACTTAGTTGGTGGCATAAAGTCTCACTAGTCTAATCATGTTGGTAATGTTGCTCATTCTTCTGAGATCACTTGGGTTGGCCAGTTTATGAGGTTGAATCCCCCAAAATTTACAGACTCTAAGGTTGAGGAGGGTCCTCAAGGGTTCATTAATGAGATGGAGAAAATATGTAGAGTGATGCATGCTACTGATGAAAGGGTGTAGAATTTACTGCATATTATTGAAGGATGTAGCTTATTAGTGGCATAAGGAGTAGGAAGCTATGAGGGGTGATGGTGCTGATTAGGCTATATGGGATGACTTTTTGGGGGCCTTTCTTGGTCACTTATATCCTCAGGAGTTAAGAGAAGCTAAGGTTTAGGAGTTTTTTTAATCTAAAGTAGGGTAAAATTAGTGCGGGGAGCATACTCTGAAGTTTCAACAGTTATCTAGTTATGGTCCATAGTTGGTGTCTACCATGAGGTCGAAGATGTGGAAGTTTGCTTCTAGTTTATTCCTTAACTACATATTTGCGTGTAAGGCTACAATGTTGAACAATAATATGGACATCTCCAGACTTGTGGTTTATATGCAGTAGGTTTAGGATGAGTAAAACAAATAGGTAGAGGTGGGAGAGATGTAGAATAAGAAGTTTTAGTATTCAAAGCAGTGTGGGGTCAGCAAAATAGTAGGAATAATGGTAGAAAGTGGACCAAGGAGAAGAACTAGGTAATTCTTATTTATTTGCTAGGGTGCCCTATCTTATGCCTTTGGGAGATTATCGTTTTTAGGACAGCAGTGGTTGTAAGGTAAAAGGTACCTAGTCTCAGTCTAGTTGAGGTCACTCAGCCTCACCTTATCCTCTTTTGTATTTTTATAGACAGCTTCACCATGGTTATTGTGGCAAAGGGAGAAATTGATGCTATAATTTTGGTCAGCTAGTCATATGCAGCCAGATTATCCTTCAGCCAAGGTTGCCTCTAGAAATAATAAAGTTCTGATCACCATATCTTCAGCTCCTATCCCAAAGGGTACTACTTCTTGTATTAGCACTAGCCAAAATTGTCTCTATACACTTGCTCCCTGCTAGAAATCTGAGGAATCCCCAGACATGGTTACTGGTATGTTATAGTTCTTTTACCATGATGTTTATTGTTTGCTTAATCCGGGTTCTACTCTATTTTATGTGACCCCTTATATGTCTGTGCATTTTGGTTTTTTTCTCAAAAGTATTTCTGATCCCTTTTCTGTGTTTACTATGGTGGGTAATTCTATAGTTGCTAGAAAAACTTGTAGGGGTTGTGTGGTGTCTATCTTTCATAAAGAGAAATTGGTGGAGTTTATGGAGTTAGATATGCTATACATTGATATTGTACTAGGTATGGATTCACATCATTCATGTTGTTCTTCTCTGGGTTGTCAGACGCAAAAGGTCAGTTTTTACTTTCCTAATAAATCAGTATTTGAATAGGAGCGGAGTTCCTTAGTACCGAAAGGGGGGTTTATTTCATACCTTAGGGCTCAGAAATTAATTTCAAAAGGGTGTCTATACCATCTAGTTTGGGGTAAGGATTCTAATTTGGAAAGTTCTTCTTTGCAATCTATCCCTATGGTTAATGAATTTCCTAAATTTTTTCCTAATGATCTTTCTAGAATTACTCCCGATAGGGAAGTAGATTTTGGGATTAATCTTCTACCGGATATGATATTGGTTGTATTTACGCATTCTAGCGTTACTATTCTAGTCAATTTAGAATTGTTTTAAGAATGATTCATGTGTTTAATGTGTTGATAACGATATAAATATGAATCTAAGTGTCCATGTATGTGTTTACAATGTTTAATGGTGTTTTCACATAAGTTTTGATTCAAATTGATCATTCAGAATTCAACCGAGAAAACTAGTATGACTAGCTTGAGCTAGGTGTTTGTCTAGTCTATCATGTTGGTTTCTACAGTTTTTAATGACTTCCTAAGGTTGTTATTATGTATTTATATGTGAAACAACTTGGTTATTATGTTCAAGGATCAATTGTATTAAGACAAGAGTCAAAAAAATAAGCTTAAGATCAATGTGCGCAAGCCTACTCTTAGCTCGAGTTTCTAGTTCAACGTCTTGGATGTTGTGTTGTTTTGAGATCTAAATTATGGTGTTTAATGCTATATTATTCTTATTTAATGGATTATGATTATATATAAAGGATATACAAGATTCAAATCAGGTGGAAATAACTCAAAAAGGCATGGAATGGAACAACGAAAACACAATACACAAACTTGATGCATTTTGGACACCTGGACTGTCCAGGGCATGTGAGCAGGACCTTGGGAATCAAATATTGGTGTGTGAAACACACCAAAAGATTTAGAAGGTACCCAGAATAGTCACCCACGATAATATGGTCCTAATGGCGATAAAGGAGATACTGTGTTGCTGTAATGAGCCAATCGGTATTTGTCCAAGTCTAAAATCTCAATGCGGTTGCGCAAGATAATAGATATGGACACTCTATCATGATGTGATAATAATTAAAATTATAAAAACTATGCCTATATGAAAAAGGATAGCATGGAAACCTATTTCTATTCAGTTTATGACTTGTCTACTATAAATATAATTTGTTAAATTCTGTTTGGAGACTATTGGAACATTTTGGGAGCATTGAAGGGGTTTAAAACTTCTTCTTAGATTTATATTCTTTAATTTAGCTTTCACTATGGTTTTAATCCTTCATACAATTATTGGGATGTTGATTATGGCTATGAGTGGCTAAAAACTCCCTTTCCGGGGTTCAAGCCAAGAACATGACTACTAGTGTTTTGAATAAAATTTGTTTAATTTTCTTACCATTATTACTTGTTTTCTTATTCTTGATTTAACTATTTGATGTATTGATCACCCAGAAAATACATCTTTTGTCACCCTTGTGATCTCGGGAGAGTGAATAGGGAGATAAAACATAGGAATGAACAAAGTATAGTTTGCATTCTTTTATGAAATATGGAGTTCAAATTAGCATCTAGGATCAGGATGTACTTAGATGCCATACTTGATTCAAATATAAGATGATAGATTTAAAACACTTAATTGGGTTATTGTATCCCCGCTCAATGATGTAGTTGTAATATCCATATTAGGTAAACGATTAGAGGTTGGGAGACCATGATCATGCAATTAACCCTATGAATCAACAACCAAGATAAGCAAGTTAATGAATGAAGTTCAATAACATAGTATGATTGTTCAAAGAGCTTTAACCCTGGGCTTTACTTCTATTGATTGTCTCAAGATCTTTACTTTAAGCATTGTTTACTTTACTTGCAATTTGCAATATTCAAAACTCTATTTTGGTTATGCTTGCGTCAATTGAATCTAAATTGTGAACTAGAATAGAATTATTGTTGAATTAAGTCCCCGTGGAATCGATACTAGATTATTTTGAAGGCCACTTTTCTACTTGATAGACCACATACACTTGTGTGTACGCTTGAGCATTGTCACGATACCTACTCTACTTTTATTCCTCCTTATAGAATGGTTTTGACTGAATTAAATAAGCAAAAGGAGCAATTGAAAAATCTTCTTAATAAAAGATTTATTCATCCTAGTGTTTATCCATAGGGTACCTCTGTACTTTTTATATGAAAGAAAGATGGGTTTCTTTAGATGTGTATAGACTATAGTCGGTTGAATAAGGTGGTAGTGAAGAATAAGGACTCTATTCCTAGGATTGATGATCTTGTTGACCAGCTTTAGGGTGCTAGGTTTTTATCTAAGATTGATAGTTGTTTGGGTTATCATCAGTTGAAAATTACGGAGGCTGATATTCCCAAGAATACTTTTCGAACCTACAATGATCATTATGAGATTTTCGTTATGTTATTTGGGTTGACTAATACTCCAGCAACATTTATGTGTCTTATGAATCAGGTTTTCAGGCAGTATTTTAATTTGTTTGTGATTGTCAATATTGATGATGTTCTTAGTGTATTTTAAGAGTGGGGAGGATCATGTCAATCACCTCCGAATTGTATTGCAAACTTGTAAGGATTAAGAGTTGTATGCAAATTTTCTAAGTGTGAGTTTTGCTGAATTATGTGACTTTTCTGGGACATGTTTCTAGTAAGGGGATAAAGGTGGATCCATAGAAGTTTGAGGTAGTTAAGAAATAACCTAGACCCATGAATCAAATTGATATTAGGAGCTTTTTGGTTTTGGATGGGTATTATAGATGATTTATGGAGAAATTCTTATCTATTATTGCTCTGTTGATGAAGCTAACTCAAAAGAAGGATAAGTTTTTATGGTCAGATGCCTTTGAGGGTAGTTTTGAGTAGTTGAAGGATAATTTAACCACTATGCCAGTTTTCACCTTACCCGAGGGTACTAATGGTTTTGTGGTGTTTTGTGATGTATCCCGTGTGGGACTGATCTATGTTTTGATGCAGCATTGTAAGGTTGTGTCTTATGCTTCTTGGCGGCTTAAGGTTTATGAGAGGAATTATATGACTCATAATTTAGAGTTGGTGATTGTGGTTTATCCTTTGAAAATTTGGTGCCATTATCTGTATGGGGTACATATCAATATCTATTCAGATAATAAGAGCTTGTAGTATGTGTTTAAGAAGAAGGAGTTGAACCTCAGGTAGAGGAGATGGCTTGAATTATTTAAGGATTATGACATGAGCTATCACTACCATCCAAGTAAAGCTAATATTGGTGTTGATACTCTCAGCATGTTGTTTATGGGGAGCTTATCCCATGTTGACATAGAGAAAAGAGGATTAGTGAAGGACATTCACAGGTTGGCTAATTTGAGAGTTCATATTTTGGACTCTAATGATGGAGGAGTTGTTCAGGAAGTGGTTAAGTCATCTTTTGTGCTGAGGTGAAGAAGAAACATGTTTTGGATCCTATACTTATGCACATTAAGGATGATGTAGGACAACAAACTGTTATGTCTTTCGAGATTAGGGGTGATGGTATTTTGAGGTACCAAGATAGGATGATTGTTCCTAATGTTGATAGGCTACTAATAACGCTCATCTATATTATTCAATTTGGTAGAGGACAGTCATTGTCAATAGCTCAACTTATGTTGAGGTCGAATCCATGAGGAGGAAAATTAAATTTCTAGTCCTATAGGTGTTAATAGTTACTAAAAGATACCCGTAATGTAAACAAAGCAAATTACAAGATTTAAAGTGGGGGTAGTTTGGAATATCATTTTCTCAACGTTTAATAGAGTCAACAAACTAAGGAAACACTTGTAATTGAAAATTCAATGTCAGAAGGACTTGGGATTATGTCTACCTAAGGGGAAGTTATGCATAGGAACATGATGATTTGGTGCAAATTCTTGTTATTGACGATATGGTAGGCCAAGTTGAAGGTCCTTGAGGCTAGTTTGTCAATAAAACTTCAATAACATCACTTGTTTACCCTTTCGAGTACCTAACAAGTGTGTCAATTTCAACCATCTAATACCTCAATTGGGCATCCCTATTTCTAGGAAGATTTCCAAGACATAGCTAACTTTCTACTCACCCTTATTTCTAAGATGGTAAAAGATAGCAATCTACATCCATTATTGTCCACTATTGCTTTGGTACCCATATCCCTCTTTATAGGATGATATGGGCTCCTAAAGTTTACCCACATCCCTCTTTCAAAGATGATGTGAGCTCTCAAGAGCTGGGGGTTTTTGGGTGCTTGGGGTTTTCACCCATAAACCCCAACTAATTCAAACAAACAATAGTAAAACCCATCATTAACAAACTAGAACCTACACAAATATATCACAACCCACACATAATTTCCCTTTAGTTCAACATAATTCCAAGTAAAATAAATTTATCTACTCATGAAGTAAAGAGGAAGAAATATACCAAAAGGTTCTTTCAAAACATCCATAAAAATGGAAAGTGAGAAGATTCTCCCAATTATACTTTAATTCCACTAAATTCAAATACACAGATTTCTCCAATTAGTAAGGTTACAAGTTTGCCAAATTTAAAATTTTCAAAGTGTGATTTATCAAATGGAAAAGGGGTTTTGCAATTTAACGGATTTAGGGTCGGCTTGGTAAAATTAGACAAATTCCCCTGGAAAAATCCTGATAAGCCGCGATAGAAGTAGTGTATCCACGATTGCGGCTATCGAGACCGTGATAATCTCACCGCAATCATGGTTCCTTGACCTGACTTGACTAGCCGTAATCACGGTACTAAGATTGCGATTGTGGTAACTTAGATTGATTTTTTCTTCAGGTCTTCTAGGTGCACTTATTTTCTCCTTTTTGATCTTTTTTAGTTAAAATCCATATCACACCTTCTCATAATCTATATGCCTGCAAAATATGGAAATTAAGGCATTTAATCACAAATTTGTCTCACTCATACATTCAAATTGTGGTAGTGTTCATGAATTATAAGTGCAGATGAGTGGCAAATTCACCACTCAGCATAACTCCCTACTTAGATCTTTGCTTGTCCTCAAGCAATACTACCTCATACCATTAGACAATGCACATTTAAGCCACTTTTATACAACCCAATGATCACAATGACTTCAAGCTTAGTTATTACCACAAGTAGCTCTTCAAATATAGGCAAAACTATTCTCACGACACCCCTCAACATGAAATGTAATTCAAAAGCAAAGGACTTTACAGAAAAAAAATTCAAAAACTACTCACACTTTAAAAGTGACTCTCTATGAATCTCAACTCCACTATACTCCGTTTGCCTCATTTTTCAAAATATGGCAGTGTCGCCCACCTCAAGTAGTTCACATGCCTCCTCACAAGGAAAATCCCACACACACCAAATTATCACATATGCAACAAGAGATCGAAGTGTGAAAATCTCTTTCACAAATACTCTCAATGCTAAGGAGCACCATACTATAGGCTTGCCTTTATTTTCACTCACCTCTACGATGAATGTTCTTGGTTGTAGATCTCAAAGTGTTTTTTGAGCTTGTAATGTAGGTTCGGGGAAGGGTAGGGTATCATTTAGGACAAAGTGGATACACCGTCCTTGAACATCTACATCATATTATTTCATCCTTCCAACTTTTTGACCATGGACCACTTCTTTTGATTCCACACTTTACAGGAGCCTATTTTAACTACCTTGATTTTCACAACTTTTTGGAGGCATCTTTCATTCGAGTATCTATTTTTCAATCTATGCCTCATTTTTCTTTTCATCTTACCTTTCTTTTTTAATTTCTTATCAATTGCTCAGCTCATAGGTATCCACTTGCACCACCATGGCCCAAAGTCAACTCTTTCAAACCCATCACCCCTAACTTAGGCATTTAGCCTTAATTTTTATTTTTATGTTCAAGGAGGGTAGGGTTAAAGAGAGGGAATAACGTTTAATGGATCAATTCTTATAATGTGGTTGCCAAAAAAATATTTGAAGGCTCGAATCCGGTAACTAAGGGTGCTATCCTAAGCATGGGTAGTCTATTTAGGTTAAAGTAGGTTCCTATGTTCACAAAGGGGTTCAGTTTTCCTTCTAACTAGAGAGAAAAATATAGTATCTACCAATTTATACGAGCCAAAATTTTTTAGTCACAAAAAAAGTAAAGTATTTTTACAAGGTTGCTCACGTGTGTGCCCTTGATTTTCGAACCTTTTTTAGATAGGGGGGAGGAGTTTGCTTCGCATTTGTACCAGGCACAAATTTCTCTTTATGGCACTAAATCAATATGATGTTTCATATTTCGTCTTTAATACGAGGAAACCATATGGCTACTCATACTTCACCATATGTAAAAGTTCGATCCCAAATCCAAAATGCTACGGGTACTCAAACTTCTCCAGCATTTATAGCGTTGATGCTATGGGTACTCAGACATCCCCTACATCCATGGCTCAAAACCCAATCACAATGATTTTTCCTTAAGAATGTCATCACTCAATCTATCATAGGGAAAGGATCATCCGATATCACCATAAGTGAAATAAAAATAAATTACAAATCTAAAAACAAAAACAAAATGACTAATCCATGAAAATGTGGGCACCATAAGAGTGCCAAAGAATTACACCCAATCAAAGAAAAATAAAAATCATCCAAAATGTCATCAGAACATCCAGAAATATAAAAATAATACAGGCCCAAATCAACAAATACGGATACATACACCCCCAACTAAAAATCTTATAGTGTCCTCACTGCATAAATAATAAAGAGTAAAGAGAGATAAGGGTGCTCCCTGAAACCGCATCAAGAACTGCTCTCTCCCTCAGACTCTACATCATCATTTGCATATTCATGCCCTAAACACTCCATTGAATCCTCATCATCACTCTCCACTCGGGGGGGAAGGAAGTCTATATGGGGGTTTTAGGAACTTCCAAAGGACCTTTACCCCTTTCCATATCTTGCTAAAAAATTTATCCCTCTTCTTCTCCCTTTTCTCCATCTTTTCATGCAAATCCTAGAGCTCTCTGTGAAACTCTACCAAAGATGAGTAGACCCTCTCAAGCCTAGCAATGGTGGATCCCTGCATATTCTGGTCTTCCAAGTACCTCTCATAATTAAAGTGGTCCATATATGAATAAAGGGTGGTGGAGGGATCTCCCAGACCCTAGGGTAATTCTGACATGAGCTCCCTAATGTCCCTAATATCAACAATAATATCCTTAAGAGGCCTTATTGTGTATGGACTATAAGAGTCAGCCTCCTCATATGTCAACTTTCCCAAGTCGATTTTTCTCTTTTTTCTTTTGCCTGAAGTGCCCTCACTTTGAATTTTGAGAAGGTAGATGGGGATGCCAAGGTGTGCACAAGTATCTTTTGAGTACTCCTTAATTATTGGTCACCTACACAACTCTGTATTCAAAGAGGGGAAAGAGAGGTGTGTACCTCCATGGTTCTTGAAAAATTTAAACTCCGAGAGCACAAGTCGACCAACATTTAATTGAATTCCATCTAAAATAAAAGAAACTATCCTAGCCTGAAAATATGGAACTATTGTCATATGGGTGCAAGGGGAGACCCAGCTCCAAATGATAGTCAACAAAATCTAAGCCTCGATAGTGAAGTCATTCACTGATATATTCCTCTTTGTCGCTGCCCAAAAGGCCTCGTTTATCGGACATAGCCTTGCTGCCATCTAGCTTCCCGACTCACACCCTTTTACCTCAAATTTATCCATGTTTGCTTTTGGGATCCCATATTTATCATTGATTTGCTCCACCCCAATGTCCACCTCCTTCCCTTGGATCATGATAATCTTGATCGATGGGTCTGACAAGGATAATACACTAAGGTTTGAATAGAATTCCCAAACCTATTATTCATTGTCCTTGCAAGGATTTGTGGCAAAGCACCTCTACCCAATGGCCATAAGTCTACCATGAAATATTTGAAGCTTTTTTGACACTTTCTCCGCCCATATTCCATTCTCCTGAAGCAATTTTGTGCTCAAAAGATCACCACCGAATAGAGTGTGGCACTCGGGGGCTATGAATTAAACTTAATTGTAGTCTTCCATGATATGATCCTGACACACTAATCATCGACATTTTCATGCCCAAACTATGTTGTGTTGTCCACTAACCCCATAGGATGTTTACTTGTTGGTGTTTGGACAAGAATTTAAAGTTCAAAATTTGTGGTAAATGTTGGAATTCATCCTTAGATATAGCGATCGCAGGTCCTATATCTGCAATTGAGGTTCCGTGATTGCGATCCTAATGACCACAATCACAATATTTGAGACTGGTTTAAGACAAAATTTTCAACAATCCAAAAATCCAAATTCTAAGCCAAAACATGTTCCATAACAAGAATCAACGGTAAAATTATTGAACAAGATTACTAGGTGCTTGATTATACCTTTAGAATGTGAAAACAACTACATATGAACTCATTTGGGCATTTGATCGAGCAGTTTACGTGAACTCTACATTTTACTCAATTTCACACACAATTTGGGTACTCAAGACCTCCAAACATATATGCACACCATTTCTAGAAGCTAATCACCACACAAGTTTAATTGAACAAGTATTTAAGCATGAAAATCATAATTTTAGGTCTTCCCTATAACATTCATTCTATGGCATATTTCTAACAATTAAAGTATGGATCCACTACCCTTACCAGAGAAAATGATGTAAGATGGGTGCTTAAATGCTTTTGAATGCCCAAAATAAGCCTAGAGGTGGGTACAAATTAAGAGAAAAGTTGAGAAGGGAGTGTGGGGGAAATAGGAGTCCGATGGTCTTTTTAACCTATTTTGACTATGATTGTGGTCCAAGTATCTGCGATCACGACAAGGGGAGCGCGATCATGGCAACTGAGGGCATTTTTGCATCTCTATTTTCCCCTTTTTAGCTTATTATTCAATTTTGACACACTTTCCCCTGTTTAGTCCAACATGCAAAAATTTCACACTTTTCCCTTCTCAATCCTATTCAACACACTCCATAGTGCCACAAATGCATGGATTAATCAAATGACAAAATTAAAATCTACACTAAGAAATTAAAAACAAAGGATACGAGCAATATTTTTGGCATTTGTTGGTTGCCTCCCATATAGCTCCACAGTTATTGTCGTGGCACGATATCTTTCATATTTTTCAAGTTGGATCCTCAAGGGACCCATCATTCACTTCCCCATCTTCAACATCAATAGTTGATACCACTTGAAGTTCCACGGGTTGTTTGTTTGTTGTGTATATCCGGAAGGACATTTCACAATCATGAACTCTAAACTTAATTTTCCTAAGCTCTAAGTCGACAAGGACTCTTCCGGTGGGAAAGGAAAGGTTAACCAAGAATGATAGGCACCTCTTGGTCCATCTCAAAATTGAGAACCACAAAATCCACCGGAAGGATGAATCTATCCATCTTCAGCAATATGTCAAATAAAACACCAACTAGTTTCTTGATAGACCGGTCCGCCATCAAAAGCCTCATCAACAGTGGCATAGGGGTACTCAATACAAGCCTCCAGTATATCGTAAAAGCCATAAGAATACTCTAGCATTGAGGTCAAATAAAGCTTTTTTAAACTTATGTGTCCCGATGGTGCATGGAATTTTAAATGCCCCGAGGTCTTCCTTCTTTTCTGCTATTTGCACGACTCATGATGGTGATACACCCATAGGTAAATTCAATGGTGTCACCTTCAACAAGCTTTTTCTTCGATATCAATTTCTTCATAAGCTTAGGATACCTTGGAATTTCTCGGATTGTCTCAAGCAATGAGATATTGATAGAGAGGTTGCTAAGATTAGCCAAGAATTTGTTGCATATAAACAAGTCTGAAGATATCCATATCACTGTTCAGCATTGCAGCCTTACTTACATTCAATACCAAATCATGAAACAAACAAGAGGAAATTTCCTTAATCTAGCTCTCATGCTAGACACTAGCACCAAAGAATAATGAGACAATTGATGAAATTTCAAGGCATACTCCTTCATGCCCATCTTGCTCCGCTTCAAATTCACAAACTCATCTGCCTTCGCTTCCCTCAACACCTAAGGAAAGAAATGATCAAAGAAGGCACTAGAGAACTCATCCCATATAGCTGGCTCAACATAATCACCTCTTAATTTCTCTCACTCATCATACCACTGATATGCCACATCTTTCAACTAAGATGAAGAAAATTCCACACCCTCAGAATGGGAAGTATGCATCAACCTATTGATTTTCTCATCTTATTAATAAGCCCTTAAGGATCCTCGTCAACCTTAGAGCCAAGGAAGGTTTGAGGATCCACCCTCATGAATTATTTAACTCGAGTAACCTCTAGAAAGGAGCTACAGAACCACCTAACCTAATTGATGAGACTGGGAGGTCACCAACTGAGCAAATAAATGAATAGAATAATGGAACTCTGCATTAAAGATGTCTCCTTAAGGCATCGGGGCATAAGTAAAATTAGCTCAGGATTCCCAAGGATTACTGGAGAGGATTGGTATAACTCCACATAAGGCAGTTCAATCAGGAGTTGGGACCTTAGACTCTGTTTGTACTCCATACACCAGGAGATTTCCATCCATAACATCCTTAGGTAGGATAGAGGGTCCGGTAGAGTTTCTACAAATATCAGATCTTCGAGGAGACATAATCAGATACACAAATAAATCAGAGTTAGGGATATTCAAGATACCAAACTCTACAGCCTGATAATGGAACACAAAAAAGGGAAACATTCATAAATGACTAATAGCCTCTCCCTTCAAAGTGTGGCGTAATACACACCCATAAAATACACTCTACTAGACAAGGATTCGTGGACACCCAATGACCCTAAATTTGGCTTTGATATGAAGTTTGTCACAACTCGACCCTGGGCCTAGCCATGATGGGTATGTCAAGCCCATCGAGGGTTGGAGACCACGCTTATAGCCTGTCCACTCCAAGCATAAACCTAATAATTAAAAAGTGGAAGACAACCAAAGTATAAAGGTAAAACATTTAATGTAACTCAAAAATAACCTGTAAGAGTCAGCAATACCATCCAACCCACACATGTCCAAAAAAGCCTCTAAACCAATCCGAATATCAAACTGGGTCAGGACATGCCCCCGAACATCACAGTGACAATGACAATGATAATGTTAATGTGAATAATTTAGTTCAAAAATATGGAAAGAAACAATTGAATAATTAAGATTTTTGGAGAATAGAAGCTCATCACTTTCCCGCAAACCCGATAGACGATCCCAACACCTAACACTACCCAAACTAACAAAAGACATCCCTAGGACCCTATTTCATAAAAAGATGTAACATTCGGTGACGACTAGCGGGGTAAGCATTTACATGTAACTCAGGTTAGTGATAAAATACAATTTAAAAATCAACTCCATACTCAGCGTACATTTTCACATACATATATATAGGATGCTGGGATAGGGAATAAGGTTTAGCATGAGATTTAAAATCATTAACCTGGACTGTATAGCTCTAACCATCCTAAGGGAACCTATGGGCTATCTAGGTTCATCTCCTCTTGCTAAAAGGGCTCTAGCGCATGTTATCTGCACGAATCGGAGAAATCCAAGGATGGTCTAGAGAATCCATGACCCCAACTTTTCCAAAAAATATATATGAAGTGTGAACTATGCTCACGGCCACCAAGGACCACACGCCAGCAAACGTGGATTCTAGTATCGGTCCCCCTGGGACCTCCACCTTCCATGGCGAGCTACACAATCCCATTAATCCCAAATTAATACATTTAAATATAACCCGTCGATTTAACAAAAGAGTCATCCATTTAGGCATTTACTTAGTGGTATCATCATACCAAATAATTATGCTTGCCAGCCAATTCCATTACAAACCAAACCAATTATCCATAAGACTCCAAAGTTCCAATTTAAAATCCAACCATGGCCACCAAGGCCTTTCAAAAATGTTTTTATCCATTTAACCATTAATGTAATTCATTAGTTTAGAAAAAGTAGGCAAAACCATGTAACTGTCCATAATTCAAAATAAATTATGCAAGTGGGTTGAGGTTATTACCAATTCCAAACCAAAACCATAATTTTGGGGAAATGTGTGACCCTCATTCCATTATCCATACCCATGCACCTAATGAGTTACAAAATCCATCTATAAAGCATAAATAAATGTATGTAAGACATGAGAATACCATTTAAATAATAATAATCCAAAACTCAACCCAAATTCCAAAACCAAACATTAAAACCACATGATTACCAAAAGATTTCATGCTAAGAAAAAATACAAGTTTTAGGGATGAGATACATGCCTAAAGACACCAAAAATTTGGGGAAGAGACCACACTTTGAGCTCAAGATTACCAATCCTTAGAAAACCTAGCCTTATTTTTTATTGAGAAATTTTGAGAGAGAAGAGTATTTTATGATTATATTTAACTGGTGGAAATAGGGCTAAGGGAATGTTTTAAGTCATAGGAATAGTGTAAGAAAAGGGAAAAGACCAATTTACCCATAAAGAAAATCATGTTGGAAAAAAACTCCCAATTGCTACAGGTCTCGTAATGACTCGTGATTACCGACCACGAGTCATCACCACGACTCATAGTCTAGGTAGTAACTCATGGACACCTCACTAGTTTGGTCATTAGTCCCACCCAACGAATTGTAACCAGACTTTATGACTTACGGGGTCCTACTTGTACTTATGATAGAATTATAGGTAATCCTCACTGGTTTGACTATGACAGGTGTTGTATGACTCGTATAGAGTGACTACGGCTCATAGGGTCTTAGTCATAGCTTGTATAGGAGCTCAACACATATGTAATTTTTAGAGTCGAAAACCCATAGTACTACATTACTTGCCCCCTAGAATCAATCGTACCCGAATGAGGAGTCTAGGCACCCATTAGCACAATAACAAGAACGAATCCAACCACAAAACCTAAAACAAAGTTTGAAAAGTGTTAAGATCAAAAAGAGAACCCGTACCTCAAACACTTTCATCCAACGCAGTTAACAATAATAGGTATTTGAACTTTGTGCCCTCATCGGCTTCCCAAATTACTTCTTCGACCTTTTGATTCCTCCAAAGGAATTTTACCAAAGCCACATCCTTATTCCTTAATACAGACTTGCCTTTCCAAAATCTTAATCAAGACTTCCTCATAAGATAATGAATTTGAAATACCAACATTCCCAATAAGAAAAACCAAAGAAGGGTCATCCACATACTTTTTCAACATCGACATATAGAAAACCAGATGAAAAGAACCTATGCTCGCAGCAACAATAATTCATAGAAAATATCCCCAACCCTGCTCAAAATCTAATAGGGAACAATATAATAGAGAATAAGCTTTCCTTTTTTTCCAAACTACATCACTTCTTTTATAGGAGAAACTTTCAAGAACACACAATCGCCTATATCAAACTCCAACTCCTTTCACCTGCAGTCGCATAAGACTTTTGGAAACTTTGAGATATCTTAAGTCTTTCCCTAATTACCTTCACCTTCTCTATGACTTGGTAACCCTAGTTAGGACAAAACAACATAGTCTCACTAACCTCAAACAACCTAATGGGAGACTTACAACTCCTACACTAAAAATCCTCGAGTGAAGCCAACCTAATACTATAGTTATAACTGTTACTCTATGAAAATACAATAAGAGGTAAGTTATCCACCCTTAAAGTAACCACACAAGCCCTTATAATATCCTAAAAAGTTTGAGTAGTCTTTTACATTTGTCCTTCCATTTGAGAATGAAAAACAGTGCTAAGGTTTACCTTCGTCCCCTTAACCTTTCACAAATGAATGCCAAAAGTGAGAAGAAAATTACGTACCACGATACAAATGATTAACACCAACGCTCCATGAAATTTGAATTCTCCTCAATAAACAACTTAGCATAATACTCTCTAGAGTAGGTAGTCCTTACCAACAAAAAATGAGAAAACTTTGTCAGCCTATCTATAATGACCTAAATCAAATCATACTGATTAAGAGATCAGGGAAAACTCGTAACAAATTCCATATTGATCATCTCCAACTTCCACATCGGCAAATTAATCTCTTGAGACATGCCACTCAACCATAAGTAACCTTCACTTAATGTCAAACCATGCACTTAGCCATGAAGTTAGCCACATCATTCTTCATATTGTTCCTCTAATAAATTTTCTTCAAATCACGATACATCTTTATCAAAACTTGATGAACTGTATACCTCAACTCATGATCCTTAGTCAAAATCCTTTTTCACATCCCATCAACATTAGGAAGACATAACTTATCTTAGAACATCAAGATACCATCTCCACTGATCTCAAAGGCCATAATCTTTTATTGTCCCACCTCATCCTTAAACTATAAAGAATGGGATTTAAATCTTGTTTCACCTTTACCTCAGCACCAAGAAATGATTTAACCATACTTTTTGACCATACCTAACCTTACTTTTCTTATTCAAACCCTTCTTCATGCCCATTTTAAACTATGCACTCCTATGATAGCCACCCTTAACTTAGGCAATTTGACTGAGTTGAGATGCATAGTGTCCAACGAAGGATCGGGGACAAAATAGATTCATTGTAACTAAAGGGGAAGGTGACAAGGTAAAAACATGAAAATATACCAATTTAAGCACAAATTAGGGATTAAGGGATACTTATTTTAAATTGGTTAGTCTTTTAGGCTAAGAGTGGACTTGTTAAAAAAAATGGCCAATGATTATGTCCCAACCAACTATCCCTTAACCTAGGCAAGACTAACTAGGCAAGTTCTAGATTAAATGCACAAAGTGAACTATGTAAATGCCTCGCACACACATAGTACAAGGTTATATTATTAACTACTTCCTATCCAGTTTATGTAATGCCAAGCTTTGATTATTTTTTCCCTAATACTAATGCCATAACTAGATTCAAACAATGTCCATTACATATACTTACACACACAACTCACAAAAATTTGGAGGAGTATCATTTTTTTAAATACTTAAGAACTCAAAACAAAAACATGTCAACTACACTTAGGTTCCTTAATTTTCTTCTAATTGAACATAAACAACAAATAACATATATTATGACATAAACAATACCTAGACATGTTGGTTCTAACTAACATAAAGTAGTCAATATAAAAGAAACATGACAACAAAAGCCCTCAATTATGGTATACCCCTACACCCAACTAAAAGTTTATGCATTTTCCTCAATGCATACTAGAAACTAAATAATGAAAGAGTGTAGAGACATACTTGCAACACTCTAAGCTTTAGAAGCTAGCTTGGCCCCATTTGGGGCATCACGTGGCTTATTACTAAGGAAAGGTGGTGGTGCGTGACTAAAAAAGGCACCCAATACCATATCAGCATGATTTCTCTCATTAATAATAAGTTGAACCCTCAATACTGTAGTGGCCTTTTTAAGGCTCATTAAAACTCTTCAGAGTCACCTAACTCCTCTACCTCACGTCTTCTCTTAGCCCCTACAGATTAGGCCTTATAATCCTTAGAAACCAAATCAAAAAACCATAGATGGAGGTCTAGATAGTGGTTGCATAGAAGAAGGAATCACCAGGGGGATGATTCGAATATGGCTCTCACATAATAAACAGACCTCATATCTTAATGTAGACACTTCCTCATCAAGGCCCAACAAATAAGATACCTAGACCTCTTGAAGTCATGCTTCTATATGGGTATTAAAACCATCAATCCGCCCATATATCTCTCTTGTGAACCACTCATTGGCAACTAGTATCCTTCCCCTAACTCTAGCACTAAAAGTCTCTGATATGGTCCAGACCCATGGCCCAATTTGACTAAATAATATGGCCAACTAGGTCTCTATCTATTTCTAGAAAACATCCAACTCTTGTTATAGATCTACCAACTACTGTAAAAACTCTCGATACATATAACCAAAACCTATAACTAGTGGGTGAGGGGGCAAGGTAGAAATTGAGGTGGGACTAAAGTGCCTGTAGCCCCCTTAGTGCCTATACTAGTAGTAGTAGGCTCTTCCCACTAACTGTTTTTATCAGTATCACCAACCAATGTCGGCCTCTCAACCTGATCGACTAATATAAAAGGCTCTTCAAAGTGGGCCACACCCAAAAATATGAATGACTGTTCTTTCTATAATGCAATTAGGAATATCCGACATGCAGATGGCCTCGACCCTCTGATCAACCTCAAAAATAGTCAGCACTCTAGTTATTTCATATAATTATTACACTAAATAAGGGAATGAAACAATGGTGAACTTCCGAAATTCCCTCTAGTGGGTCTCATCCCGGATCCACCTAGCAAAGTCAATATCATAGGTAGCTATTAGGATGGAAAGAAGTACAACTCTATCCCAAGTGAACATGTTAACCGTAGATGTCAAACTCAAGTGGTTCCTCACTATTGTGCACCAAAACATTATTTTAAATTGTAGCAATGCATTTTTAATCTTACCCTTCCCCTCGACCCAAGAAGAATCAGTTTCAAACTTTGCAATCTGGTCGGCTACCCATCTAAGCTCCTATCTATCCAACTATACTCTATACACCCTCTTCTCAGCACCTTGCATCATATGCCTACTCCTCACCATCCTCAAATAATAATCAAAATCAATTGTTGTGGCTTGCCCCATAAATACTAGATCAAACAAGAACTGCCTAATCATCTCCTTTAAAATATTGACCCTAACCACTCAGATGAGTTTGTACATCACTAGGGGTTGATCGACTCCTCTCCCCTCAAAAATAAACCAACACTACAGATAAAGAATTGAGCTCTTGAACAATCTTCAAGTAGTAATAACCAAAAGGATGGGTCATCAACCCAAGCCAGTACCTTTTAAATAACATTTATAAGTTTGGAGAACCTTCTAAAGCAGCCAACTTAATTTAGATATCCTCCAAAATACCACTCTATGGTCAACCCTACTCGATAATAGTGCTGTCTTTATCATAAATACTTTGCATCCCCTATACCCACCATTTCAGATAAACCTAAAAATGTGGGACTGTAGAGACATGTGTGGACTCTGACTCCAAAGCAGTAGAAGCTAAAGCAGTAGTAGCCTGAGTAACATCATTTCCCACATCATACTAGGGTACATCTAAGCCAGTTGCAGTCTCACTCTCACCTGGACCTAATATAGACTCTGATCTCTTCTCAGACTGAGGAGCTAGATGAATCCTCTTCCTCACTAGAACTAGAACAATACTCATCCTCTCCATTATAAGACTGGGGGAGTGTGGTAGTAAATTCATAGTTAGTATCATCTAGGGCCTAGTCTAGACAAAATGAGGTGGTAAAGTCCGGGGCCTTAACTGTAATACCTATAGTGGTGAGGTATGAGATCCTAATGAAATAGTAAGTAGTTCCATTTGAGAGCCCATCTGAGTATCTATCATGGTTGTATCCTACCTCTGTGCCTGGCCTAAGTCTGGCATGGGACCAAGAGCGTACTATCTATACCCACAAGTTACTCCTCGATGGTTCTACTCCACTCAGGAGACTCGGCTCTCAACCTATATTGTACTTTCTTCTTTGATACAACTATGGGTGCTGTAGAACCTGTAAAAAGAGTTAGTAGTGATTGAAACACAAAATGGGAACAAGAGCTGAGAAGAAAATTATATTCTAGCTCAGAGGCTACCTACGTCCCCTAACTACGAGCTGTAGGTAGTACTAATGAGGCCATAGGTGGCCTTCGTAGGCAGTAGAAAAATCCCTAAACCTTTAAGTCATACATCTACATGGCCACCTACGGGCTTGTAGATACCCCTTACCTGCTCATAGGTAGCTTTTGTGGGTTCAAGCTGGGGTATGTCAAATTTTTCCCAAAATTCCCATCCAACATAGATAAATTTCCAATTTTCAAATTAGATTGAATCACTACAACATGCATCACTTAAATTTCCATTGGTATTTCCATATTATTTGAGTTAGTCAACTTCTACTTCCACTTTTAATTATGATCACGGGCTTCCCATACCAAAAATCATGAGGAAAATTAATTTTCCCTATTTTTAAGCTCCAAATATTTCAAAAACTAAAAGAATTTAGTAAATTAAGGTTTATGTTACTTTCAATTTCAAGTTTGATGTTTATGCACATGTTTTCAAAATGATTGTGAGCAAGAAAAGCCTTACCTTGAATGTAGACTATAGAAGAAGAAGATGAAAACTTGATGTAGCCCTAGGTTCTTAGTGTAATACGTGCATATGGGGTTTTGTGGAATGTGTTTTGCCTTTAAAACTTTGGAATAGGAGGTGGAGAGTTTGAAATTATGTGGTAGAGTATAACTGATGATTTGAAGGTTTAAAGGCTGGGTTTTAGGGTTTTATGTACCCTAGGTTGCCAATCCAGACTGGGTTAGAAAAACATGACCCATACAAGGCTGAACTTTATATAAGGCTGAACTTTCATAAACATAGAGGCATAATTCATTAACTCATTCATTTTAATCATTCTCAAGTGTGAGACATCACTCCACTCAAAATTCAACTTCTTCAACACCAACAGTGCCTTTTTCTTAAGTTTAACCAAAACGTGGTTTGCTTTGCCGTACACAAGCTGGTAAGGTAAGGTACCTATAGGAGTTTTGTCAATAAGGTAGGCCCAAAGTGCATCATCTAGGTTTCTCTGCCAGTAAATCTGATTGGCATTCACAGTCTTCAATAAAATAGAATTGATCTTAAGATCGGAGACCTTAACCTACCCACTTGTTTGTCGATGATAAAGTACTGCCACCTTGTGTTTCACACCATATTTCTCAAGTAGGTATTTGACTAGATGATTCCAGAAATGGGACCCACTATTATTAATGATAGCTCATGGAGTATCAAACTGAGAGAAAATGTTCATCTTCAAACATGTTGTGACACTTTTACCCTTATTATTGAGAAGTGGAATTTCTTACACTCACTTAGACACATAGTCAACTGCTACCAAAATGCACTTCATCCCATGCTCACTCATAAATGGACCCATGAAATCAATTCCCAACACATCAAAAAGCTCAATCTCCAAAATAGAAGTCATGGGGAGCTCATACTTCTGTGATATATTTCCCAACCGCTGGCATTATTCATAGGCTCAAGCATAGTCATGTTATATTTACAAATAAGAGATCAATAGTAACCATACTATAGAATCTTGTGGGACATAAGAGTACCTTCATGGTGACCCTTGACTGGAGATGAATAATATGCCTCAAGAATTCTTATCATCTCAACTTATTGAATACATCTCCAAATCATACCATTCATACACACCAAAAATAAGTAAGGCTCATCTCATAAGAACTTTTGTACCCATGCATAAATTATTTTTGCTGCTGAAATGACATTTCTTCTAGGATGAGGTGACATGCCAAATAATTGGAAAAATCAACAAACTAGGGGATTAAGTATTATAATTCTACCAACACACACAAATTTGTAAAAGTACCATTAATCTCAAGTTCATCCTCTTAGTTAAGCATTGCTTCCTCTTCTAGGCAGGATAGATGGTCTGCAACCTATTTTTTAAGCCCTTTCGGTCTTTACCTTAAAGTCAAGCTCTTATAGCAATAGCACCCATCAAATCAATCTAGGATTTATATCTTACTTCTCCATAAGGTACCTAAGAGTTGCATGCTCAGTATGAACAATGCCTTTATTCCAAACCAAATAGGATCAAAACTTCTAAAAATCAAACACCACCAAAAGCAAATCTTATTCAATAATTGTATAATTTTTTTGTATGGTGTTGAGTCATTTCTTGCATAATATATGCGATGAAGTATTTCCTCACATTTTTTCCTAGGACATCTCCTAGGGCCATACCATTGGCATCACATATCACCTCAAATGAAAGGGTTCAATTCAAAGACACAAAGCTAGGAGAAAAAATCAACCTCTCATTTAGGCACTCAAAGGCCTTGAGACAAGAATCATCAAAAACTAATGGATTTGTAATTTTAGACAAATTCTTGATGAACCGTCTATAAAAGCCTGCACGACTTAAGAAACTTTGAATACCTTTCACAGAAATCAGTAGAGGTAATTTTTCAATCACCTTTATTTTAGCTCTGTCAACCTCTATCACTTTCTTTAAAATATTGTGCCTGAGAATTATCCCCTCTTTAATCATGAAGTAACATTTTTTCCAATTCTAAACTAGGTTTCACTTCTCACATCTCTAAAGTGCATTATCCAAGTAGGCCAAATAGTCATTAAATGAGTCACCCACCATAGAAAAATAATCCATAAAGACCTGTATAGTATTCTCCACCTTATCAAAAAATATAAACATCATACAACACTAAAAGCTGGCAAGAGCATTACAAAGTCAAAGGCATCCTCTTGAATGAAAGTGTACCATGTAGACATGTAAAAGTGGTTTTCTATTGGTCTTTGGAGGAAGTAGAAATTTTAATATACCCCAAATAACCACTAAGAAAACAATACCATCCTCTACCTAGAAGACGATCTAACATGTTACCCATGAATGCCATATAAACGTAATCCTTCTTCATCCAAGTATTAAGCTTCCAATAATCAATACAAACTCTCCATTCCGTAATTGTTTTCATGGGGACTAACTCATTTTTCTATTTAGCGACCACAGGGATCCCACCCCTTTTGGTACACACTAAACGGGGCCCATCCACTTGCTGTCAGTAATAGGGTAAACCATACTTGTATTTAACAATTTAATAATCTCCTTCTCACCACCTCTTACACAGGTAAATTCAGACGATGTTGATGCTCAATACAAAGCAAACACTTTGATTCAAGATAAATCTTATGAGTGCAAATTCTTGGTGGAATCTCGATAAAATCTATAATAGTCCAACTAATGGCCCATTTAAATCTCTATAATACTCAAATCAAACCCTTAACCTGTGTATCCACTAAATTAGCAGAAATGATAAATGGCAAGGTATTATTGGCCCCCAAGAATGCATAATACAAATAAAAAGGAAGAGTTTTCAATTCAAAGACTAATAGCTCCTCAATAGATGGTTGAGCTGGTGGGGTCGCTCTATTCTTCAAATAAAGATCCAACTTTTTTAGGACATAAGAATAAGAACCTCTTCTACTAAGAGAACTCACCATCTCATCATACTCATCAATGTTGTTGCAATCAAAGTTCATGATCACTACCCCTAATGTTTAATGCAAAGTCCCTCCTCAATAAGTCAACTAATGCATCTTCATCTACAGTGTCTATCACAGACACCACCCACATATATTTTAGTTGTCATATCAACTGACACATATTAAAAGTAAATTATTTATCATTGAGCCTAAATTTTATCTATCCTATCTCTATGTCAACCAATGCCCTACCTGTTGCTAGAAAATGCCTTTCTAAGATGATAGAGACATAAAAATCTACCTCACAGTTGAGAATCATAAAATTAGTTGGGAATATAAAAGACTCTACCTTCACCAACACATCACACAATATACCAAATGACTTCTTCTCAATACGATCGACCATCAATAGTCTCATAAATGTCAACTTAGGTGACCCCAACCGTAACTTTTTGTAAATAATTAGCGATAATAGATTAATACTAGATTTTATCTCACATAATGTTTATGCAAAGTTAAAGGACCCAATAGTGCAAGGAATAATGAAAGATCTAGGATCCTCCTTCTTCTCAACTAAAGATCAAAAGCATTAGCACTGTAGTGGTGCATATTTTAAGCAGGCTCAAAACTTGTCATTCTCTTCTTAGTTGCTAAATCCTTCATGAACTTTACATAATTAAGAATCTTCTACAAAGCATCCATAAGACGGATATTCACAGAAAATTCTTTCAATATCAACATAAATTTTTAATATTTTACTTCTTTCTTTTTATTCTTCAACCTTCGAGGAAAAGGAAGGGCGGGTCTTGGAATAGTCTTCAAGATAGGTTCAACCATCTTACCTTTTCCTTTATAATTATCATCTCATTTTTCAACATCTATTGATTTGAACAACGTCTCACTATTAGTATCTAACTTCTCAGTTTCAACTTTGAGTGCATCATCAATAGTATCATCCTTTACCTAGTCAACTATAAGAATAGGTGGTTAATAGTAGCCTTTCCACTTTGAGTGGTGATAGCTAGGTAGTGACTTTTGCTCTTTATATTTTGAATAGTATTACTTAGAAGAGTATTTGGTTAACACTAATTCAATGTAGCCGACATCTAGCAAAACTATTTCTCAATTTGCTTAATTGTGTTATCATGAAGTCCCATAGTGGAATATACAGACCACTCTTATTCTTATAATCATCCTTTCTCCTTTGGTCTCCATCAAGCTCGCTGCTCCTATCCCTATACCTATCCTAATATTAGTTTTGACCTTAATTCCCTTGCCTCGAATTCTAAGTGTAGTGATTGGACCCTTAGACCTTGGGTTAGAAACCCACTATTTCTCTATCCAAGTACTTTGCTTCCTCCTCAGATTCAGACTTATCAATATAGAAACCCACTATATTGACCTTTTCTTCTTCCATAGTTGAAAACTAGTTTGTAAGAAACCCAATCTCCATCCTCAGTTATGCTACCTCTTGAGCCACTATCTCATCTAGGGCTCTATACTCACTAAAAGCACCAATAGCATAAGTACTGACTCCCCTATATGCCTTTTAAGTACGCCATCCTTGGTTGGTTTTAGTGATCCGATCTAAGATTTCCATAGCCATCTCCCAACGAAGACACATGAAAGCCCCACTAGTAATAGTATCAACAAATACTTTGGTGATTGCATTGAGGGATCTATAGAATATCTTGAGAAAGTTCTTCCTAGAAATTTTGTCATTGGGCACATTCATCATCTTATTCTTGAACCTCAACCAAGTCTTATATAGTTCCTTTAAATTCAATTGTCCAAAATTATAAATCTCATCTATCAATTGTAGCATTCAAGAAGGTTGGAAAAATCTATCTATGAATTATATCTGTAACTCATTATAAGTGGTAAAGGACCTACAAGGTAGTTCCCCTAACCATAACATCTATTCGCCTATAAGAGAGAATGAGAACAACCTAAGTCATAAGTCTTCCAGACTCAGCCGTGGTAGATTATATGAAGTTCAAATCTCAATGAAGTTCATAATATGCATGTTTGCAGCATCAGTAGGAAAACTAGCAAACACACCTTTCAGATTAAGAACCTAAATCATTGCCCTCATAATGTCAAATTTTGTTCCTTTGGGAAACTCAAGAGGAATGATAACTCTTATTTAGATCGGTTTAATATATCCCAAATCTTCTTTTGTAACACCATAAAATGGTAAGTAATGATAAGAAGGTGGTTGAAATCTATCTTTTCTAAGTCTATCCCTATCGAGTGCAGCTCGATAATCAACTACCTCATATCTAGCCTTTTCTTCAGTATATCGGGCTAGTACAAACGTCACATTCTCCTAAACTATCAACCAGATAGTAGTTTCCTCAACAATTTCATGAACACCAGTTAGAGGTGGTCAATCCAATGCATTTGGATCATTTTGTAGCCCTTCATGCTGGGCTCCATGCTCATACTCTTCTATCTTATAATTTTGTCATAATGTCTATTCAAGCTTAGCATCAATGTGAATCAGGGGATTGCCTTGACACCTAGTGGCAAGTATACACTAATATATATCTCAAAAGTAGTAGAAAAAAAAACTTTAATAACCTAAATGAATCAATCTATAACCATATTCCATGGAAATATTGCACAAATTACACCTCCTAAGAAGTATAATATGGTCACTTGTAAAATATAGAAACCAACAAGGTTGGGTTGATCCCATAGGGAATAGGATGAAAATCATTCTTACTAATGCGGTTAGAAAGCTCAAAAAGTAAATAAAGGGTTTTATAAGAACAATAGTAATAATATAAATGTTGGCAAGTAGGGTTGTTATTAGTATAAGACAATCACTAGGATTGTGTTTCCCTTAACGTCTTAACTTTACAGACTTATCATGCTTGTCAAACTATCTCGATGCCTGACATTTAGAATATAAAAAGCTATGTATCACCTAATAGACTCTTTGAACTCAATCTCTACCTCTATCTTGTTTTAATATTGAATATATGTGAGTTCATAATGTTTAAAACCATTAAAAAAGCAAACAAAATAAAGAAAACCATAATATATACATGAACACTAATTTAGAGTGACTTTGCATTTCCTTTTATTATTAATCCATCAGGGTTTCCATAACTCTAGTTATGGGACTTAGTTGTTCATGATTGAAAGATTAAACATAGAATTCATATTTAAAACATACAAATAATCTCACAAATAATAAGAATAAAAACCAAAATCTCAACTTTATATCAAACCCTTAAAACCAAGAACAAGAATTCCAAGACCAAAAGTGTATCTTAGAACTCAAAATAATGTAATAAGTGTATAGAGTGCATAACATAACAATTAAACATCTAATGGGTATCATAGTTACATCAAAAAACTTAGAAAACCTATCTTAAACAAAGTAGGAAACTAAATTCGCACCAATCTACAACCCCATTTACAGGTCGTAGGTAGTACCAATGGATTATTAGTGAGCTTGTAGGAAATTGAGGGATTTTCGGGTGTTCAGATCCCTACCTATAAGAGGTACCTATAGGTATGTAGGTAGTACCTACATCTCATATGTAGGATCCATAGGAGTAAGAATAGGACTTTAAATCTGCTACCTACATGGGCCTTCTATGAGCCCATAAGTAGTACCTATGATCCATAGGTAGGGTTCGTAGGTAGCCACTTTGCATCCGTTTATCACTTTTTTCTCCTTCTTTGCTTCGGACCTCGTTTTTATACAAAACCAACATAAAAACACATCATATCTTATAAAAACACCTACGTACTTTAATAATTTTCTAGTTTTAAGTGTAGAAAGTTCCATGAAACCATGGCATATCACAAACCCAAACACCATCCAAAGTTCCAACTGGAAGCTTGACTGCTCAAATAAACACCAAACATGTCTACTTTACTCAAAAATTACGTCTATAAGTTAAGTGGATTCCTACAATACTCATAT
Source organism: Capsicum chinense (assembly GCA_026120095.1). Taxonomy (NCBI): domain Eukaryota; kingdom Viridiplantae; phylum Streptophyta; class Magnoliopsida; order Solanales; family Solanaceae; genus Capsicum; species Capsicum chinense. The sequence continues at coordinate 155,243,168 of JAPEIP010000006.1, read as the reverse complement.
TGCCATATAAAACTCTGGGTCAAAAATCGTGTCAAAATTAGGCCCAAGGGGACCTCTAATAAATTTTTAAAATTGAATCCATCACAAGGTCTCTCAAAAGATAAGGAATGTGTGCTCAAAATTTAATCACCAATAAATTTTCAATTAGGACCCAAATCAACCTCAACAGCTAAAGAAAATAAGAGGAAAAATTGAGAATTTAAAGAAGGATTAGGGTGGATACCTAGCCTTAACTTTTCCAACCAAAGATCTACTTCAAAAAAGGATCTCCAACTTCATTCAAGCTCACACAAGTGAAAAAAAAAGAGGTTTTAATCTTAGAAAAATGGCTAGAATTGATGGAAAAAGATATTTATAAAAATATCAAAGATGGTTTCTTAAGCGGCTATTGCTTAAGCCATCAAGGGATCACTTAAGAGGCTATCACTTAAGACATCAAGGGATAACTCAAGAGGATATAACTAAGTCATCAAAAGGTCTCTTAAGAAGCTTTCAGTTAATCCATTAAGGGGAATATTAGCAGTTATCTCTTAAACCATCAAGGGGTTGCTTAAGCGGCTATTGCTTAAGCTGTCAATGGGTCACTTGAGATTCATTTGCGATCCAACAAAAGCAAATTAAAAATACTAGTAGGCTAATTTTGATATTCTATACTCAATGGCGACGTCAGACTTTTAAAAAAGAATTATTTTTGAATAAATTATCCCTTGGGTCCTCTTTAGGCCAAATTGAGCTAGTTTTCAAATGATAGGTTGAAATATAAAATGAAGGCTTGAAACCTAAACTAAAAACACTACCAGTCAAAATTCAATATTTAGAAGCTAATGAAACTATCAAAATTGTCATATGAGGCTCGAATCACAAAATGTTACCGCAGTCAAACCTATCCTTTTAAGATACTCAAAATGTCAAAATCCAATAAACCACTTTTGAAAGAATCAAGGACCATGCCAACCATACTTGCAACTCATAAATCAGATAAGGCAACCACGATGAGGGGAAAAATGGTTAAAACAAAATAATAAATTTCAATGCGAGGCTAATTACAGAAATATTTTTTAAGAGGGGATTAATCTCCCCCTTGATATTCATAGGAGTTTGATGATTTTGGGTTAGTATTTAAGGACCTTTGGTTTAACATATGGTTGGTCTATAAATGATTCCTCTTCTTGTGTCAACCTTTATCTTTTACCTTATTTTATTTTGATTTTCGTACTTGTGTTTAATTTTGTATTTTTGTGGTGTATGTAGAAGGCAATATTAATGCAACTGAATATATCCTACTTGGTATGTTTAATTATCTGTATAGTGAGATATACTCTGAGATCCTTATAGAGGTCTAGTTTTAGAGTCCAACAAAACTAGCAAATGTAAATATTTATACTTGGTTGTATGAAAAGTGTAACTATTTCAATCGAAAAGAAAGAATACAACATAAAAAGTAAAATTGCATGTCTAGAAAAAACTCTATCTCATATGAAATAATTTCATATCTTGATTTCTATCATATGTCCAAATGGGCCCATAGTGCATTTTTATTTACCTTGGTGATTGATGTGCTATTGTAATATAGGTCTTTCGATGCTTAAAACAAGAAAAATATGCAAGTTTCTGATGTTATTTTGTTATATATGATGTGTTTTGGGTATGTTTTGTAGGAAATCATGTTTTGGGAGTTAAGTTATTGTAGAAGACTTAAAAAGGTATTTTGGTTTCTTTTTGGAGCAATTATGGATGTTCATGACACTTTCCGGCTTGTTCGTGATCAAAGTAAGTTTGAGAATTGAAGAAGAGCTAAGAAGATGACTCCAAGCACTTACTACGTTAAAATATGGAGCACAAGTAGGACCTATGGCCCACAAGTAGGAAAAGCAAGTGCCAGAAATCCACAATCTCAGGAGATAACTTGTAGGATTTTTTGAATTCTGTACCTACGCCCTATACCTGTGCTCGCCCTGCTGACTAATGATGTCTAAGAAACACATCCTTTTAGATGATTATAGGGTCATTGTCAAGATATAGTAACCCAACTAAGGTTGGCATTGAATCCCAAGGGAACGCTTGGCTTTGTAGATTTCAGCAATTGTTGTTAATGGGAAAAATAGGAAAAGTAAACTGGGGAGTTTATTTATAGTAATAGAGAGCAAGGAACTGTATTAAATTGGTTGTAACTAGAATAGGAGAACACTAGGATTGAATTCCCTCTAGATTCTCAACTTTGTAGGCTTATCGTGCATTGTTGAACCAATCTAATAAGTTATGTACCTTCTATAGTCTTTTGGATGAGAAGAAAGATTTCACCCTTTACCTTTTGAGTCTTAGGGTGTCTCACTACCAACCCTTATATTGATCCCAGTTAACTATTATCTTTTGAGTCTCTATTTATTATATGAAACCCAACCATCTAACTAAGATATAACCTAGAAGCATTGATCAACAATTAAACTCCAAATTACTGTTGTCTTTATCTTTTCCTAGTCACTACTCCTTTTTTGGAGTAGGTAGCAGTATCTAGGTAGGATCCTAATGTGTGCATCCATTAATAAATCTGGTATAATGAAGACAAATCAATGCATACCATGGGTATTAGTTCAGATCAACAATCGTACTTCCTGCTTTTGGGTGTATTTAGGCACTCTAGTATTACTATTCGAGCTTATTTTGCCTTGTTTTGAGGATTACTTGAGTTATTAAGGTGTTTATATTGATATAAATAATCATAGATGTGATAAATTATGTGATTACAATGTGCAAAGTGTATTCCAAACAAGTTTGGCTTTAATTGGATCAGTTAGAGTTCAATCGATGAAACTAGTGTTACTAGCTTGAGTTAGGTGCTTTTCTAGTCTATTTTGTTGTATTCTATGATGTTTAATGTGTTCTAAATGGTTTTAATGGTGCCATTATATATGTAAAAACTTTTTGGTATTGTACTAAGTTAAAGTAAGTATAGTATAGAGTTGAAACATGAAGTGGAAGATCATGGAGATCAACCTAGTCTAAGCTCTTATTTTTTATTCATTGTAATGGATGTTATGTTATTTGAACCTATAATATGTGAGGTGTTTTCTTGTAGGATCTTTTTTTAGCTGTTTATGATGATATATAGATGAACTGGAGGCTGGAAACCAAGGGAAAGACACCATAAAGTCAAGGATAAATGGAGGAATGTCCAACACTTAACCAATTTTTGAGACGCAAATTCCAGAGAAGTGTCACAATAGGGGCGCGTTGTGTCCCCCATTTGGCTCAATCCAGCCTCTCATAGTGACCCCCATTTGACCCAAGATAGCCTTGATTCGTAACCCTTAGTCAACTCAAGCCAGTACCATATCGCGACCCCCCTCCAAACACGACAAAAGTTGTACTTTAAATCCTATACGGCTTGGTCTTTGTTGTCCACTATAGATACATCTTTGAACATATTGTTATTAATCTTTGGACGTCTTGTTAAATCAAGGAGGATTTTACAACTTTGTAACTTAGGTTTTTACTTTGTTTATTTAGCATTCTATTAGATCATAACATAATTTCAACCTATTAGATCATGATTATGACTATGAGTGGCTAAGAATCCCCTTTCCGGGGTTAAAACCGAATATATGAGTTCTATGGTTTTGACATTAGTTCATTGATTTGATTATTATTGTTGGTTATGTGTTCAATCTTATTTTAACTATTTTGAGTCTTGATCAACCTTAGAATATACCTATTATCAACCTTGTGAACTCAGGAGAGGGAATAGGGAGATAGAATATGGGATTGAACCAAGTATGGTTCGTAGTCTTTTATGAAATAAGGAATACGGATTAGTATCTAGGACAGGGATGTACTTAGATGCCTCACTTGATTTAAAAGTAGGATGATATCTTAAAGAATTTAATTGGATTATTGCATCCCTACTTAATGATGTAGTTGTAATGTCCATATTAGGTAATTGGTTAGAGGTCGGGACACCATGATCATGTGATTAACCCTACGAATCAACAACCAAGATAAGTGAATTAATGAATGAAAGTCAAGAGCATAGTATGATTGTTCAAAGTGTTTCAACCCTAGTATTTACTACTATTGATTGTCCAAGATCTTTACTTTATGCACTATTTACTTTACTTGCAATTTACAAACTCAAATCTCTATTTTGGTTATATTTGCACTAGTTGAATCTAAATTATGAACTGAAATCAACCCATTGTTTAACCAAGTCCTGGTGGGATCGATACTTGGATTTGATTAGGCCACTTTACTACTTGATAAGACCACATACACTTGCGTGTGCACTTGGTTGTTGTCAATTTTTTGGCACCGTTGTCGAGGACTTGCAATTGGCAACTATTTTATTTTAGTTTTGCTCTTGAGATTTCTTTGGTGTTTTTATTCTTGGTCTTAGTTTTCTGATTATAGGAAACAGGTTTTAAGGTTAGGAAGGTGGCAAGGGATAGGGATTTGGTTGAACCAAGCCCTAAACCCAAACAACACTTTCATCAGTGCAGGAGAGACACAATTCGTCTCCCCTAAATTCCGTAAATAAAAGAAGACCAAGTAGTTCCTACTCCATTGGATGAAGAATAAGCAACCCACAGGACATTGAGGGAACTAATAGTCCCACTTCCAATGAACTTGACTTCCCCAATTTAAAGACTGGTTGTGGGGGGAATTTTGAGTTTAAGCACAATATGGTTCAACTTCTCATCAGCAGTGGACAGTTTGTAGGTCTTTCATACGAGGATCCACAAGTCCACTTGCAGACTTTCATTGAGCTTACTGATATATTCATTTCGACTAGAGTTAGTACAGATTATGTGAGGCTGACACTTTTTCCCCATTCTCTATTAGGGGAAGATAAAAGGTGGTTGAATGCGGAGTCGGCCAAATCAATCAAATCATGGGATAAATTATCCCAAAAGTTCCTTATCAGATTCTTTCCATCAGGGAAGACTACAAAACTTCACAGTGAGATAGAAAGCTTCAAACAAAAGCCTAATGAAAATCTATATCACACTTCAGGACACTTAAGGCCTTTTTTTGGGATTATCCATATCACCAACAGTCTAAAAAGGTACTTGCTCACACTTTTATAGAAGCACTTGATCACAATATAAAGATTTTTCTAGATTCACCAGCAAGTGGTCAAGTATTAAAATTGACTTATAAGGAGTTGTACCCATTATTGAACTGCATAGAACAAGGAAATCTGAAGTGGTATTCAGATTCTAGAAGTGCCACGAAAAGAATAGCGGGTGTATTGGTGAAGGACCAATTCATAGCCTTATCAGCTCAAGTTGCAGCACTACAAAATATGATAAATACTCAGTTCAGCAACTTGAAATTGGGAGCTCCAAAACCTGCATCCATAGCTAATGCCATCCAACAAGCTATATTTTGGTGTGAAGTGTGTGGTAATAGTGGTCACTCAGTGTCCATATGTGTGTTCAATCTAGAATCAATATTGTATGTAGGTAATACTCGAAGGCCAAATTATGGTAATGCCTACAACATGAAGTGGAAGACTCAGCAATGGAACGTAAAACAACAAATTCAAAAACCATAGGCACAAGGGAATTAGTCAACTAAAAACATGGAAGAGATGTTGAAGCAGCTTCTACAAGATGTGAAAAATTAGTTGTAGACGTGAAAAATGTACAAGATGCTCAGAGAAGCTTAGAGATTAAAATAGGCCAGATATAGCAAGCATTAAATACCAGGACACAAGGTGGTTTGCCTGCAGATACGGAAAATCTATAGAAGATTTGGCAATCACCTTGAGAAGTGAAAAAGAGCTTTAAGAAGAACCTCCAAGGCAACAATAGAGGTAGATGGAGATTTGACTCCCCAACAGTTTTCTAAAAATGCTGCTAATAATTTAAGGAAATCTGAGTACTTGAAGGAGATAGTTGTTGCTGAACGAAGGAGGGTAAAATGTTTAAGAAGTTCTTTGACACATTCAGAGAGCTTCATATTAACTTACCTTTGTTAGATATTTTGCAGTTTATGCCCAAGTATGTAAAGTACTTGAGGGATATGGTTGATAATAAGGTAAAATTGTAGAATGTCGGGACGATAACCCTCACTAAAGAGTGTAGTACAGCAATGACAAATAAAATTCCAAAGAAATTAGGAGATCCAAGAAAGTTTACTCTCCTAATCCAAATTGGGAGTAAATTTATCCATGCACTGAGTGAGTTAGGGGAAATCATAAATTTGATGCCCCTATCTCTGTTTGAAAAATTAAGCTTAGGAAAGCCTAAATCGACCACCTTGGTTCTACAACTGGAAGATGGGTTATTTGCATATCTGGAAGAAATAATTGAGGATGTACTCATGAATTTTGGTAACATTATTATTCCTGATGACTTTATTGTTCTTAATTTTGAGGCAGATGAATAGGTACCAATCACCTTGGGGCATCCATTCTTAGAAATTAGAAAAGTGTTGATTGATGTTAGAGAAAACACGCTTAAAATAAGGGTAGATAATGAAGAGGTGGTATTTGATGTATTCAAAGCACCTGCAATAACATTCCACTATAAAGATTTGTGTATGATCAATGTGATTGAAGGGGACAAGTCTGGGGTTGTTAATCCACCAAAGACATCTTTGGACTACCTGATTGAACAACCTAATTTTCTACCACCTAAGTTTGAGTTGATGCTAATAGATGATCCTAAAAAGTCTAAAATTAAGGAATATGTTGCTCTTGAAAATTCACACCGAAGAGGGGTAAAGAGAATAAGAAGATGGAGACCAAGTGTGAGTAAGAGAAGGAAAGAGAACAACTAAGTTGTTAGTTGGGTCATGTCATGACACTAAATCTAGTGTTATGTAAGACCCCACAAAATTCATAAGCATAATCCAGTCCTTTAAGTTTGTCAAGGGGTTCCAGACTTAGAAAAATCCTAGCTATATTTCCAGATTTCGTATATTTTTGGCCTTCAAAGGTTGTAAATCTCATTTTTTGACATTAATATCCTTTAATAGTTTATATTTTTGTTCATTCATGACCAAAAATGTCATTAGGTATTTCCGTACAAGTTTTAGATTTTTTGGAACTCGTTTAGACCACGTTTGATGTCTTAAAATAGTGGACCAACGCGATCTTGGCATGTCGTGTTGCCTATCGCGTTGGTTAACATTGTTGTAGGTTGCCAGAGTCAAAAATACTAAGACTTAGCATGATCATGGCGTGACACATCGAGTATCGTATCGATACCATCGATGCACCATGTCATCAATCACGTCTATGTCCAGTTTTTAGTCATTAAATGACCATATCTTTAAGGGTAAATAGGTCATTTTCCCATGAACTAGTTCATCCCCAAACACAAAATTAATCCCTAAATGGCCTAAATATTTCATTATTCGCACAAGTTTCCCTAAAATTCATCATTCTCTCTCAAAAGCAGGAAATCCTAGTTTCAAAATTCAAGAACAAGGCTTAAGAATTCCTTCAAGAACCCTTAAGGATTTACGTTCTAAGGTATGTAAAGTGTTCATCCAAGGATTACTTTCATCCTTGGAGTCCAAGGATCCCTTTCATCCTTGGAGTCCGAGGATCCAATTTTAAATTATAAATTTTGATATTCATGTTGTGGATTAATTATGATCTTGTTGATGTGTTGTATGATTCCCAAGTTAGAATCTTTAGTGTGATTTCATGATATTGTGTTAGCATGTGGATTGAATTTCATGAAATTTGGTTGATTAATGTATCCATGATGTAATTGTTTAATGTTCATGCCTAAGCCTAAGTATATGCATTCCATGTGTATGACAAAATGCCTAAGTGAGTAGAATTGTGTTTTATGAACCCTTACTGATTTTCATGATGAGCTTAGGCTTTAACTACATGTTCAAAATGACTCCCATGCTAATCTTATGTCTTGTGATTAATTGATGGAGTGTTCATGAGACTAGATTGTGAACTTATGATATATTGGAATGTATTCCTATTCATGTACAAGACTATAAGTATCAAGTGCATCATGAAATCCCTCAATGGTTGTATTATGAATTGTTAACAATTATTATGAGCTCAAGAAGTGTCATGCTCTATTTAGTATCATGCTATCGAGTCCTGAGGGGTATTCAATACCCAACAATTTAGATCTGTACCTAGAGCGAGTGTCAGTTTCAAGATAATCTCAGTCACACCATGATCAGTAGTATTCTAAGTCAATTTTAGAACTCAGTAGAATTCAGCCAGTTACATAACTCAGGAAAACTCAGTAATCTCATGAACTCGGTCACTTAACAGAATTCAGTCATATTCCGTCAGTCTACAAAACTTTGTGAACTCAGTCCAGTTTATCTTAGTATAATTAGTTTAGTGTCTATTTAGTTGGGAGTAGGATTCATCACCGAGTGAACCCAAGGATGAGGGAACACACAGACAGTAGAGGGTGTAACCCTTAAAAGCAATCTTTGAGTTCAAAAATTATGTAGTCAGCATAGGTTAATACATCAACATTAACATCTAAGGATTGATGAGGTGGATTAACAATGCCAGTTGAGGGTCCCACTATTCTCTTTTAGGGACACTGCCAGATGAGGGTCACTCACAACTTATCTTTACTAGTGGTGAGGTATTGACACCTTTCTTATTGGGGTTACATATTCAAACCTAACTCAGCTATATTGCTTTATTTTGGGCATATCGATTAGATGACTACCTCCCACAGCTACAGTATTAGTCTCAGTAATAGAACTCAGATAGTTCTATAAATTTCACTATCAGATACAGTCAATCAGTTCAATATGGAACTCAGCTAGTTCTATCAAAATTAGGACTGTCAGATACAATCACCCAGTATCAGTTATATCAATTATCAGTAATCTATGTTATCAGTAAAACTCAGTATTCAGAATTCTCATGATTTCAGTTACAGTCTAATAGTCATGCATGTATTCTCATTCAATTATTCCTATACTATTCAGTTAGTATATTTCATGCATATGAACCCTTGCATTCAGTCTTACCTTAATTTGTATACCAGTATATTCACACATACTGATGCATACTTTTATTTTGTGCTATAGTGTTTTATACCATATGTTCAGACGTACGAGATCCAGAGTATCCTTAGTAGTTCAGATTCAGCTAGTTGCAGTAGATTGCAATGAGTCCTCATCGTTCGAGGATAGCATAATTATTTTATTATTTCAGTTTAGTTTTCAATAGACAGAGTTAGTTAAGGATATGTCCCATCAACTCCTTATTCAGATAGTTTAAAGACTTTCAGACTAGATGTTCAGACTATAGCATGTTTACACAGTTATTTCAGTATTGGTATGGTTATACCGCATTAATAGTTATGTTTCAATTTCGAACCTTATGGCATTTCATCCCATTATTCCATATATTTTAATATCATTATACAGTTATTGCAGTAGGTACCAATCATGGGTTAGCTAGTGGTCCTTCAAGATTGTTAGTACCGTGTAGCATCTGGGGTACCAGACTCGGGGTGTTACCAATTTTATATTAGAGCCTAAGGTTCAATAGAGTCATAGGAAGTCTGAAAACCACATCTAGTAGAGTATTATGCATGGGTGTATAGGACACCACATTTATGTACAGGAAGCTATGAGATATTTTAGGAATTGTTTTCCCTTCTTTCAGTATTCATGCCGTGGAAGTGAACATGAGCTCAAATTTAAATTTCTTTATAATCCATTCCTTCATTTCCTTTATAGGACATGCCTCTAAAAAGGACTAATGTGAGAAGAAATGGAAATCAATCAGCCCCTCAGCCTATTTAGGTAGATCCTCTGGACAAACACGTTTCTCATGTAGAGTTTAGAGTTGCATTCACTACTCTTGCTAATTTAGTTACTGCTCCGAATGAATGGCCAGCTGTCATTCCATCCAACCCAGTGGCCAACACTGCTACAGCTAGGATTTGGGACTTTACCCAAATTAATTCTCCATCTTTTTTTGGGTCTAAGCTAGATGAGGACCCTCAGGAATTTCTTGATCAGGTTTAGAAGGTTACAGATATTATAGGGATTACTGCTAGTGAGAGTGCAAGCTAGCTACATATCAGTTACAAGATATAGCTCAGACATGGTTCAAATAGTGGAAAGCAGAGAGGGACAAAGATGTAGGTCCGTTAAGTGGGAGGAGTTTTTCATTGCCTTCTTAGATAGATTTTTTTCCCTAGAGCTGAGAGAAGCTAAGGTGTTAGAGTTTATCAACCTCAGGCAGGTCAACATGACAATGAAAAAGTATTCTTTTAAGTTTAATCAATTAGCCAGGTATGCTCTTCATGTGGTGGCAGATAGCAGGGCTAAGATGAGTAAGTTTGTTTCTGGAGTGAATGGTAGTATTGTCAAGGAGTGCAGGGCCACCATGTTGATTAGTGAGATAGACATATCCAGGCTTATGATCTAAGCCCAACAGATAGAGGAGCATAAAGTTAAAAAGAGGGAAAAGCAAAATAAAAGAGCTAGAATAGGTAGCTTCAATTTCAGTCAGCCTAAGATAGAAGGTGGAAATCGTTCTTAGTTTCTCCCAAAGGCATCAGTTCCAGCTCCTTCCTCAGCTAGTGCTCCAGTTCCTAAGTTCAAGAATCATAACAAAGATAGGGCACCAGGCTTTAAGTCTCAGGGCAGTGTTAGCAATGCCCGCACTTATCCTCTTTGTGAGACTTATGGAAAGAACCATCAGGGTATTTGTAGAGCTGGATGCGATGTTTGTTTTAGATATGGCAAGCCAGGCCACAGAGTCATAGATTGTCCCTAGTCAAGTTTTTAGGGTCAGCATAACCGTTCCTCAACTCAGTTTGGTCGCCTGAACTAGCAGGGAGCCACTTCCAGCGCCACCAGTGGGTAACTCCCAAACAGACTATATGCTCTTCTATTCTGACAAAATTAGGAAAATTCTCCTGATGTGGTCACTGGTACATTAAAGATCTTTCATATACATACTTACGCTTTGCTAGATCTGGGAGCTTCTTTATCTTTTGTTACTTTTTATATAGCAGTTAATTTTGGAGTCAGTTTCAAAATTCTAGAAGAGCCCTTCTCAGTCTCTACCCTAGTGGGTAAAATTATCATAGCCCAATGGGTATACAGGAACTATTTGGTTATGATATCTCAAAAAGTCACTTCAGCAGACTTAGCCAAATTAGAGATGATTGATTTTGATGTTATTCTCAGCATGGATTGGCTCATTCCTTCTATGCCACAGTCTACTGCAGAAATAGAATGTCCATTTTTAGTTTCTGAATGAACCCGTCTTAGAGTGGAGGGGTAGTACTTCAGCCTTCAGGGGTCAGCTTATTTCTTACCTACGGGCAAGGAAAATAATATCTAAGGGATGTGTCTATCATCTTGTTCGAGTTAAGAACTCTAGTTCTAACACTCCCAGTCTTGAATAAGTCTTAGTTATGAATGAATATTCAGATATCTTTCTCGGAGATCTTCTAGGAATTTCTCCAAAAAGGGAAATAGACTTCGGCATAGGCCTTCTCTCAGATACTCAGCCTATATCTATTTTACCATATAGAATGGCACCAATAAAACTCAAAGAATCAAAAGAGCAGTTGAAGGATCTCCTAGACAAGGGGTTCATCAAACCCAATGTGTCCCCGTGGGGTGCACTAGTTCTATTCGTGTGAAAGAAATATAGTTCTCTTAGAATATGCATAGACTACCATCTGCTCAATAAGATCATAGTAAAGAACAAGTATCCACTTTCAAAAATCAATGACATGTTTGGCCAACTCCAGGGTGCTAGTTATTTCTCTAAGATAGACCTCAAATTAGGCTATCATTATCTCAGAGTCAGAGAATGTGATATTCTGAAAACAACCTTATGAACTTAGTATGGTCACTTCAAATTCTTAGTTATGTTCTTTGGTCTTACCAATTCCCTAGCCGCGTTTATGTACTTGATAAACCATGTGTATAAGCAGTACTTGGACATGTTCATCATAGTCTTCATAGATGACATTCTTGTCTATTCTTGCAGTGAGCATGATCATTCAAACCATCTCAAAATAGTATTGTAGACTCTCAGGAATTATCAATTGTTTGCCAAATTTAGTAAGTGCAAATTTTAGCTAAGGTCAGTATCATTCCTTAGTCATATCATTTCTGGTGATGGTATTAGAGTTGATCCTCAAAAGACAAAACTAGTAAGAAACTATCCTTGCCCTGTCTCTCCATCAGATATTAGGAGTTTCTTCGGTTTAGCTGGCTATTACATATGGTTTGTTGAGCGATTTTATTCTATTGCATCCCCTATGTCCAGATTGAATCAGAAGAAAGTCAAGTTTTAGTGGTAAGATACTTACGAGAAGAGGTTTTAAGAGTTGAAGACTCGACTCACCTCAGCTCTAGTTTTGGCTCTTCCAGATGATTTATATGGGTTTGTAGTGTACTATGATACATCCACAGTAGGTTTGGGTTGTATCCTCATACAGCATGGATAGGTCATAGCCTACGCCTCTAGGCAGCTTAAACCCCATGAGAAGAATTATCCGAATCATGATCTTGAGTTAGCAGCCGTAGTTTTTTCCTTAAAAATTTGGAGGCATTACTTGTATGGGGTGCATGTATATGTGTTAACAGATCACAAAAGCCTTCCGTATGTATTCTATTAGAAAGATCTTAACCTCTATCAGAGAAGGTGGTTAGAGCTCTTAAAATATTATGTCATGAATGTTATTTATCATCTGGGCAAGGCCAATATAGTGGATGATGCTCTCCATAGATTTTCTATGGGTAGTGTTGCTCGTGTTAAGGACAGTAAGAAGAAATTAGCTCAGGAAGTTTATCAGCTTTCCTGATTAGATGTCCACTTAGTCGACTCAGTAGAAGGTAGTATATGGGTTTAGAACAGCTCAGAATCATCTATAGATTCTAAAATTAAGGAAAAACAAGATAGAGATCCCAGTCTAGTCAAGTTAAAATAATCAGTTAGAGATTAGAAAGTAGGGGTTTTCTCCTAAGAGGTAGATAGTGTTTTGCATTGTCAGGGTCGTCTTTGTGTGCCAGGTGTAGATGACTTAAGGCAGCGAATTCTTGCAGAAGAACATGGTGTGTGTAACTCAATTCATCCAGGCATGGTGCGTGTAACTCAATTCATCCAGGGGCTACTAAGATGTACCATGATTTATAGGAGATCTATTGGTGGTAGGATGAAAAGAAATATTGCAGAATTTGTGGCTAAGTTCTCTATATGTTAGTAGGTTAAGATTGAGCATCAAAAACCTAGTGGGTCCATGTAAGAGTTAGTAATCCTACTTGGAAGTGGGAAGAAGTAAACATAGACTTCATGATGAGTTTGCCTCGTACTTGTCATCAGCATAATTCAATTTGGGTAATTGTAGACAGAATGACCAAGTCAACTCATTTCCTTCTAGTTTATACCTCTTATTCAGCCAAGGACTATGCCAAACTCTATATCAGGGAGTTAGTCAGATTACGTAGTGTTCCATTTTCTATTATTTCAGATAGAGATACCCAGTTCACCTCTTATTTTTGGAAATCATTCCAAAAGGGTCTTGGTACCCAACTTTATCTCAGTACAGCCTTTCATCCTTAGACAAATGGTCAAGCAGAAAGGATCATTCATACCTTGGAAGATATGCTAAGGGCGTGTACAATTGATTTCAAAGGTAGTTGGGATGACTACTTTCCTTTGATTAAGTTTGCATACAGCAACAGCTATTATTCCAGTATCCAAATGGCTCTATTTAAAGCTCTCTATGGTAGGATAGGCAGATGTCTAATTGGTTGGTTTGAAGTGGGTGAGGCCGCAATAGTAGGGCCTGAATTGGTCTTCAATACCTTAAAGAAAATTTAATTAATCAGAGAGAGGTTTAAGACAGTTCAGAGTCGACAAAAATCATATGTAGATGTGCGCAGAAAGGATCTCAAGTTCAAGATTGGTGCTTATATGTACTTGAAAATCTCTCCCATGAAGGGAGTGAAGAGGTTTGGCAAGAAATTGAAACTCAGTCCCTGGTATGTCAGTCCCTTCAAAATTCTCAGTCATTTTGGCAAGGTAGCTTATGAGCTTGAATTGCCTTCAGATCTAGCTTCAGTTTATCTAGTCTTTCATGTTTCCTTGCTTAAGAAGTGCATAGGTGACCTAGCAGTTATAGTCCCTATTAAGGTCATAGATATTCAGAATAGTCTCTCATAAGAGGAAATGCTAGTAGAAATTCTTGACTATCAGACTCGTAGACTGAGGAACAAAGAAGTCCCTCTAGTCAAAGTTCTTTCGTAAAACTAGTCTGTTGAGGGAGCTACTTAGGAAGCAGAAGTAGGCATGCAGACCAGGTATCCTCACCTCTTCTCCACGAACTCAAACTTAGCCCAAGGTAATAGCTTTGCTTAAGCTTATTCAGTTTCATGTTCAAAATTTAGTTACAAACTTGGTATTCAGCTCCATACCTAGTTTTCATTTCAAACTTGGTATTTTAACATTACATGTTCAGTCGCATGTTCATGAATCAGTTCAATCATGTATTTATGCACCAAATATGCGTGATCCATTTATCAGTACTTTTAGTCATAAAATCATGTATAAGATATGCATGCTCAGTATGAATCTCTTAAATGTCAGTCATGTAGTCATATTTCAGTTGTTCATGTTCAGTATGTACTTCAGCTTATCATTTCTCCTATATCAGTCAGTCTCATTCTCAGGTGAATATTCCCAAGGAAGAGATATTGTAATACCCCAAAAAATTTCTAAACTTAATCCAGTCCTTTAACCTTGTCAAGGGGTCCCAGACTTAGAAAAAACCTAGATAAGTTTCCATACATAGTTTATTTTTGGCCTTCAAAGGTTGGCAATCTCATTTCGCAGACTTAATGTCCTTTAATAGTTTATATTTTTGTTGATTCATGATCATAAAGGTCATTAGGTGTTCTTGGAGCAAGCGAACCCAGGGATGGAGGCACACACTGACAGTAGAGGGTGTGACCCTTAAAAGAAATTCTTGTGTTCTTGAACTATGTAGCCAGCATAGGTTGAGAAATCAACACTAACAATTGAGGGTTGATGAGCTGGATTAACACTGACAGTTGTGGGTCCCACCGTTCTCCTTTGGAGACACTGCTGGATAAGGGTCGCTCATAGCTTTCTTTACCAGTGGTGAGATATTGACACCCTTCCAATTGGGATTATAGATTAGACCCTAACTTAGCTATATTGCTTTATTTGGGGAATGCCAGTTATATGACTACCTCCTACAGACACAGTCTCAGTCTCAGTAATAGAACTCATATAGTTCTACAGATTTCAGGACTGTTAGATACAGTTACTCAGTTTAGTACGTAACTTAGCTAGTTCCACCAGAATTAGGACTGTCAGATACAGTCACCCAGCATCAGTTATATCAATTATCAATAATATATTTTATCATTAAAACTAAGTATTTAGAATTCTCATGATTTCAGTTACAGTCTATATAGTCATGTATGTATTCCCATTCATTTATTCCCATGATATTCAGTCAGATATAGTTCTTGCATATGCACCCTTGCATTCAGCCTTACCTCACTTTGCGTAATAGTACATTGACACGTACTAACACATACTTTTTTTTACGCTATGGTGTATTATACTATAGGTTCAGATGTTCGAGCTCCAGAGCATCCTTAGCAATTCAAATTCAGCCAGCAGCAGTAGATTGTAGTGAGTCCTCATCATTCGACAATAGCATGATTATTTCATTATTTCAATTTAGTTTTTAGTAGACGGAGTTAGTGGGTATATGTCCCATCAACTCCTTATTCAGATATTTTAGAGGCTTTTAGACAAGATGTTCAGACTATAACATATTTATATAGTTATTTCAGTTTTGGTATTGTTATACCGCATTAGCAGTAATATTTTAGTTTTGAATCTTTTGGCATTTCAGACTATTATTCCGTATATTTCAGTATAATTATATAGTTATTGGAGCAGATACCAGTCATGGGTTAGCTGGTGATCCTTTGGGATTGTTAGCACTACATAGCTTCTGGGGTACCAAACTCTGGGCGATACACGTTGCTTGGGAGAAAACCCAGGTTAAGTAGGTATGTATTATTTTTTAGTTTCTAGTTTTTATTTAACATAGGTTTTTGTTTTTATTGAGTCACAGGTTATTAAGAAGTCTGAGTACCAAAAACCTAAGCTAAGGATCATGGCAAAGACTGAGTGTCGGGTTCTGTGGATTCCATAAATATAAAAACTGCTACTAGGTTGGCCTAGAGGCCTCAGGGAATATTTTTATCTCTTACTTTAAAGTTCACTTAGGGGACAAAGTATATTTTTAAGTTTGGGGTGGGGAAATTCCCATTTTTTGGTTTAATTTAATATTTTTTTAGGTTAGGAATAAGTGAGATATTTTTGTTGGTGCTACTTGATTGCATAATGCAAGTGGGTTTGTTTGTAAAAGCATGTTGAATGAGTGAATTGCTACTTTTTAGACTCATAGGCTCATGTTTGTGACTCTTGTACTTGAGGCTTAAAAATTGAATTCATGTTATTGTTTTGTTGAGAGTCTATGATGATCCTATTGAGTTGAGCATGTGCTATGAGTGGTGTGAGATTTTTGTGTATTCCTTGTTGTATATGTCTAGAACTTTCCCGGTGGGTATTTAAAGAAAAATAAAGAGTGTTGGGTTTAGGAGATGATATAGGCATTTCTTTGATAGCCTTGTTTTTATCTTCTATTTGACCTACCCTTTGTGCATTATGCTACTTAACCCCATGGAGCATTTAGCTTATTTTATTTTGTAGCCTTATATGTAACCTAATCCCTTTCTTTGGTAGACCATAACTTGATCCAAAAAGCTCCTAACATGCTTTAATGAAAATTTGATTAAGTAAGGAGTTTTTGAAATTAAAGAAGAAAAAGGGTGAAATTGATTCCCCAAGGTAATAGTTATTGGTGTAGATAATTGATGTATTATGGATGGGTGTGATATAATTTATGCTAGAAATATTGTCATGCTTGTGAAATAGAGAAAAATTGATTTATGTGGTAATGAGAAATACGTCCACCATGTGTTTGAGAAAATGCTTAAAAGAGATGGGGCAAAACAAAATAAAGATGTAGACAAAAATGGTATAAAGTGGATTGTTCGAGATTGTTTTTAAATGTATAATGTAGTTTATTAAAGCACTTAAAGAGGTCAGTTACTATTCCCAAATAGTTCCTAACCATATCATAGCCTACATTACTAACCCGAAAAGACCTATTTGATCCTAAATTTTACACGGAAAGCCTATGGTTCAGTATGTGTAACTTGTGAATTCATTTGTGAGAGTGAGAGTAACTTGATTCTTGTACCCATTGTGTTATTCACTGTATTATTGAGAGTAATTTTAGGTAACTCTCTTTGCTGTGTAGAGCACATGTTTTAATGAATATGGGTGATTTTTATGATGCCTCTAATGAATCAATATGCATGAGTTTGCCACTTAGGTGAGTCAATTCTTGAGGCTAGGATGTCTTGAAGTAGTGTTCTTAAGATTTCAATTGTGCATAACATTCTTAGTGTAGAAACTTCCATTCTATGTAGTTATTATAATACTACCTTGAGTTTCTTGCATTTAGAATAAGTTCAGAGTCTCCTAAACTTATGACACTTGGAGTAAAGAGTTTTTCGAGGATGAACGAGGATTTAAGTGTGGGATAGTGATGTTGGGTGTATTTATACACTCTAGTGTTACCATTCTAGCCGATTCTGCCCTTTTTTTAGGATAACTTAAGTGATTAAGGTGTTCATATTGATATAAATAAGCATCTAAGTGATAAAGTGTGCGATTACATTGTGCAAAGTTTATTCCAAATAAGTTTGGGTTTAATTGGATCACTTAGAGTTCAATCGATGAAACTAGTGTTACTAGCTTGAGCTAGGTGCTTATATAGTCTCTTTTGTTGTATTCTATAGTCTTTAATGAGTTATAAATGGTTTTAAGGTGTCATTATATGTGGAACAGCTTGTTGGTAGTGTACAAAATTCAAGTGAGTCAAGTATAGAGTCAAAACATGAAATGGAAGATCATGGAGATCAACCTAGTCTAAGCTCTTATTTTTGATTGGTTGTGATCGATGTTGTGTTGTTTGAACCTCTATTATGTGTGGTTTATTCTTGTAGGATCTTTTTTTAGCTGTTTATGATGATATATAGATGAATTGGGGGATAAAAAAATAACGGAAAGACACCACAAAGTCAAGGATGAATGGAGAAACGTCAAACACTTAACAAATTTTTGGGAAAAAAATTCAAGAAAGGTGTCGCGATAGGGGCCCATCACAACCCCAATTTGACTCAAGCCAGCCTCCTATCATGACCGCCACTTTACCCAATCAAGATTTTCATCGCTACCCCTATTCAAATCAAGCAAGTATCACGTCACGACCCCCTTCCAAACACGGCAAACGTTGCACTTTGAATCCTATACGGCTTGTGCTTTGTTGTCCACTATAAATATATCTTTGTACATATTGTTATTTATCTTTGGACATCTTGGAACATAAAGGAGGCTTTTAAAACTTCATAAATTAGGATTTTACTCTAATTATTTAACATTCCATTAGATCATAACATGATTTCAACTAATTGGATCATGATTATGACTGTGAGTGGCTAAGAACCCCCTTTCCAGGGTTGAAGTTGAATACATGAGTACTATGGTTTTGATATTAGTTCATTGATATGCTTATAATTGTTGGTTGTGTGTCCAATATTATTTTAACTATTTTGATGCTTGATCACCCTTAGAATACACCTATTGTCAACCTTGTGAACTCGGGAGAGGGGATAGGGAGATAGAATATGGGATTGAACAAAGTATGATTCGTAGTCTTTTATGAAATAAGGAATACAAATTAGTATCTAGGACAGGGATGGACTTAGATGACTTACTTGATTCAAAAGTAGGATTATAGCTTAAAGAACTTAATTGGATTATTACATCTCCTCTCAATGATGTTGTTGTAATGTCCATATTAGATAATTGGTTAGAGGTCGAGAGACCCTGATAATGAGATTAACCCTACGAATCGACAGTCCGTAGGTCCTACATACGGTCTGTAGGCTTTCTTTGTAGGTGCCAGGAGTCATTTTTTGGCTTTTTTTCACTTCTTGAACAGGCTTTGATCACAAGCAAGCTGGAAAATATCCTAAATATCCATAGTTGCTCCAAAAAGTGGATGAAAGCACCTCTTTTCACCTTTTTCATGAAGCTAGTATACAAAATAGGATTTCCTACAAAACATACCCAAAACAGATCATATCAAACAAAACAGCCTAAAAAACATGCATATTTTCCTCGTTTTAAGCATTGAAAGTTCTATATTTATTTAGCACGTCAACACCCTTATATTAGAAAATTTGCATGTCCTCAAGAAACAAAACATTACTAAAACAAAAATGATGTTTAACTAGGAGAAACTAAGTTATTCAAGGCATTCAATCATCACATTCAGTTCAAATCATATCACCCCATCCAATCTTACTTCTCAAAACCAATAGTGTATGAATATGAAGCATGAAAATGTGACACAATAGGATCAAAGTATGGAAATCACATTAGCAACAGACAACCACTCATATATACAAATTACACTACTCCAACAAGCAAATAGCTAGAAATATGACTCAAGTGCCCTCACAACAAAGATGTCCCACTCACTCATAAGAAATAATGCATGTCAATGCAGGGATGATAATGAGACACTCATACTCAAAAAGAAGTTCCAAACAATGCATCTCAAATACCATAGGTTTTCCCTTATTCTCTTTACCTTAGCATTTAAATAGTCAAGTTAGGGGCCCTATAGAACTTTTATCGGCTTGTAATGTTGGCTTAGGGGATGGTATAATACATATGGACATATAAAGTAACTAAGCCTCCTTAGAACAACACTAACCTTGGAGTCTCACTTACTAGCCAATTTTCTCTTTATTCCACCCTTATTTCTCCCTTTTTATTCTTTATTGAACATTCATTTTGGATGTCCACAATTTTTTTCTCTACCACACCCATCCCTACTTAATTTTTCTCTTATTTTACCCTTCTTCATACATATTTTACACTAGAACTCCTATGATAGCCACCCTCAACTTAGGTATTTTGCCTAAGTTGAGGTGTATAATGACTAACGAGGACCAAGGCCAAAATAGGTTCATTGTAATAGAAATAGGAAGGAGAGTGGTGAAATAAGGAAAATAGGCTACAAGGCTCAAAATAGGGATCAACGGATATACTTTACATATGGAAGGTCATTTAGGCTAAAAGTGGACTAAACTCAAAAACAACATATGATCCTGTCCTAAATGACTATCCTTCAACCTAGGCAAAACTAACCAGGTAAGTTCTGAATTCAACATACAAAGGGAACTATAGAGTATATCACACACACATAGCATAGATTTAATATCACTAACTACTACCTATCCAGTTTATGTAATTGTTTAAGTGATTATTATGTCCCTAATCCTAATGTTATAACAAGATCCACATAGTTCACACATATGTACATTCACACAGTTCTAAAACACAAGTGTTTGGAGGGGTATAAAATATTAGTCAAAATATGACTACTTCCCTAAATACACAAAATCTCCTAATAACATAATACAAACAAGAATGCAATATGACACAAAAGTATCCTAGACATAAAGATTCTAGAACTATACCATGGCCGACAGCAAAAGAAGAATGGCAATAAAAACCCAGAGTAGCATGGTATCCCTACCCCAAACTAAAAAATATGCATTTTTCTAAATGCATTACATCAAAGTAAAATGGAGGGAAGAGAGAACGTACATGGGATACACTAGGCACCCGAATATAAAGCATCCCTAAATGAGGGCATCTCAGCTGGCAAAGGCGGTAATGGTGGCAGTGCTCTACTAGTTAAATCACCCGCTGTAATAGATGCACGCCTCCACTCATCACTGAATGCATTCTCTAACAAATAATGCCTCGCTTATTAAACGGCCTGGCCATATGTCATATCAATATCTTGCAAGTCGTTTAAGCGACCTCTCTTGGTCCCAACTATTGGGACCTCAACATCCTTCTCCACGAAGAAATAAAACCATCTCGGTGCAAGCGAAGGTGATATCTTTACCACCTAAGGGTGGCAACACAGATTTTTGCTCATAGAATATAAAGCTCCCCCTTCATCTGGGATAGATCTGGTCCAATTGTCTCTGTATATTGGTCCATAACTTATCTCTCAAACTCATTGAGTTGTGTTTAAAAATCATCACATATCCTAAATAGTACAGTACCCAATTTAGCCTCCAAGTGGGTCTCTACCAGATCAAATCTAGTCCTAACCCCCGATTTTATCTTCTTATAGAGGGTAGTCATCTCAGTCTTAACCACCCTCAGTCTAGCATTAGTGTCCCCCTAGCTATCTACTAAGCTCTAAAAAACTTGCTATATATAGTAATCATGCCTGATATAGGAGATAAAGTGGATGGGCAAGTTGGCTCTTAAGATACACCTACCGGCTCTGAGCTCGAAGTCGAGGCTGAAGAAGTAGCATAAGTACCCTCGCCCTGTGTACTCAAATTAGGAGCCTCTTTCTTCCCCATATCTTTATGTCATTACAAATACCCATATTGTCATGTTGTGCTTTAGTAGGATTTATGGAAACTTCTTGGCCTGTGGTATTGTTGCCCGCTATCTCGATCTCCTAGAAGTGCCTGGGCGTGCTAGACCCTTCATAGTCCTTGTCCGCGCAATCGCTGATGTAGCTACTCTCTCATCTACACCTGGTGTATCAATCACACTAGTATTATTGCATACCCTCTTAATCATCCAAGGAAATAACAGATCAGCCAATTCCCTAAAGGCTCTATCATGTAACTTATGCCAAAGAACAACAGCAAAATCATCATCATAACTGGCAATCAAACAAGGAACCAATTATACTCTCTTCCACGTCAATGTATTATGCAAATTAGTAGTTATCAGTTGATATCGAATTATCAACCACCAAAATTTTTGCTTTCCTATCAATAGGTCCTTCTTGATCACAGCTTTCCCCTCGATCCATGAGACCGTATCACCCATTAGTGAAATTTAATTGGATATCCACCTAGCTATCCTGGCCCTCCCACATTGGTGCTTAGCCATCTGTATGATATGTCAATCACGTTTGATGCTCAATCTATGGTTACACTTAGTTGCAAATACAGTATTGATGTAATTTAGGCCAAAGATAACTATTCAAATATAAATATTCAAATAGACTTCTCTGTAGTATCAACTCTGACCCCTCTAACCACTGTATAATCAAGTCGTGGCTGCCTAGAAAATCTATTCAAGCCTACATGTCAGCACTAGAAAGGACCACGGTACCTCTGTAGGATGTAAAAACTTCTCATACAATAGTTGGGCTATAGGAACCGAGTTTCCTAGTCATCTACTCTAAATAATATCTATCAAATGCATGCCCACGGCTGTGGTATTTGCTCTAGCCCCAATAGTTCAATCCAACGCTCTTCATAAATACACCTCATAGGCTTTTCTATCTCCCAAACATGATTATCGAT
>JAPEIP010000006.1:155208818-155220541 GCA_026120095.1 Capsicum chinense | reverse complement strand
ATATTTATTTAGCACGTCAACACCCTTATATTAGAAAATTTGCATGTCCTCAAGAAACAAAACATTACTAAAACAAAAATGATGTTTAACTAGGAGAAACTAAGTTATTCAAGGCATTCAATCATCACATTCAGTTCAAATCATATCACCCCATCCAATCTTACTTCTCAAAACCAATAGTGTATGAATATGAAGCATGAAAATGTGACACAATAGGATCAAAGTATGGAAATCACATTAGCAACAGACAACCACTCATATATACAAATTACACTACTCCAACAAGCAAATAGCTAGAAATATGACTCAAGTGCCCTCACAACAAAGATGTCCCACTCACTCATAAGAAATAATGCATGTCAATGCAGGGATGATAATGAGACACTCATACTCAAAAAGAAGTTCCAAACAATGCATCTCAAATACCATAGGTTTTCCCTTATTCTCTTTACCTTAGCATTTAAATAGTCAAGTTAGGGGCCCTATAGAACTTTTATCGGCTTGTAATGTTGGCTTAGGGGATGGTATAATACATATGGACATATAAAGTAACTAAGCCTCCTTAGAACAACACTAACCTTGGAGTCTCACTTACTAGCCAATTTTCTCTTTATTCCACCCTTATTTCTCCCTTTTTATTCTTTATTGAACATTCATTTTGGATGTCCACAATTTTTTTCTCTACCACACCCATCCCTACTTAATTTTTCTCTTATTTTACCCTTCTTCATACATATTTTACACTAGAACTCCTATGATAGCCACCCTCAACTTAGGTATTTTGCCTAAGTTGAGGTGTATAATGACTAACGAGGACCAAGGCCAAAATAGGTTCATTGTAATAGAAATAGGAAGGAGAGTGGTGAAATAAGGAAAATAGGCTACAAGGCTCAAAATAGGGATCAACGGATATACTTTACATATGGAAGGTCATTTAGGCTAAAAGTGGACTAAACTCAAAAACAACATATGATCCTGTCCTAAATGACTATCCTTCAACCTAGGCAAAACTAACCAGGTAAGTTCTGAATTCAACATACAAAGGGAACTATAGAGTATATCACACACACATAGCATAGATTTAATATCACTAACTACTACCTATCCAGTTTATGTAATTGTTTAAGTGATTATTATGTCCCTAATCCTAATGTTATAACAAGATCCACATAGTTCACACATATGTACATTCACACAGTTCTAAAACACAAGTGTTTGGAGGGGTATAAAATATTAGTCAAAATATGACTACTTCCCTAAATACACAAAATCTCCTAATAACATAATACAAACAAGAATGCAATATGACACAAAAGTATCCTAGACATAAAGATTCTAGAACTATACCATGGCCGACAGCAAAAGAAGAATGGCAATAAAAACCCAGAGTAGCATGGTATCCCTACCCCAAACTAAAAAATATGCATTTTTCTAAATGCATTACATCAAAGTAAAATGGAGGGAAGAGAGAACGTACATGGGATACACTAGGCACCCGAATATAAAGCATCCCTAAATGAGGGCATCTCAGCTGGCAAAGGCGGTAATGGTGGCAGTGCTCTACTAGTTAAATCACCCGCTGTAATAGATGCACGCCTCCACTCATCACTGAATGCATTCTCTAACAAATAATGCCTCGCTTATTAAACGGCCTGGCCATATGTCATATCAATATCTTGCAAGTCGTTTAAGCGACCTCTCTTGGTCCCAACTATTGGGACCTCAACATCCTTCTCCACGAAGAAATAAAACCATCTCGGTGCAAGCGAAGGTGATATCTTTACCACCTAAGGGTGGCAACACAGATTTTTGCTCATAGAATATAAAGCTCCCCCTTCATCTGGGATAGATCTGGTCCAATTGTCTCTGTATATTGGTCCATAACTTATCTCTCAAACTCATTGAGTTGTGTTTAAAAATCATCACATATCCTAAATAGTACAGTACCCAATTTAGCCTCCAAGTGGGTCTCTACCAGATCAAATCTAGTCCTAACCCCCGATTTTATCTTCTTATAGAGGGTAGTCATCTCAGTCTTAACCACCCTCAGTCTAGCATTAGTGTCCCCCTAGCTATCTACTAAGCTCTAAAAAACTTGCTATATATAGTAATCATGCCTGATATAGGAGATAAAGTGGATGGGCAAGTTGGCTCTTAAGATACACCTACCGGCTCTGAGCTCGAAGTCGAGGCTGAAGAAGTAGCATAAGTACCCTCGCCCTGTGTACTCAAATTAGGAGCCTCTTTCTTCCCCATATCTTTATGTCATTACAAATACCCATATTGTCATGTTGTGCTTTAGTAGGATTTATGGAAACTTCTTGGCCTGTGGTATTGTTGCCCGCTATCTCGATCTCCTAGAAGTGCCTGGGCGTGCTAGACCCTTCATAGTCCTTGTCCGCGCAATCGCTGATGTAGCTACTCTCTCATCTACACCTGGTGTATCAATCACACTAGTATTATTGCATACCCTCTTAATCATCCAAGGAAATAACAGATCAGCCAATTCCCTAAAGGCTCTATCATGTAACTTATGCCAAAGAACAACAGCAAAATCATCATCATAACTGGCAATCAAACAAGGAACCAATTATACTCTCTTCCACGTCAATGTATTATGCAAATTAGTAGTTATCAGTTGATATCGAATTATCAACCACCAAAATTTTTGCTTTCCTATCAATAGGTCCTTCTTGATCACAGCTTTCCCCTCGATCCATGAGACCGTATCACCCATTAGTGAAATTTAATTGGATATCCACCTAGCTATCCTGGCCCTCCCACATTGGTGCTTAGCCATCTGTATGATATGTCAATCACGTTTGATGCTCAATCTATGGTTACACTTAGTTGCAAATACAGTATTGATGTAATTTAGGCCAAAGATAACTATTCAAATATAAATATTCAAATAGACTTCTCTGTAGTATCAACTCTGACCCCTCTAACCACTGTATAATCAAGTCGTGGCTGCCTAGAAAATCTATTCAAGCCTACATGTCAGCACTAGAAAGGACCACGGTACCTCTGTAGGATGTAAAAACTTCTCATACAATAGTTGGGCTATAGGAACCGAGTTTCCTAGTCATCTACTCTAAATAATATCTATCAAATGCATGCCCACGGCTGTGGTATTTGCTCTAGCCCCAATAGTTCAATCCAACGCTCTTCATAAATACACCTCATAGGCTTTTCTATCTCCCAAACATGATTATCGATATCATAAGTATTCCACATCATTTCCACATACCACCTATGATATGGCTATTCAGGAGGTACATCTATGATAGGTAAAGGAGCTAGACTCGGTTGTACTAAAGTATCATGGGAAGGCTAATTGGTATCCTCATTAAATTGGGGTACCTCTATCTTGTATACATGAGTAGTAGTAACCTTCTAAAACTGGGGCACCACAGATAACATCTCCTTCTCAACCTTATTAGATGAATTCTGGGACCCTTCCTGAGACTGTGGGTCCTGAGTAGAAACCTATTGAGTAGACTCAGACTCTGTCTCCTTGTCATAATCATCATAATCATTATGTAGAGGAGTATGCTATAGTGATATCTATGTAGACTTCATACTTGGTCAAGATACAGCTAACTGAGTAGCCTAGCGAGTATGTCCTATCATGACTCTATATGTCACCTCAAGTACAGCGTCTTTACACTGTTGCCTAAAGTACTCCTCTACTGAAATACTTGGCTCAGGAGACTTTTCCCATCTCCTCAAAGTACTGACCTTTATATTCTTCACCACTTTAGGTACCATATGTACCTAAAAAAACAGTTGTTAGTTTCCAACAAATTAGAGGGAAAGCAAAAGTTGAAGAAAATTGAAAATTGAAAAGTTCACATTTTTCATCAATTTTCACATCCCTAAGACCGATTTAAAATACCAAAAATTCCAATGTGCACATTCCAATCAAGAATCATGAATTGTAAAACAATAAAACATGCTCAACTAATGGTATTACTTTCATTCATTCAAGTTCAACTTCCGGTTAGGGTCTAACTTATGATTTTTCTTCAAAACACGGCCCTACATTGTGATTTCAGGCTACTTCTGGGCTCCTACATACAAGCAAGATAGTTTTTATATATTTTTCAATGGAATACACATATAAACTTGCTTAAACAATGGATAGATCAATACATAACTATTAGGAGCCAAGAAAGTTATCTTTCTGATGAAAATTCAGAAAAAAATAATGAAAAACTCAAGTAAAACCAAGGTTAAAACTTGTTGTTAGTATGTTAGGACAAGCTAGTATCTCTAATAAGTGTCAATTTAGCCCTTACTAAAGCATCAGGTTAGTTATGTTTTAACAAAGAAGTTTGAATTCAAAGATAAAAGTTAGGTTTTGCGGATTAGAATGGGTTAGAATGAGGGTACGAATGTTTTATATAGATAGAAGGCTATTTTATGTCATATTTAACTATTGGTGGGACTAAAGTTTAAATTAAAAATTAGGACAACAAAGTGACCTAGCCACGATACCAACCTACTCTCCTCACCTGTGGCCAGGCAGTGGGCGCAGGTACCACCTACGGTCCGTAGGTACTCTGAACAGGTGTTGGGCCAAAAATTTTGGCCCATTTTTCTACAATCCAAACTCGGCGTTTTGATATTTTTCTAGATACTTATGGTCTCCCAACCTATGTTTTAGCACCCAAAAGTAAAATTAAATGCAACAGTCAATAACTTACCATTTTTCATCTCCAAAATATCAAATTTTCAACTTACTATTCAACTTACCACGTGGGAATTATGACCATGATGGGCTGATCACACAGTCCCTTTACTTGGAAATTTATGAATGTAGCAATTTTTACCATATTTCGAGTAAGGTGAAAAGGCTTAAAAACCTAAAAACAACAAAAATATGAAGACTAAAGTTGTGGGTTGCCTCCCACTTTGCTCGGAAGGGTATCTGGCTACCTCTGGATTAGAATGATTGACATCTGGCCAAACTGGTGCACCAACTACTTGATAGCAGTGGCATGTGACTCTATCTTTAGGATAAATCCTGAGATATAAACCTTAATCTCCTTAAGGCTAACCTCTTTATTTTCTTGACCCTTCGCTAACTTACCCAGTATCTCTTTCATTCTGGATTCTATATTGCATCTACCAGGCAGTATGTACCTATCTCCCTTCTCTCTATAGTCATCCTTCTTACTTCAGTTACTAACTCACTCTCTTCGATGATATTTGTATTTGTCATAATAGTTCTAACCTTGGTTCCTTTACCCTTAGACTTAAAAACCCACCATCTAATGATCGATATAATTTACTTCCTCTTACGATTCTGATTCGTATGCTTTGGAAGTTGACCCCTCACTTCTATTGCATTCACTTTCTCGAAAGTTACTGCTATAAGATGCTCTGCTAGTACCCTAAGATTATTCCTTAATAATGCAATTTCTTGTGCTACTATTTCATCAGCTACTTTTTAGTCGCAGGAGGCTCCAATATCATAAGTGCTAGATCCCCTCTTATCCACCTGAGTTTTCCGCCCTCGATTAGTGAATGAAATCTCATCTAACAAGCTATCTCTAGCATAGTCTCATCCATGGCTCTGGAGCTGATGGTCAAGGATCTATAGAATATCTTTTATAAAATCATTCATGACAACTAATGATTTTGCACCATTCTCATCTTCTTCTTGAACTTGAACAAAGCCTCGTACATAAACTTTTACAGCAGACTTTTATAGTAACTACCTGAAATTGTAGATCTCATCCTTAAGATGCAACATCCTTGATGAAGAAAAGAACTTGTTCATGAATTGCTTGTATAAATAGTTACAAGTAGTGAGTGAGCCTCTTGGAAATTTCCTTTACCGCGAATATGATTCTTCTATAAGTGAGAAGGGGAAAAGCCTCAGGCTAAGTACTTCCTAGTTCACTATTGGATTTGTATAAGAGCTACAGATCCCAAGGAAATTATATCTTGTACTCTTTCAGGTAGGGGGAGATATATCATCACGAACCCCTTTAAGAGGTTCATCTCTTTTATGCTCAGACATCCTACCAGGTGTTTGTAGGATCCACTTTGGATTAGAATTCATGGGGAGCAAAGGATTACCTCTACTCCATGTGCTAGGCATACACCGGCGTATGCCCAAATAAGAATAAGAATAAAAAGAAAAACCCAAAAACTGTAACAAATTCATAGCATAAATAACACTGTGTTCCCCGACAACTATGCTAATTTCTTGATAACATCCAAGCAACACCTTCTATTAGAAGATGCTACTGTTCTTTTCAAGATATAGTAACCCAACTAAGGTTGGGGTCGAATCCCAAGGAAATACTTTGCTTTGTATATTTCACCAGTTGTAGTCAATGGGAAAATAGGAAAAGTAAATACGGGATTTTGTCTGTAGTAATCAAGAGCAAAGAACTGTATTGATTTGGATGTAATTAGTATAGAACACTACGATTGTGTTTCTCCTTGCTTCTCAACTCTGTAGGCTTATCGTGCGTTGTCGAACCAACCCAATACCTTGCATACAAAATCAATAAGGTATGTACCTTCTATAGTATTTTGGGACGAGTTAAAGGATTTCACCCTTTACCATTTGAGTCTCAAGGTGTCTCACTACTAACACTTATCTTGATCCCAGATAACTATTACCTTTTGAGTCTTTAGTTATTAGGTGAAATATAACCATCATACTAAGATTAACCTAGAAGCATGGGTCGATAGCTAAACTCCAAATTACTATTCTTTATCTTTGCCTAGTCACTACTTCTTTATTGGAATAATAAGCAATATCTAGGATGGATCCTAATGTGTTCACCTATTATGAAATTTGTTATAATAAAGATAAAGCAATAAATGCAATGGGTATTGGTTTAGATCAACAATTGCACTTCCCTATTTATGTTAATTCTCTAGGGTTGGCACAGCCCTAGCTATAAGTTTTAGCAGATCATAGTTTTGACACAATCAATAAAAATCATAATTGAAATTATGTATGAAATCATAATAAGAAAAAGTGTAAAAACCCACAATGGTAATTGAATTAATGGAAAAAAATCAATGCAAGAAAATCCCAAGATCAAAGATAGGTCTTGGACTCAAAATGTGTTTTTGAGCATCAAAAGTGTGTAACTCTGAATAAAAAGTACATAAAGGATATTTATATTACAAGAGAAAACCCTAAAAACAAAACCCAAATGAAATAAGAGAAAACCAGGTCAGTGAACACCTGTCCCTGTACCTTCAGTCTAGCATAAGGCACAGGTAGTACCTATGATCCTGACATTGGATGTAGGTGCAGACTGTAGGTACGATTCCTGCAGCCTGACTCTTAGGATTTCAACCTCTTGCACCTTCTCTATCCAGCTGCAGACTGTAGGTCCTACATACAGTCCATAGGTTGCCTTGGTAGGTGTCAGGAATCATCTTTTTAGTTCTTTTTCACTTCTCAAACATGCTTTGATCAGAAACAAGCTGAAAAACATCCTGAATATCTATAATTGCTCCAAAAAGTGGCCAAAAGCATCTATTTTTCACATTTTTAATGAACTTAGCATACAAAACATGATTTTTTGTAAAATATACCAAAAATAGATCATATCCAACAAAAGGGCCTTAGAAACTTGCATATTTTCCTCATTTTAAGCATTAAAAGTGTTATATTTCTGTAGCACATCGTTGACCGCAGTGACTACTTACACCCAGGGTCAGGCCGCAAGTGTAGAGCACATATGGCCATTGATCCTATTTTCTCTTATTTTGATATAGCTTTGGTTCTAGAGTTTCCTCATGTACTATAAATACCCTTTATGTATTTTTTTAGCAGGAGTTACTCACTTTTGATATTCACAAACATATTTTGATTCCAAGATCCAATTTTGATCTTGGGATTCTCTTGTATTAACTTTGGTTGATTATTCTAGTTCTGATTGTTGGTTTTATCTACTTCTTATTACTGTGATTTAATCTATGTTATCGATTATGAATGTTGTTGATTTCTACATAAGCATGAGCAGCTAGAAACCCGTAGATAGGGTTATGGAAACCCTAGTGGATTGACAAAGTAGAAAAAGTTCCATTGTTGTTCTGAACCAATACTTATGCATGTATTTCTTTATCTTAAATATAATAGTTTTCTTAATAGGTGGCCAATATTAGGATCCCACCAAAATTATTTCTACTTACTCTAAAAGAGTAGTAGTGACTAGGAAAATATAAAGATATTAGTAATTTGGAGTTTAACTGTTGATCCATATTTCTAGGGTTTATCTCAATAAGATGGTTAGATTTCATCTAATAACTAAAGACTCATATGGTGATAGTTAACTGGATCAAGATAAGGGTTAGTAAGGTGACATCCTAAGACTCAAAAGGTAAACAGTGAAATCCATCTGCTCATCTAAAAGACTCTAGATTGTACATAACTTATCAAATTCGGCATACAAGGTATCGGGTTGGTTCAACAAAGCATGATAATCCTATGGAGTTGAGAAGCCAGGGGGAACACACTGCTAGTGTTCACCAATATTGATTACAATTGCATTTGATATTTGCTCTTTGTTCGATATTGTTATTTAAATGCCCCCATTTACATTTCTAGTTTTTGCCCATGATTACAGAATTTGATATCCACAAGTCCATGTATTCCCTTTGGATTCGACCCTAAATTTTGTTGGGTTACTATATTTTACAATGAATGCAATCATATTTGGAGTGAAGGTGTAGCTTGGGCATTAACAAATTTTGGAACCATTGCCAAGGAATATGGTGTTAAGTTATGAATTGAATTTATTGTGATTTTGGGGTTTTTTTATTTTTTCTTAGTTGGTTATACACCAGGGTAGGCTTAGCATAAGGAGCAGAGGCAATCCCATACTCCCACTGAATCCAAATTTAGAGAGGATCTTATAAACTCCTAGTAGGATGATAAAGCCAAAGAGAGACAATATTCCTAAAGTAGTTTGTAATAATATGGCTCCCCTTTCTCCTGAAAGAGTTGAGGATATTATTAACTAATAGATGGAGGTGTTGTTAGCTCAAGCTAAAAATAAGAAAAGGGCAGTGCAGATGCTCAATGAATAGCTTGGAAGGCAGAGTTAGCTGTGCAGAGATAGAAAGCAGAGCATCAAGCAACACTTATTAGAAACTCATATAGAGCTTAAGGTGGCCGATCCTATGTGATCTCAGCATACCAGTACTCGCAACCATAGGAGGATAACCAATAGGATCTGGGGTATGTTGAGCCAATAGAGATTGGTGCTATTTTTCCTCCTATTTTTTCTCTAGGCATTAAGTTTAATATATCAAGTGCTATGATCCATCTATTATACATGAAGGGTGCATTTGTGGGGTTGCCTATAGATAACACAAACATGTATCTAGCCAATTTTACTAGAATTTGCACTTCACATACATATCCAAGGGTGAATTGAGAGGTTCTTAGATTGAGGTTTTTCCTTTTCTTTCTTATAGAAGAAGCATTTGTATGGTTAGGGGAACTTCCAAGAGAATTTATTACTATGTGGAATGAGATAACAGGAAATTATTGAACAGGCTCTTTCCTTCATCCAATATGTTGTAACTTAAGTATGTGTTCTATGATTTTAGGTTGTTCCAATCTGAGTCCATGTATGAGGCTTGGTGAAGGTTCAAGAAGAAGTTGAGTATGGTGCCCAACCATGAGATTTTAGGGAGAAATTTAATGGAGTTATTCTATACAGCCTTGACCCTCAGTTCTATGCCAGATATTATCTCTGGAGGAGTATTTATGAGATTATACTGGGAGGTAGCTTCTGATATTCTAGACAAATTATAACTTATAAATTGAGGGTCAAAAACTCTGGATATAGAGAGAGGTTCTAGAACTTCTGCCATTGGAGCTGCTTGTGACCAGAGAGTAGTTGATGATTTTGTAGCACAAAATATTATGCTACTGGGGATTGATCTTGGGTTGTTGGGAAAGCAGTTCGTGACCTTGAATTAAGAAAAATTTCATGTAATAGAAGAATAAGGTGTAGCTTTTAGATCTTATGAGTATGCATTAAAAGTGGAGGCTAGGAATCAAGATTGTCAGTTGGAGGGTTTTCATGCCCATGGTCAATAAAACCACGGTCAAAACTACTATGATGATAGATATAGATACCGCAATAGCAACAGAGATAGTGACTGGAGATGGAGAGATGATTACAAAGAGAAGGGAGACAGGTATATTCCGCTTGGCAGATGATATATGGAATCAAGAATGGAAAAAATGCTGACCAAACTGGTAAAAGGTAAAGAAAATTAGCAGAACAGCCTTAAGAAGATTTAGGCTGACATTTCAGGGTTAAACCAGAAGGTGGAGTCTCATGCCACTACTATCAAGCAGTTGGAGTACCAATTTTTGGCAACTGTTTGGTATGATTAAACCAAAATAACTTGTTACTCTTCCAAGTGAAAAAGTTCAGAGTCCACCAGCTATAAGTCATTGTCTAGCTATCACCGCTAATTATGGTGCTACTACTGATAATCCCCCTTTACCTACTATTGAGAAGCTAAAAATTGATAGCACTGAGAGTGATGAAACACCTGAGGTAGAGTCTAAGAAGTTGATATAAGGTGATAATGATTTTAAGTATGATAGAGGTAAGGATTCGGTCATCAAAACCAATGATCATGTGCACCCTTATAGCATGACCCCTTCCTTACCGTTAGTAAAAAAAAGGGGGGATCTCAGAGAAGGAACCATTTTATGTTTTATTAGGCCTTTCTATGTCAATCAGGCTTTAAGTGACTTAAGATCAGGAGTAAATATGTTGCCACTGGTTATGTACAAGTTGTTGAGGATAGGGAAACTCAAACCTACATCCATAAAATTGTTGATGGATAACTCATTTAGGAAGAAATCAATGGGTGTCTTATGTGATGTAGATTTAAAGGTGGCATCATTTATGTTCTCTACTGATTTCAGAGTTCTTGACTATGAGGTGAATTCTCAAGCCCCAATTATATTGGGTAGACCCTTCCTATCCACTGGTAGTGTGTTGATTGATATGACCTTAGGGGAGATCATTTTTAAAATGAATAATGAGTAAGTACTGATAGATATGTGTATTACAGTGCAGCAACCAGATGATATATAAGTGGTGTCTATATATATATTATTGATGAGGATACAGTTTCAGAGGTTAGTGTGCTAGATATCCCAGGTGTTGAGGAGAGAATATAGGTAACGACCACTCAGCTACCAAGTTGGTAACATTATATGAGTAGATCTGGCTATGGATCCAGACTATACTCGAGATGGCTAAGGCTAGGCTAGAGTATATGCGTGGAGTTGCGATGTCAGAGGTACGAGCTAAGTTTTACTCTGTGATAGATATTTTTGATGATTGAGTAATGGATCGGTTCATCAGGATTGAGATACAAGATCTTGGAGACATTAGGGAGGAAGTGGACCTACTTAGAGTAGAGGTACGATTTCTCACTGAGAGAGATATATTAGCCATCCCTCCAGTTGTATCCCTAATTATTTAGACATCACTTTATATTTTCCCAGATTCTTTGATTTATTCATGACGGATGATATGGCGGTCCCCATAGTTAGGACCAAGACAGGCCAAGTGAGGGACCTCCAAAACCTCGACAGGCCATATGAGCAAACCCTCAAAAAGGGCCACCCATGATTTGATGAAGACTGCTATTATTAATAGGTAGAGGCATGCCAAGCTAGCTATAGATAAATCTTGTCATAG
>JAPEIP010000006.1:155164005-155198944 GCA_026120095.1 Capsicum chinense | reverse complement strand
GATTGACAATTTTTGTTGGCTCTTTTATTATCTGTCACTTCTAATAAATAAAATTATCAAATGTGTTAAGGAATTTTCTCTTTCTTCTATATGGCTCCTCGCCTAATATACTAGAAAACCTACGTAAATCTAATCTTAATAATTTGCCCAATATCTTCTACTCCTCAATAGACATAGCAGGCTGGGAAACAACTAACTGAGTGACTATTGACTGAGCAACTACTGGTTTAGGAGGAACCTTAACTCTGGGACCCTTAGTACCACTCTGATATGTAGACTATGTACCACAAACAAATTACAAAAGCTGAACCAACGCATCTCTAAGCCCTAAAAAAGAAATAAACCTTAGTGGAGCCTAGGATGGTCCCCTGGCCCAATGCTGGCTGAGGAAAAAGAATATCTAGCTCAGGAGCTGGAATAGGGTCTAGTAAAGTCCCCCTATCCTGGTCCCAAGCTGGGGACACATCTCGAGGATATCCAAGATCTTTATCTTATCCATAAATAGTGATAAGATTAATAGGTTTAGTCTCAAGACCCTTATCTTATGTAGAAGTATCACGCATCCTAGACATCTATAAAAGAGTAAAGTCAAGAAAATGCTTTACAAACTAACTTAGACGTTTAGCATAAAATTAGTAAAAGAAGAGAAGAAATCCTAAAACCCACCAGCAGATAAGTTGAACCATAACCTAGAGTTATTTGCAATGGTTAACTTGGTGGAAATTTCCCCAAAAGGGCAAAATAGGCAATTTAATACATAAATAAGCAATTTTAATGACCCTCTGGGTCATTTCCTTAATTTGCATACCTTTTTGGTATTTTGATCCTTCCCATAGTGGTTATAAGTTATTTATAACTTGCCAAAACTATTAGTTTGGTGATTGTATAGGACGTTCAGATTTTAGGCTCATATCTTATTTTGGAAATTTCATTCTTTAGGATTTAGTCTCATACCAAAACTCCTAGTAGATGACCTCGAATGAGAATCTCAATAGTTTCACTAGCTCAGAACATTAATTTTTGGTTAGGTGGACTCTTGGTTTGGGTCCTGAGGCATCCAAGATTATTTTGAGCTTTTGGTTAAAATTTTATAAAATAGAGGTTAGGTGTGGGACCCACTTTTGTCAAAACAACCTTAGATAGAAATTTTGACTGTTCTATTGAGTCTAAAATATCAACTTTAGAATGGTTACATAGTTTGTTTACATACATAAGATTACGAATGAATCTCGAGGGCTTGGCAGAAACTTAGAATATTTTCAAAGGTTCAGTTGTCATCTAGTTCCACTACAATTACAAGCTAGGGGTTACTATCATAGTACCCTTGGCAGGCTAAGTATTGCGATCGCGAGTCATATGGTGCAATCAGAACTCGTATGTTCAACATAAGATATTATGATCATAGGTCCATAAAAATGTTAGTATTTACTCTACAATCTTGAAATATTGCCATGCTAATAAAATTATAATCTACATGTCATTAGGAGTCAAATGAGACCCATATTAGCATATAATTGGTTGGATTAAATTTTGGGTCAAGAATGAGCATAGTGGGGCCCATAAATGGAATAAAAAATTAAACCCATTATGAGGCCCCTTGAAGGATAAGGAAGTTGTGTTCAAAAGTTGAGCACAAATGGAGCACCTAACATTTGGAGTATTAATTCCCTCCCTCTTATGTACTAGACTAGTCTCTATATTGTATTTAGAGATGGTTGCATCTGTATTTTCATTTAATGTCTCATTTGTATCCTTATTATGCTAGATGCTTTTGTACTGATTTCACCAGGTTTAAGAATTATCTTATGTATGTTAGACTTTTATAATATCGATTCTGCATTCTTCCCTTTATTCTTTTGGTAGTCCATTACTAATAGTTTTGGACTCCGGGATTGGCTTGCCTACAGGTGGGTTATAGTAGGCATCATTATGACCTGAGAAATTTGGTCATGACAAATTAGTATCAGACCCTAGGTTCACCAGTATAGTACAAGAGTTAACTGTGTAGAAGAGTCCTATGGCTCGAGATGGAAACATTTATAACTTATCTTCGAGAGGCTACAGGCCATTCTTAGGAAATTCATTAGACTTTATACCATGTTTCCCTATTTCTATAAGCCTCTAACACATCTTTTGACTCTATTCTATCCTAAGTGGATGATGCGAGATCATTTATAGATGTGGATAAAACTTCAACACATGTGTTTAGAGCTTTAATGTAGTATCAAACTAGAGAGTTAGAGATGGATATCAAAGATGTTCAATGTTATCTAGAGGATTTGGTGCTAACTCAGGATCCATTAGAGCTCGTGACTACTTTAGCCTATCAACTTACAGCATTGGGGGTCCTGAGTCTAATTATGGATACCTTACAGTCAACGATGACATTCAATTCATTGAGCTATTCTCAAACTGGAGTTGGGTCTGTCGGTATTCATCAAGGTTATTTATTAGTTTCTAAGTATGAGATAGGTTTCTTAAGTAGGCTAGGCATATTTCTATGCTATATTTTTCTTATTTGTATATGGTCTGTGGATTTATTAGCGGTTTAGAATTTCCACTCCGCTCGGCATCGGAGCACTTGATAGCAGTTAGGTCTTTCTTCTCTTAAGTTAGTGATCATTTAAGGGCCATAGAGAGAGCTTGCATTGAGACTTATGGAGGTGGCAATAAAAGACCAAGACATTAGTATAGTTATAATACCCCAAGGTTTGGGCCCTCTAAATTTCTAGGTTTAGTCATCATTGCCAGGTTAAATCTTATATAATGAGTCGTGAAGACTCCCCATGAGTCGAAGAGTGCTAATTCTGGTCTAACCAGTAAAGTAGTCCATTGTTTTTGTTGTGGTTACGACTGGAACTCTACGAGTCATAAGGACTGGTCAAAAGTCATAGGATGTGACTCATGACCTTACCAATCAAGGTGCCCAAACATTCTTACCAGACTACGAGTCACGGTGATAATTGGAGACTATTAACCATAAGTCATTATGAGACCCGTAGAGACTGGTAGTTATATTTCTTGCATAATTTCATTATTAAGGGCATTGTTGTATTTTTCTTCCATCCCATTACTTTCCATGACTTAAAACCATTTCCTTTGCCTTATTTCCACTAATTAACATAACATCAACACTCTTCTCTTTGAAATTTCCCAAGCATAAACAATTAGGGTTTTTAAAAGAGTTAGTTAACTAGGCTTTAATTAGGGTTTTCTCTCTAAATCTCCTAATGTCTTTAGGTATATATCTCTTGCCTAACTTGGTTTGATATAAAAGCATGCATTTAATCAATGTTTATGTGAACTTAATTATTGGGTTTTGAATGATGGGTTGAGAGTTTTGAATAGTTTATACTTGGTTGGTTTTCCCATAGTTTTGGAATTGTTATTAATGCTTTAACTTGTTATTTTTGAACTAATTGGATGCATGGTCATGGTAAATAGGATGGGGGTCATGGATTTCCCCAAAATGATAGGTTTTGGTTTGGAATTTGTATTAACCTCAACTCACTTGCATAATTGGTTTTGAAATATGGATAATTACAGGGTTTTGCATATTGTTCCAAGCTATCGCATTGCATTAATCGCTAAACAAATAAAAATAGTTTTGAAAAAGGCTTTGGTGTATGCCTCAAGGTTGATGGATAATTAGAATGGCATAATTCTATAAGCTTGCAAACATAATTAATTAGTATGACGATACCAACGGTAAATGCCTAAACGGATAACTACTTGGTTAATGGATAGGAATATTTATATGGTTTTAATTTGGGCTTATAGGGGTTATGTAGATTATTGTAGAAGGTGGAGGTCCCAGAGAGACAGATACTAGAAACCACATTTGTCGGCATTGGGGTCTTGGTGACCATATGCACATATTATATATTTATTTTGGAATAGTTGAAGCCTCGGTAACTTTTTCCCTTCTCATATTTTCCTAATTAGTTTGACTAACATGCACTGGGACCCTTTTAGCAAGAGAAGTTGAACCCATATATCCCATAGGTGCCCTTAGGATAATTAGAGCTGCCTAGTCTAGGATATTGATTTTAATTCTCATGTTTAAATTGTGTACCCTATCTCGATATCTTATATATATATATATATGTATATGCATGTATGTAAACATGTACATAATATTGGTTTTGTTATATATATATATATATATATGTATATGCATGTATGTAAACATGTACAAAAATATTGGTTTTGTTTTGTAAAATAGGAATTTTTTCCCTTTCTTGTGTTCTATTTCAAGCTATTGAATTTGGTGTTATGAAATTCCCTAACTCCCAATTTTCTCATATTTTAGATCAAGCCTCCCTAAAGATCTAATGTTTATAGGTACTCTGTATGTTCCTGCATCCTACCTAAGGACAATATAGATAGAACTTGACTTGCATGGAGTGGAGACCTGGTTTACGTTCCCTACTCCTAATTGTACTGCCCCACGAGAAGTTCTATCGATCCCCACTAGTCCTTCTTTGGATGGTGACATTCATTCTCAATCACCTGAGGGGAATATCTCTAATGCAAAGTTACATCAGTCTATTCATCTACTTACCTAATTTGTGGACTCTCAGCCTCGTCAGTCTGGCCCTATTGGTTCTGTTGTCCCTTTGTCTGAGGCTACTCGAGTTGGGCATTTATGAGGTTGAATCCCCCAACATTATATAGGCTATAAGGTTAAGGAGGATACTCAAGGGTTTGTTGATGAAATAGAAAAGATATTCAGGGTGATGCATGCTACTGATTCTAAAAGTGCGAAGTTTGTTGCATATCAATTAAGGGATATGACATATTAGTAGAATGAGTAGTGGGAGCAGTTGAGAGTGATAATACTGATACAACATCATGGTATAATTTTACTAGTATTTTCCTTGACCGTTTCTTTACACAGGAGTTGAGATAGGCCATGGCTGAAGAGATTATGAACTTAAGGCAAGGTAGGATGAGTCTGATATTCCCTAAAGTTCCATCAGTTATCTCATTATAATATAGAGTTGGTGTCGAGTATGAGGGCTAGGATAAGAAAGTTTTCTTTAGGATTGTCCTGTGACTTGGTATTAGAGTGTAAAGATGCAATGTTGAATAATGACATGGATATCTCTAGGCTTGTGGTTTATATATAGTAGGTATAAGATAAAAAGAAAAGGCAAGAAGATATGGGAGAAAGGCAGAATAAAAAGTTTAGATATTTAGAGCATGGTGTAAGTCATAAAGGTAGTGGTACAGATGTTAGACAGTAGAGCAAGAAGAAGACTTGGGGAATTTCTAGTTTATATTCTTCAGCTAGTGGTCCTTATCCAAAGTCATCCGGTTATCATCATTTATAGGCTAGTAATGGTCCTAAGGTACAAGGTGCCTAGTATCAGGCTAGTAGAGCTTAGTGATCGCCAATATTACAGACAGTAGGGTTATTTTAATAAGAACAGAAACTGGTACTTTAATTGCGATCAGCTGGGTCACATACAGTGAGACTATCCAACAGCTAAGGTAGCCACTAGACTAATAAGGTTTCAATTGCCACTTCTTCAACTTCTGTGCCAAATAGTGCAAAGTTTGATTCTGGGATTGGCCAAAATTATCTCTATGCCCTTTCCACCAACCAAGAATCTAAGGTATCTCCTAACGTTGTTATAGGTACGTTATAGATTTTCTCTTGAGGTGTGTATTGTTTTCTTGATCCAGGGTCTACCCTTTCTTATGTGACCACTTATGTGGATGTGCATTTTGGTTTTGGTCTGAAAACTATTTTTGACCCTTTTTCTGACTCCACTCCAGTGAGTGATTCTTTTACTGCTATAAAGATCTATAGGGGTAGTGTGGTATCTGCCTTTTATAGTGAGACATTAGAGGATCTAGTAGAGCTTGACATGGTAGATTTTGATATGATCTTGAGGATAGGTTGGCTTCTTTTATGTTATGCTTCTTAGAATTATAGCACCTGAAAAGTCAATTTCTTATTCCCTAATAAATCGGTAATTGAATGGGAGGGGAGTTCATTAATGCCAAAAAAGATATTTATCACTTATCTTAGAGCCCAAAACATGATCTTTAAGGGGAGTTTGTATTATTTGGTTCAGGTTAAAGGCTCATATTCTAAGGGTCCTTGTTTGTCGTTTGTCCCTATGGTGAACGAATTCTCTGAAGTGTTTCTCAAGGAACTTCTTGGCATTTCTCCCAAAAGAGAAATAGACTTTGGGATTGATCTTCTATCGGATACCTATCCTATATCTATTCCTCCCTATAAAATGGATTCGGTGAAGTTAAAGGAGTTGAAGGAGCAGTTGAAGAATCTTCTTAAGAAAGGTTTCATTCACGCTAGCATTTCTCCATAGGGTGGTCCAACTCTTTTGTATGTAAGAAATATGGGTCTCTTTGAATGTATATAGACTATTATTAGTTAAAAAAGGTTATGATAAAGAATAACTACCCTCTTTCTAGGATTGATGATCTATTCTACCAGCTTCAGGGTGCTTGATGCTTCTCTAAGATTGATCTTCATTCGGATATCATCAATTGAAAATTAGGGAAACTAATATCCCTAAGACTGTTTTCTGAATATGATATAGACACTATGAATTCCTGGTTATGTCATTTTGGTTGACTAATGCTCCGGCTACCTTTATGGATCTTATGAATTGGGTTTTCAAATAGTTTTTGGATTTTTTTATAGGGTTTATTAATGACATTTTGATGTATTCTTAGAGTGAGGAGGATCATTCTAATCA
Source organism: Capsicum chinense (assembly GCA_026120095.1). Lineage (NCBI taxonomy): Eukaryota > Viridiplantae > Streptophyta > Magnoliopsida > Solanales > Solanaceae > Capsicum > Capsicum chinense. The sequence continues at coordinate 155,192,210 of JAPEIP010000006.1, read as the reverse complement.
CCTCTGAATTGTGTTGCAGACTCTTAAGGATCAAAGGATATATGCTAAATTTTCTAAGTGTAAATTCTGGTTGAATGTTATGACTTTTCTTAGGTATGTTGTTTCTAGTGAGGGGATCATGGTGAATCCATATAAGGTTGATGTAGTTAAGAGATGGTCTAGACCTACGACTCTAACCAATATACAGAGCGTCTTGGGCCTGGCTAGGTATTATAGGAGATTTATGGAGAATTTCTCTTCTATTATTGCTTTGTTAACTAAGTTGACATAGAAAAAGTTGAAGTTTTTGTGTTCTGATGCTTGTGAAGGTAATTTTTAGAAATAGAAGGATAAGTTAACCTCTGCTCTAGTGTTAATCATGCTCGAGGGTAATGATGGATTTTTTATATATTGTGATGCATCCTGTGTGGGACTAGGTTATGTCTTGATGCAGTATAACAAGGTGGTGGCCTATGCTTCTAGGCAGCTTAAGGTTCATGAAAGGAGTTATCTAACTCATGATTTAGAGTTGGTGGCTATGGTTTTTTCTTTGAAGATGTGGCACCATTATTTATATGTGGTGCATATGGACATTTATTCTGATCATAAGAGCTTACAGTATGTGTTTCTTTAGAAGGATTTGAATCTCAGGCAAAGGAAGTGGCTTGAATTACTTAAGGATAACAACATGGGTCTTTACTACCATCCAGGTAAAGCTAATATGGTTGCTGATGCTCTTAGCAGGATGTCTATAGGGAGCTTATATTATTTGGATAAGGAAAAAAGAGGGTTGGTGAAGGATATTCACAGGTTGGATAACTTGAGAATCCATTTCTTAGATTATGAGGGTGAAAGTGTGATTGTTCAAAAAGTGGTTAAATCATCTCTTGGTGCTCAGGTAAAGGAGAAGCAGGTTTTGGATCCTATTCTTATGTAGATAATAATGATATGGGATAGTAGAGGGTAATGGCATTTGAGATTGGTGGTGATAGTATTTTGAGGTATTTTGAGGTATCAAGGAAGGTTATGTGTTCCTGATATTGATGGACTACAGGATAGGATTTTGATTGAGGCTCATGAGTTAAGGTATAGTGTTCATCTAGGTTCGACAAATATGTATCATGACTCAAAGAAAATCTATTAGTGTATCAATATAAAGAATGACATACTGAATTTTGTGGCCAAGTGTATGGTTTATTAGCAAGTGAAGGTTAAACACTTGAGGCCTGGTGGGATATCTCAAGAGATAGAGTTGCCTGTGTAGAAATAGTAGATGATCAATATGAATTTTGTTATGGTTCTTCCTTGATCCCGCAATTAGTATGATTTGATTTGGGTCATTGAGGATAGGATGAGTAAGTATGCTCATTTCCTTCCTTTGAGGAATACCTACTATAGAGAGCATTATGCTAAGTTGTTCATTGAGGAGCTAGTTAGATTGCTTGGAGCACCAGTGTCTATCATTTCAGAATGAGGTACGTAAATATCTTCTCACTTTTGGCGTTTATTTCAGAAGGTTTGGGGACTAGGGTCACCGTCGTCCAACCTCAAATAGATGGACAAACGGAACATACTATTCAAACCTTGGAGGATATGCTAAGGTCTTGTGTGATTGACTTTAAGGGAAGTTGGGTAGATCACTTACCTCTCATTGAGATTGCATACAATTATAGTTATCACTCAAGTATTCAGATGGCTTCTTTTAAGGCTTTTTATGGTAGGAGGTGTAGGTCTCATATTGTCTGATTTAAGGTTGGTAATGCTAGGTTGTTTGGTATGAACTTGGTTCACAAGCCATGGAGAAAGTGAAGGTTATTAGGGATAGGCTTAAGACGGCCCAGAGTCACAAAAAGTCTTATCCGAATATGAGGCTAAGGGAGTTGGAGTTTAATGTTTGTGATTGGGTGTTCTTGAAAGTTTTCCCTATCAAGGGACTGAGGAGGTTTTGGAAGAAGGGGAAGCTTAGTTCCCGTTATATTGGTACGTACCAGATTTTAAGGTGAGTTGGGGATATCTCTTATGTGTTGGATTTGCCCACGAGTTTGGGTTTTATTCATCTTATCCTCCATGTATCGATGTTGAAGAAGTATGTGGGTGATCCTTCTTTGATTATTCCTATAAAAGATGTTGGTATCTTGAATTCCTTGTCTTATGAGGAAGTCTCGATTGAGATTTTAGATAGACAAGTCCATAGTTAAGTACTAAGGATGTAGCTTCGGTTAAAATCACTTGGAGGAATCAAAAGGTCGGAGAAGTTACTTGGGAAGAAGAAGAGGACATAAAGTCCAAGTATCCGATCTTGTTCCTAGCCTTGGATGAAAATGGTTGAGGTATGATTTCCATTCTCTCTCTTATAGCCTTTTGAACTTGTTATTTGGGTATGTGTGCACTCTTTCTTGCTATCATGCTAATGGGTGCCTTAACTCCTCATTCGAGGATGAATGGTCCTGGGGAGGGGGGTAATGTAATACCCTAGGTTTTGAACCCTATAAATTTCTAGGGTTAGTTTTCATTGCCTAAGTTACAAATTAAGTGACGAGTCGTGAAGACTCTTTATTAGTTCTATAGTGCCAACCATGATCTAACTAGCGAGATGGTTTGTAGTTTTTATTATGGTTACAAATGGGACCTTACAAGTTATAAGGCTTGGTCGCGAGTTATAGGGTGTGACTCATAACCTTACCATTCAAGGTGCCCAACTTTCTTCCTAAACTATGAGTCATGGTGACGACTCATGACCAGTGACCACGAGTCATTACAAGACCCATTGTGACTGGAGTTATTTTCCTGCACGATTTCAGTAAGGGCATTATGATCTTTTCCTTCCATCCCATTACTTTCCATGACCTAAAAACTTTTCCTTAGCCCTATTTCTACCAAATAACATAACATAAACACTATTCTCTCTCAAATTTCCCAAGCAAGAACAATAAAGGTTTTTAAGAGATTTGGTCATCTAGGCTTCAATGGGGGTCTTCTCTCCAAATCTCCTAGTATCTTCAAGCATGTATCTCTTACCTAACTTAATATTATATAAAATCATATGTTTAATCGTGGTTTATGAGAATTTAATTATTGGGTTGAGGCTTTTGAATAATGGGTTGAGGGTTTTGAATGAATGTTACCTGGTTGGTTTTCCCATGGTTTTGGATTAATTATTTTGTTTCTTGTTATATGTTTTATATCTTTAGAGCTATGTATAGAGTGGGGCCTGATTTTCAAGAGCCAATGGATGATAATGTGCACACTGGTGAGGATCGGCCGCTAATGAATTTGGACATAGAAGCCGAGTCTAGTGAGGATGACTCTGATAATGATTCCGATGCAGGTTACATGACCCATGATGTGAAAGAGGAGTACTACTAGCAAGGTTCTTTATTTTACTATTTGCACTGGGGACAGCGCTTGGCTTAATGTGGTGTGGATGGTTACTGTGTTGCTTGCTTTGTAGAAAAATAGTGCCTTCTCCTTAGTATACTTCTTTGATATGATTAATTATTATTTTTTTATGATATGTTTGGTTATTTTAGTCATAGTTAGGTGCTTTTCTCGATGATGGATGGATGACGATCGTCTTAAGAGAAAATTAGTCAATTATAGGCGTTAATAAATAAAATACCCTGTTTAATTGCATGTAAATTTTCTTATGGATCACATGGAATTATAACATAAGTATGTGATGGATCATTACGTTTGAAAGACCTAGAATCTAGTTGTGACTCTTGTTGCCATTGTTTTATTGATTTGAATTCATTTAATTATTGGGTCGAGAATCTATAATGATCCTAACTGAGTTGATCATGCGCTATGAGTGTGTAAGACTGTTGTATAATCCTTGTTGCAATTGATTCTACAACTTTCCTAGTTGTGTGCAAAGCGAAACAAAGATTGTGATTTTAGGATAAGATTTAGGTATTTCTTTGACAACCATTTTTCATAACTTCTTTTGACCTACCTGTGTGCATAATCTTAGCTATCCCCATTAAGCCTTTAGCTTGTTCTTTGGTAACCTCATTTGTAGCCTAATCCCTTCTTTGGTTAACTTTAACTTTATTGAAAACTCCTAAGCTCTTTAGAAAACATTTTTCATATTGAGTAAGGAGTTTAAAAATTAGAGGGAAAAAAGTGAGAGTGAAACCTGAGAGTATAGTTATTAGTGTGTAAAACAAAGTTTGATGTGTGGTTGGGAGTGATATAAAAAAAAAAGAGAAAGAAATGGTTGTTCCAAATGGAATAATGTAAGAATAGAAAATACTCCCACCATAAGTTATGTGATTAAGCTTAATGAGATGGGGTAAAAAAATTCATGAAGGTAGTTGTAAGACCCCGCAAAGTTTCCTTGTAGTTAAAGCCTTAGAGTGTGTCAAGTGAAGTGTAATTCTGGCCCTAAAGGATTTATAAGAGACTTCCTAAGTGATTGGTATCAGGGTGAGAAGTTATGGCCATTTTACTAAGAGTTGTCGGAACTACCCAGGTACGATGGATGATCCGATGGACCGTCGAGTATGCGGCAGATCGTTGCTCGGCCCATCGTGACCAAGGTAGTAACTCCTCTTTTGGCCTAAGTTCGACTGTCAAAATTACGCACCGCCAAGGCTGGGATGGACCGTTGTGCTCAGACAGTGTGGCCTCATCATGGCCAACGTGCGAAGGATGGTCCGACGGACCATCACTTCACCGACACACCAAGGCATTATGTTCTTATTCTGGCCAACGTACGATGAACGATCCAACGGACCGTCTCTCTGACCATCGCAGCCCCTGTTTAGTATTTTTAACTCATTTTTAAAAGGGCTTTTTGGTCTTTTCCACTCTTTTATGAATCAGATATATTCCAAACGATGCAAATGGCTTCATTCATCATCCAAAACACAAGATATCTGGGGTTTCTCCCTCAAGATCAAATTTGAACCCTTCTCCAAGAAACCCAAGAACTCACCATAGATTTTACAAATTTAGTTGAGATTTGAGTTTTCCAAGTTCTAGGGTTGCAAGAACCCTCTCTCAAGAGTAAGAAAAAGAGTTTAAAGAAATCTTGTTCATCCAATTTCATAATCTAAGGTATGTGGGGTTTCGAACAAGGGTAATCCTTTCATCCTTGTGCCCAAAGTCTTATTTAAACTACAATTTTCAGAAACTTATGAGATTTTACATGAAATTGAATTAGGGTTTTTCACCCATTGTTATTGGTTGCAACATTTTGATGTTTCCCATAAATTGAGAGTATAACGGTATATTTCTACATATTTTCTTGAGAAATTGAAGCTGGGTTTATACCTAATGATTTTAATCCTTGAGAAGTTAATAGTTGCAAGGTTTGAGATATTGAAGTATATGAGCATGTTGGGATTTTGAGATAAATATCTGTAAATTCTAGATTTCTACATGAATTATGAATCTATATGGTATCTATTATGCATTATGATGAGTTTTAACTTGAGACTGAATTATGGGTCACTAAGCCCTACTTGAGACTTGCAATTTTATGAACTATTGTGCTATAAGCACCCATTATTTGAGTATTTGATATTTTTGAGAAATGTTTGACCTAATGGTCATAGAGTTTTGAAATTCACTCTACCACATGTGATTACAAATTTGATTGTTGGGTTCTTATGAACCAAGAGATTATTTTGAAAGTAGATTTCCATGAGATAAACAAGATAAACTAAAGGGAGTAGTATTTAGTACCAAGTTGGGTAAGTTACCACAGTTTCTTACCCTAGAACTATGTGCCACCATAGGTATGAGATTTTGGGCCTGAGGCCAAGATGATTGGGCTCGAGGCCGAGATAAGTAATCACTGAATGGAGGTTATACTCCTAGGAAAGAGTATGATGCCTCTCCCCAATGTGAGGTTTCTTCCTTAGGAGGAAAAAACATTGGACTCCATGTAGCTTGCATGATTTATGTCGGTTAAGAGAACCTCCCTAAACTCAAGTATTTTCCATTGAGATAGAATATTTTTCCTAAAGCTTTGGGATAAGATATTTTCTAAAATGAATGAACTGCTTTGAGTATTTTCTAAAGAAGGAAGTAATTTTCTCTACTACTACGAGTTGATCACCGGTTTTCAAACCCAAGTTATATGATTCTGAGTTCCAAGTGTTTGAGTTCAAAAGTGTTATAGGTTTTTGAGCATTAAAGAAGTTTTACTCTTCATGAGATATATGCATGAGTTTGAAAGTATTGTTTAAAGATTTCTTTAGTCTTCGAGTAATGAGAATAAGATAAGAGTACAGATTTTAAAGCCAAAGTATAATGACTCATGAGATTTGTGTTACATACTTCATTCTACATGATTTATGAGCTTTACATTTTAGACTCATTCAAGCCATGTGTATCATTCCTATTTGCATGCATGATTTGATTAAAGAGTATTGATATTGTTTTATGTAAATGCATACATCCCCATATACTCAGTACATTCCTAAGTGCTGATCCACATATATGTATATGTGCTACATTGTCTTATAGTGTAGGTTCAGGTGCTCAGTCCCAGTCTCGTCAGTGATTCCTGAGTACCTGTTTCTACATTTCTCCAGTGGTAAGTCCTCATGGTTCGAGGGCCTATCTTCAGATATTTTAGTATTTTAGTGGTTATCTTATTACTTTTAGTCCAATTTGAGTTAGTTGGGGACCTGTCCCAACGGCTCTCTAATTCATGGAGTAGTAGAGGCTTTGTCAGACTAGTTATCAAATTGTTGTTGTGTTGAGATTTCCAGTTTTGTGGTTGTTTGGACCTAGTATTACCTTCGTATTTCCTTTTATTTAATATGACAGTGCTAGTGTTTTATTTATTCTTTCTTGAATGAATTATTATGAGAAGTGATAGGCTCAAAGGGTTAGCTTGGGGCTACTTCTAGCCCTAAGCACCGTATAACATCCAAGAAGGTAATTTTGGGTCATTACAGTAGTAGAGGTGAAAATTGGTTGTTAGATATTGGTCTTAATTGCATAATGTAGTATATTAAAGTTCTTAAGGAAGAGTGTGACGTCTAAGAAGGTGATTTTGGGTCATTATAGTAGTAGAGGTGAAAGTTGGTTGTTTCAGATTGGACTTAATTGCATAATGTAGTGTATTAAAGTTCTTAGCGAAAATAGTCACTAATACTAGCCAAAATAGTTCCTACCCATCCCTTATCCTGCACTACAACCCGTAAAAGACCAATTTGATCCTAATATTAAAATTCTAACATTAGTGGAGCACTACACTAAGGGAAAGCATATGGTCATCAGTTGTAATTTGAGAATTCTTTGTGAGAGTGAGTGCAATTGGATCTTAATACCCATCTTGTTAGAATTTGCATTATTCTGACTGATTATGGGTAACTTTCTTATTATGAGGTCACATGTTTGATGAAAGTTGGGTAATTTATATGATCTCCTTGCTTAGACATAACGCATGAATTCGACAACTTAATGAGTCTATTCTTGAGGGTAGGTCATTCCTAGTAATTATTCCTGAATCTACTTCTTGTTCATAATTAGTGTGTGAGCCTAATTTAAGCATCTTATTTTTCCTGTGTGGGGGTTAGGTCTTATGTAGTATGCATAAATGGATGAGTTGTTCGAGGAAGATCAAATCTTTAAGTTTGGGGTGGTGATCTTGGGTGTATTTATACACCTAATCACCATAACATACCCAAATTTTAGCTAAGTTTTGAGAACAAAGTGCTTAGTTTCATATGTTTTTATTCTACTTTTTATGTAATTGAGCTAACCTACGTGATTAGTATGATTTCAGGTGTAAATGAGGTAGATGGAGACTTAAAGGGACCATGGATTGAGGATGGAATTCGACACAAGCAAAAGTAGCATGTTTGATGCAATGTGGCACCTAAAACTATGTCCCAAGACTATCTAGTCATTAAATTAAGTCTAGGAACTTAGAGGGTGATAATGCTCAACATACATGTCAATTTAATTGTAGGGCAATTGTCGTCAATATATTTACTCAACTTTGGAATCGGGGTTGAATCCACGAGAAACAATGTGAGTGGAAATCAAGTTACTTTGAAATAATAGATACAAGTTAAATCCAAACCAATGTCACAAGAAGGTAAAAATGGGGGGAGATAGGTATCTACACTAATGTCTCATTTTGGGTTTTTCTAGTATAAATTTAGGGCTACGATTAATTGAAGTTTTAACAGGTATACACGAATCTTGGGATTAACAATACTAAGAGAGTGATAAGTAGGTGTTAGCAATAAATCATTAATTTAGTATGTCAAATATAGGTATGTTTGATTATAGTCTTTGATGCTAGTCTTTTAACAAAACACCAAACTTTAACCCATTGATTCTTTCGAATACCTAATAGGTGTGTTCAATAATTGGTAACCATAACCTCAATCTAGGCATCCCTATTTCTGAGATGATACCCATAGTATAGTCAATATCACATTCAACCTTATGTCTAAGATTGTGAAAATTTAGCAAACTACCCGAAAGTATCTATCATTTCTTTGGTCTCCACATCCCTCTTTCAAGGATGATATGGATTCCTAAACTTAACCCAAAACCCTTCTTTCAAAGATGTCTTTGGGTGAACATGGAGCTTTCACTCATCATACCCATGTGGGTGTTTGGGGATTTCACCCATCAAATCCTAACCAAGTTAGCATAGTAATGATAAAACCCATAAATATGAACTACTAAATAGAGCTAATGAACAACAACCCACACACACTTTAACCCCCATTAACACATAACCCAAAGAGAGAGATCTAGCTACAATAAGATAAATAAGCATAGATATACCCATAATCTCCATTTAAGTGATTATTAAAGCTTAAGTGAATGTTACTTCAAACTTGGCACTTCCACAAATCAACAATGGAAGTGAGCTAATCTTTCACCTAGAAAGTCTTCAATGTATTCTTCACCCAAAAATTATACAATAGTTTCTTCTCCAAAAATGGAGGTTATGAACTCAAGGGCAAAACCTAAAAATTGGGGAAGATGGATTATAATCCATGATGCTAGGGTTTGATCCTTTTTTGTCAAAATTGGGATCAGCCACGTGCATTTCCTGTTTTGCCCTTGGGCTGATTTCTTCCTCTAAGCCGCAATCGTGCGGGTCTAGCAGTGACCCCGAATACGCGACCGTGGTTAACTTTCGCAATCGCGATTGAATTACTTTTGCTTGACTACCGCGATCGCGGTACTTGAGGCCTTTCTGCTTCAAGTCATTAGCTGCACTTTTCTTGCTCCCTTTTGATTAGTTTACGCTCCAATCCACATCTTTTGATTTACTCAATTCTATGACTACAAAAAGTAGGTATTAGTGCATTTTATCACCTCTATGTCTCATTTATTCTTTCAAAAAAAAGGTAATGTGCACAAATGTTTAGTGAGAATGAGTGGTAAAATCATCACTCGTCAACACCCCCAAATTAAAGCATTTGCTTGTCCTCAAGCAACACTACCTCTTACCATGAGACAACAATTCTCTATTTTTTAACTTTACACCTTAAAGCTCACAATGACTTCAACTTTAGTCGCAACCACAAGTAGCTCATTGCATATGGCATAAGCTAATTTTTACTCTCCCTTGATCATAAGATGCAACATTGATGGATACATAGGACTTTAAAGATAAACTAAGTAACAACAACCAATACTCTATAGTGGCTTCCTCTTGACCACAACTAAGCTATACTCCTATTTCCTCATTGCTCGAAAGGTGACAAAACCACCCACCTCAACTTGTTTCACATGCCAACCTCACAAGAAAAATAATTTTATACACCAAGCTACCAAATATGTAACAAGGAAATTTAAGTTAAAAAACTCTCTCCCTCACAAAAGAAATCTCTATGCAACAAGTGTCATACCATAGGCTTGCCCTTATTTTCAATCACCACTACAATGAGAGTAAATGATCGGAGATCTCAAAGGACTTTTTAAACTTTTAACGTAGAGTTGGGCTAGGGTAGGATATCATTTAGGATGGCATGGCTACACCCTTCCTTGAATATCTACATCACACTTTTCAATCCTAATTTTTTACTATAAGCCACTTCTTCTTTATTTTTTCTCCTTTATCATGCCTAATTTTTTTGCTTCCTTTGTTCACCACTTTTGTTTCATTCCTTTTTCTTACAACTGTCATGCACGACTTTTCTTTTTTGAAATCTTTCTTTTCTTATTCATTCATTTTCAAAGCTTAGGCACATTAGGCATTTCACTTACAACTTCATAGATGGAAACTTACTTCCATCAATCTTTACCACCCCCAACTTATTCTTTTATCCTTAAGTTGAATTTTTGAGTTCATGGAGGGTACGGTTCAAAAGAGGGATAAAAATAATGGTTCACGGCTTGTAATGTGTTTGCCAAGGAAAGGTCCAAAGGCTCAAAGTGGGTAACTAGGGGTTACATTCATGTTAGGTATGCTTTATAGGATAAAGTGGCGTCCAAAATCACAAAGATACCTTAAGATCATTTCACCAACCAAATACAATCATAATTCGCTTTGAAAGACTAATGGGGCAAGTTCTATATAACACAAGTACAAGAGATGAATGCAAAAATCTCACCACACATGACATGTAAAAGCTTGCCAAGGAGGTTCAACTGCCCCTCCCGTGAGAGATAAAATTGAAGTATCTATCATTATTTACAAGTCAACAACTTATGGATCTAGAAAAAAATTTGTTACAAAATTGGTCACGTTCATGCCCTTGATTTTTGAAAACTTTTGGATGGATCGGTTTGTTCATTTTACATTAGCACCACACACAATTTTCTAAACTATAGCCATAACCAAAGCTTTAGCCTCACATTTTAGCTAAAAATGGGCAAACCACCCATCTGGCTACTCAGACTTTGCTAATGGTGTATAACGTGATCCCAAATCAATAATGCCATGGGTACTCAGAATTCTCCTGCATCCATGAAACTTATGCTATGGGTACTCAGAATTCCCCTGTATCTATGTCTCAAAACCCAAACATGACACTTTCCCCTTAAGAATATCTTCACTCAATCTATCATCAGGAAAAGCTCTCCCATACCATTATTAAAAGAAATGGAAAATCAAAAATGAAAACAAACAACTCACAAAATTTCCATGCTTCGCATGTACTAAGTTCAAGTATTTTAAACCACTGAGTACACACAAGGGTAGGGCCACACCCCCAACTAAAGAGATGTGTAGTGACCTCACTACCTAACACAAAAGCATAAATAACATAAAAGGGCTCCCTGAAAATGCACTGATAACCATGTGAAAAGCTGGACACTGAGGCATTATCGTGGCCTAATAGGTGCAATCGTGGTAACTTAGGTCAGCTTCTCCTCTATTTTGCCATATTTTTTTGTATGGCTGCCATACTTCTAAACTTGGTTATCCCCTATTTTTGGTTCCAACCTGTCCAAAGAACCTACAAAACATGAAAATTATATGAATTAATTCCAAAAATATATAAATAAAAATATGAAAATGATGGGTTTCCTCCTATCAAGAGCCTTATTTTTTATTGTGGCACAACGTATTTTATAATCCTCAGTTGTGCCTCTACTTAGAGTACTTAAATTATTTTCCATCAAACTTCCATATAGACTCATTGGGCAATGGTGAGATCATTAGAAGGACACTACTTGGACATCAGTCTTTAATATTCTTGGCCTTCAAAATTAGGGCTTTAGCATGCCCATTTTGAAGGTAAAACTCCAAAATATAGGAAACTTACTCCTTCTCTCCAATATCCATCACTTGCTTGGGTGGATTAACTTTCACCAAATCTACCAAGCATAGTGTTGAAAGGTGGATAGAATTAGTCCTTTCCTTTAATTTCAGAGTTGCATTTCATTGGTCATCTTCACCCCAAAATGGGTTAAAGTCTTCATAAGAGATTTTCCTTGATTCTTCTTAAGACTCTAGCACCATGCCTTTTATTTCAGCTTTTTCTTCCTTATTTGATTCAGTAGATTGGGAAGTCACCAAGGAGTCTTCGCTAACAAGATCATCATAATACCTTGGTTTCTTTGCTTGATAAACCTAATCTTGATCAATGGGCTTGGTTATAATGTTTGCAAGAATTATGTCCTTGCCCAATTCCTTTGCCTTAACATTTGTCCTTTTAAACACCCTGTAGGATTAATGCAAGTCTTGTGTATTCTCCCCGTATCTAAAATGGTTTGAAGCATTGCTTCAATGCCAATGGGTTCAGTTTATTTATCCTCCTTCTTCTCTTCATAAAACCTATTAATCTCATGAGAAAAACTAGTAATTCAATTAGTATAATAGGAGGAGGGGTAATTTATATAATTATTCCATTGTCCATCTCAACCACTACATAAAGAACACCTATACTCCTTATAGGATAGAGAAGGTAAATCCATCTCGCTCCAGGGAGCATAGTCACAATATCTCATATAGTGTAGTACATCATAATATGGACATGGATCATCTAGATAGGACTTCCAACTACCAACATCATATATGTCGTAAGATGCCATAGAGAAAGGTCAAATAAAATAAAAAGATACCTATAAAAGAAAATCATAAACAAATATTTAAAAGCTTGAATTCAAGCAAGTAATCTAAAATTTCAAACTAACTCAATACGTCAAATTATTCCCCGGTAAAGGTCCCATTTTTTATAACGCTCAACTTACACGTAAATTTAAGTGCTAGGCAGTCATCGTCAATATATTTACCCAACTTTAGAGTTGGAGTCGAATCCATGAGGAATAATATGAGTAGTAATCAAGTTACTTCAAAATAATATATACAAGTTAAATCCAAACCAATGTTAAAAAAGGTAAAAATATAGAGAGATATGTATCTACACTACTGTTTTTTTTTTGGGTTTTTATAGTATAAATTTGGGGCTATGAATAATTAGAGTTTTAATAGGTATGCACAGATCTTAGGATTATGTATTACTAAGGGAGTGTTAATTGGGTGTCAGCAATAAATTATCAATTTAGTAAGTCATTTATGGGTAGGTTGGGTTATATACTTTGATGCTAGTCTTTCAATAAAACTCAAAACTTTCACCCATTGATTTTTTCGAATACCTAATAGGTGTGTTCAACAATTGGTAACCACAACCTCAATCTAGGCATCCCTATTTCTAGGATAATACCCATGGTATAGTTAACCTCGCATTCACCATTATGTCTAAGATAATGAAAATTTAGCAAACTACACATACAATTGTCTATCATTGCTTTGGTCTCCATATCCCCCTTTCAAGGATGATATGGATTCCAAAACTTCACCTAAAACCCTTCTTTTGAAGATGGCTTTGGGTTTTCTAGAGCATGGAGCTTTCACTCATCATACCCATATTGGTATTTAGGGCTTTCACCCATCAAATCCCAACCAAGTTAGCATAGCAATGATAAAACCTATAAACATGAACTACTAAATAGAATCTAATCAATAACAACCCACACATACTTTAACCCTTATTCACACATAACCCCAAGAGGGAGATATAGCTACACATAAGATAAATAAGCATAGATGTACTCATAATCTCTATTAAAGTGATTTATTGAAGCTTTAGTGAATGTTACTTCAAACTTGGCACTCCCACAAATCAACAATAGAAGTGAGATAATCTTCCACTTAGAAAGTCTCCAATGTATTCTTCACCCAAAAATTATACACTATTTTATCCTCCAAAAATGGAGGCTAAGAACTCAAGAGCTAAACCTAAAAATTAGGGATGATGGATTATAATCCATGATGCTAGGGTTTGAGTCTTTTTTTATCAAAATTAGGATCAGCCATGTGCATTTAAATTTTTTTTGTTGGGCCGATTTCTTCTTCAAAGTTGTGATCGTGTGGGTCTGGCTATGACCGCAGTTATCTGACCGCAGTTAACTTCTATAATTGCAATTGAATGACTTTTGCTTGACTTTTATAATCATGGTTAGAAGACCGCAATTATGGTACGTGAGGCATTTCTACTCGAAGTCTTCAGTTGTACTTTTCTTTCTCCTTTTTGATCAGTTTACTCTACAATCTACATCTTTTGATCTCCTCAACTCTATGCCTACAAAGAGTGGATATTAGGGCATTTTTTCACCATTATCTCTCATTCATTCTTTCAAAATGAGGTAATGTGCATAAATGTTTAGAGAGAATGAGTGGTAAAATCATCACTCATAAGAGTACAATTTTGGAGAAAAAATTACTAAAAATACCACAATCTGATCATTCACGTACTATTCTATATCTTTTGAATTGAGAGTGGCAGCTTAGCACTAGAAGAGAAAGCAGATTCATTTTATTAATGTACAATTCCTTCAAGACAATTTCTTTTGACATTTTGATATGATGAACATTACTATTTTGATTCCCTTTTTATTCATGAGTAGCTAAGTTTATTAGTTAGGGTTATGGAAACCTTGTATCATACAATCTATTACTTTAGGCTTTTGAATTCATTATGCATTGATTTTCTTATATCCTACTATTTTCGTTTATCTTGAATTCTCATAGTTTCAAACATAAAGAAAGTGTCATAAAACACAACTTGCTTAAATAGAGAGGTTGATGTTTGGAAAAGACAGTAGTGATAAGAATATAGAGTTTCCAATCTCTATTTACTCGTTAATGCCCTAAAAGGATTAACAACTTGGAGATTTTACATCGTTATTGTAAACACATTTAATTCAAGAGAACTAAAGTGAGTAGTGCTTAATGGTTAAGAAACACTAAGATTAAGTTATTAAAGATGTTTCTTTTTAAGTATGATGCAAGTATGAATTCATAAAAGCCAACAGTAGAAAACATAGAAAACTACAATATGGGCATAACCCTATCTTGCTGTTTCTCTAAATTCAAATATTACTTGACAAATTGCATTTTGTTTGATCTAAAACTATTAATTTATGAACTGGATCAAACCCCCCTTTGTTTTACAGAAACAAATAATTAAAAGTCAACTAATCTGCATACAACTTAATTCACCATATTCCCTATGGGATTCGACCCCAACCTAGTTGGGTTATATATTTGACAACAACTGCTTACAGTCTTGTAAGAGAGTTATAATTTGGTCATATCACCTAACTTGGTATTTCAATTTAGAGGCTTTTATAGACAATATATGGGTGGTTAACATTTATTGACTCTTAGTTCTATTGAGTTATATTAACTATTTTATCTTTATATTCTAAATGCCTTTTGCTGTTCATTTGAATTTTGTATTTTAGTTGGCTAGGATAAAGGGGTGGTCTCCGACCCTTGGCGGGCTTGATATACCCATAATGACAAAGCCTAGGTTCAGGTCTTGATAATAGTGCTATTTATATTTTATCCAGGCATGAGTACCTTCTAGTGGAGGTTAGCTTCACTTGCAGCCTATCATTTCTATGCAAATAGTATTTCAAACTATGGGTGGCTCTCAAATTAGTCATGGTGATCACAATGGGCAGATTTTCCATTAGACCTGTAGAGTTTATGATATTGGTCTTTAGGCCATGGCAGCCATTCTAGATTAGGTAGGGAAGTATCTCAGAGTATTCCAAAAATATATTATGGTTGTGGTGAGATAGGACATCGGCTCAAAGAGTTCCCAAATACGAGTTAGTTGATCAAATGGAGTTAGCATGTATTCACCATTATCCTAGAGTTCTTAAGGTTAGTTATGATAATGGGAAAGATGATCATGGTAGTAGAGAGTGTTCTCAATGTAAGTTGGATAACTATTTGGGCTTAGTTCGTGCCTCTCGCCAGGTTAGGGCTTCAAGAGTTCGCTGCAATTGTAAAGAGATTGGTCACTGGTCTAGAGAGTGTCCTCGATGTATGATTTCTAGTCATTCATCTTATTCAAATCAGCCTCATGATGTTGTTTCACCTTTAGTTAGATATAGTGCGCTTGGTGCCTCAGTTGATGATTCAATTAATTGGTTCAAATTTAGACCCATTTAGAGTTACTCAAAAAGACCCATCAGGCATGTGATTATAGATTTCACCATGATAGGGTGTGTTTATAATTCCTGTATTTAACTTTTTTATTTATGTGTATTTGGGTTTCTATACTAATCAATGAGTATATTCCTTGATGAATTTATATTGGTCGTTGTGTGCCTTGTTATAGAATTCATTATTTTATCGCTACCATTATGGATTATTTCTTTTATTATTAGATGGAATAGATCTGCATTGATATTTTCCCCTATGGGTGGAGCATTTGGGTTTTGAGTCTCATTTACCTTGGCATATTAGCTTTATTGGGGACCTTGAGTAGTACATACTATTAATTTTTATTCTGGTACTGTCGACTCATTATATTGATATTTCTATTACTATTGTTATTGTTCTCATTGCTTGATTCCATTGATCCTCACTAGGTAGCTATTTGGACTAGTGTTATCTAGTTAGAATTCCATTCCTTGTGGTTCTTGTTTGCAAGCCCGGGTAGCTACAGCCCGATTAGATGATTTCTAATCTATAGCAAGGTGAGGTTGGTTATTTTTCTCTTTTGTTGGTTACGCATGATTGACTATGGAGTGGACTATTGTATTGAAGGTAAGTTGACCTTGTGTGGCTCTATTATCATTCTAGAGTTGGCAATTTAATTATATTGCCTCTTCTTGAGTTTGGCATTCTTAGACTTGCCTCCTAGGTTACGAAGGTTGTTGCATTGGCTATCACTTTCTATGTAGCCCATTTTTGAGTTTGACCAGTTTAAGGTCAACTCTTGGCTTGTGGCTATTTCAACACCCAATAATGGCTTAATATTGATATTGAGATATCTTGGGTTCATCTCTTAGATTTGTTGAATTCATCTTCTTGTGATGGTTTTCTCTTGGTACTAGTGGGGAGATTGGATGTTCCTTTTTTCGTATTGTAGTTCTTATCTAAAGTGGAGTTAGAGAGAGTTAGAGGTAGGTGGTCTTACTTGTGATTGCTTCATGAGTTGGCAAATCAAAAATTCTTTATCTTGAGTTATTGGTTTATTTTTCAACAGTGGTCTTGACCTCAACATAGGTGTCAGGCTTGGTACTTCCTTCCTCGATGAAGTGATTCATGGTTTGTTTAAGTTATAATTGTCCTACTTGGGTGGATTCAGAAAACCACTATTTCAGAGTTTGTTTAGCCTAATGAGCTTTAGTAGAGTGCTTCTCCTTGATGACAATTGCCAATGAGTATTCTTTGCCATGATGGAGTATTGGACTAGTCAATTTATGGCTAAACTTATATTTCTCTGAGTTACTGAAGTTTTTACTATTACAAGTGAGAGTTGCATCCTTGGGGATTTCTTAAGTATGTTTTGACAGTTCATGCCCTCCAACAGATATGAATTTGATTTCTTGTATTTTCAGCAAGTGATTTATCCGTTATTGCAATTTTATTCTACAAATATGTTTCAATTTTTGCTCGGCATAATTTATTATAGATGTTTCTGATTCGGGCAGTATGGTCAATGTATGTAATTGACTTTAGTTTGGATTTGTTGGCTCAATTTTGTATTTGATGACTTGGAACATAGATTTGGAAATTATGGTATATTTGGAATATGAATGTCTACCCGTCTTTAGGTATGGTTTGGGTATTTAGGGTCGAGCGATTCAGCCTTGGTGTTGAGATTTCATCTTGTAGCGTAAAGGTTAAGTGCAGCCTTTGTTTTAGATTTGTCTCAGTTCAGATTTTATCTATAGGCTAGTTGAGCCTACCCCGTGATTACCTATTTGGTCTTCTAGACTTCAGATGGATTATAGTTGACAGTTGTTCAGATGATAGCCATGGACCCGATATTGGTTCCTTCAGCTTTGACCTCGGGTCTTTAGTTTTCTTTGAGATTTTCAAATGATATACATAGCGGGAGTAGTATACTTGAGTTGGATTCAACTTATCTTTATTTTTTGTTGATGAGATGTCCTAAAACAGATCATTCAGTGGTAAGTAGTTGTGCCTTGGACTCCTGGATTTTAATTTTAAGGATTATGCAAACCAGTTGCAGCATTAGCTTAGATTGCAGCACTTGGTTATCTATGTTGTGAGCCTAGGTAGCTCTGTAGGGGCTTATTCTCATATTTATCGCACGGATTTTCAGTAGATCAATTTTCATCCCTAGAGTTTTTTGTGATGAGATTGCATGGGCAGGACTCAGGTGATTTTCCTCTGGGTTAGGAGTGGATAGCAAGTGTGGAATAGTAATGAAAGGTTATAGTTGGATTTAGAGTTGGGATTATGACTCATGCCTTGGTTTGATTTTGGCTTGGATGAGTTTTTGTTGATTTGTGTGTGTATCGAGATGGTATCAGTGTGTTGTGGTTTAGATTTGCATATATTATCCTTCCTCGGTTCAGTTGGAGTCCAGTTAGTGGTTGAGGTTGGGTTTTAGCTATTTAGAAGTGAAGTGAGAGAGCTGGTTGAAAAAAGAATACCTATGGCAAAATCTTATAGAGGTGTTCTCTCTTTATGGAGGTTATCTGGGAAGTCATGCTCGAAGAATGCGGGCCAGTACCTTATTTTTTCGAGATTTTGAGAAATTTCAATCCATTGACTTTTGCGGATGAAAGTCCTATTAGTAATGGATATTGTAATGACCCTCTAGGTTATTTCCTCGATTTATGTGCCTTTTGGCATATTAAGCCTTCCCATAATGGCTACAGGTCATTTATGACTTGCCGAAAATGTTGGTTCGATCATCGAATAGGTCATTTGGATTTTAGGCTCATTTCCTTATTTTTGAGCTTTCCTTGTTTACGATTTGATCTTAGACCAAACTCCTAGTAGATGACCTCGAATGAGAATTTTGATAGTTCCATCAGCTCTGAAGCATTAATTTTAGGTTAGGTCGACTCTTAGTTTGGGTCCCAAGGCACCTGGGCTCATTTTAAGATATTGGTCAAAAGTTAAGAAAATTAAGGTTTGGTGTGGGACCCATTTTTTGCTGAAACGACCTCAGATAGAAATTTTGACTACTTCATTGAGTTCAAAACATCAAATTTGGTATGGTTACATAGTTTGTTTACATATATGGGATTTCGGATGAATCCTGAGGGCTTGGCAGAAACTTGAAAGATTTTCAACGTTCCAGTTGTCATCTGATACCACTGCTATCACAATCCAAGTGTCACGCTCGTGGTACCCTTTGCAGGAAAAGTTTTCCGATCTTATGTCACACAATACAATCGTAACTCACATATTCAACATAAGATGCTGCAGTCATAGGTACCGAACCCGATAGCGGTACCCGAGGACCTGCTACAGGTATAAATATACCCCTTATGTCATGAAATTATCCATTCTCCACCATTTCTTGAGATCTCAAACCCTAAATAGTGATATTAAGTAAGATTGAAGCGTGTATATGATTTGGAGAGCTTGGTTATCAATTATTCCATGATTTTCCATCGAATTCATGGTAAGATTCCTTCGATTTCCTGATAACAATAACAACAACAACAAACTCAGTGTATTCTTAGAAATTAGGGCTTTGAACTCTTATACATTAAGGGTTGATTGGAGTCCCGGTTTGTGCTCCATTTGTGCTCAATTTTTCAACACAACTATCTTATCCTTTAAGGGACCTCGTAGCGAGTTTAACTTTTTATTTTGTTAAGGGGCCCTGCAAACCCATTCTTGACCCAAAATTTTACCCGACTTGTTATATGAAAATATAGGTCTCATTTGACTCCTAATGAAACATAGATTAAGATTTTGATAGCATGGCAACATTTTGAGATCGTGAAGTGAAGATGGACGTTTTGTGGACGATTCAAGTATTTGTGTTTTGACTTCAAAGTTAGCTTTTGTCTACTCCTCTTCATAAGATAATGTGTTTTATATATTGCATGTAAATGTGAATGTTAAGATTGATCATGGTTATAAGATGGGTGAATTGATCTATAAGGTGAAATACTTATTAAGCCTCTAAAATTCTGCTACCCTAGGTTGTTATCATATTAGTTACATATGAGATTAATGAATCCATAGAAATGCTTATGTATTACTCAGTGGATTGTGATGGTTTTTCCTAGATTATGATGCTATGATTATTCCAGATATAAACTTGAACCTAAGGCCATGATTATGATGTTGTAACTATTTTTTAACATATTATTAGATCGGAAGCCATGTTCATGATATTGTTTGGTTTGATTCCGGGAAATATTTCATCCTTGTAGAGAAAATAGTTGTAGTTTATTGACATATTGATGTTTATGATTTCATTGTTTGAATACTGGAGATGGCATGCATAGATTTGGTACATTCATTATCACTCAATATAGTAAATTGTACGATTCCATTTAAAACTATAATTTTATTACTATTTTTCCTAAATAGGGGTTAAAGCCTACTTTTCACCTTAAAAATGAATTTCTTCATAACAATAATTGCACTATCTTAATGAATAACTATGTGTAAAGAGATTTGAATTGATGTTTTAAAGCTTTGACCGACACAGATTTTGGTCTATGATTTTGATATTACTATTTACTCCGGTCATGAGAAATTTTGACCCTTTCTACACTTTTATGATGATTTAGTCTCAAATTTTACCTCGGGCAATAGATTTAGGAATTTATACTCTTTTTAGCCATGGCTTAAGTCCGTGCACTATTATATATCTATATCACAGCTCTCTTGTATGGGCCGGGGGATGATGATGGTATTAGTGATATGAATTTTGAGTAAAGACCAATGATTGATGATGTTGATGCTATTGAATATATTTACTGGTTTGAGTCTGGCTATTGATTATATATTTATTGGTTCAAATTCTACTATTGATTATATTTACCTATTAGAGTCCGGCTATTGATTATATATCTACCGATTCAACTCCGACTATTGATTATATATTTACTAGTCTGGCTGTTGATTATATATTTATTGGTTCAAGATTAAATATTAATTATAATACTAAGGATGTAAGGTTATACACTAGATTACTTATGATGTTTTGATTGATCATGGTATTATGGATTATATCTGGGAATTTATTCTTACATGTGCATCGCGTATCACCAGTACGCGCCTATATCTATCAGCCTTATAGGGGTTACATAAATATGGGTGATAAGAATGGCTTATGGAGTGTTGTATGTTAATTGAACCTTCTAAACCTAGGGCGGTGGGGGTTTGTGAAAGGCTCGGTTAGGTATTGTTTGTTCAGACTATCCAGTTACTCGTGTTGTCGTTGTCATTGTTATTATTATTGTTATGATCATTGTAATGACTATTTTGTGACAGACTAGTTAATGATTCAGTATTGAGATTTGAGGTATAATCCTAGCTCTTTTATCTTACGGTTATATTATTATGTATGATTGCCTTATGATTAGACGTATGGATTAAAAACCCTTATGTATTCTAGCACTAGCTCCTGATATGATTATGAGGTCTTAAAATGTTAGACTGATGATTTAGGTTGTACCTTAAGTTGACCTTATTCATATATATATATGTGTGTATGTGTGTGTATTTATCTGTATGCAACTATGGTGTTACTGTATATCCCTTCCTTTTATTTATTCAAATTGTATATTCATTTCTTGGCCTTGGATACTCATTTATATCCTTCTCTCACCCTTATTTTGTATTTCGGCCAGTGATATACGGTATAGTATTAAGATTTCTGAGTATGGCTGGAATAGGATAGTTCATCCTTATATTTCTTTAGCCTTATTGTGCAAGTTTGTTGGTTATGAATAGGATAGTTATACTTATTATCTCATTGGTTTTCTTATGTGGCTCCTAAACATTTGGGTATAGTTTCCATTCTGTTTATATGTTATATGTATTTGTCCTAACTTTGGAGCTCAATCGGCAGTTGCCTACTGTGTACCATGTGTTTGGCACTCATACAATACTTTAGGAGCATGTAGATCATAGTACGGGTTATTGCGGGTGTTGTATGCGCCGTGTGGAGAAGCCATGGTTAGGAGACATAAAGTTAGCTCCTGATGTTAGGAGTATTACTTCCCTCCCTCCTATGTACTAGACTAGTCTCTATGTTGTATTTAGATATGGTAGTATTTGTATATTTATTTAGTACCTCATTTATATCCTTATTATGCTAGAAGCTCTTGTACTGATTGCACCAGGTTTTGGGATTATCTTATGTATGTTAAGTCTTTTATTACATCTATTCCACATTCTGCCCTTTATTCTTTTGGTAGTCCATTACTAGCAGTTTCGAACTACGGAAATGGCTTATCTATAGGTGGGTTATAGAAGGCGTCATCATTACCTGAGAAATTGGGTCATGACAGAATGCAATATAAATAGTCTAAAAGATGACCATAATATAGAAAACATCCCACACCCTGGTAGAGTCAGTACAAGAGCTACTATAAATACAACCCAAGTCTAAAATAGTCAACACAATCCTATCTTCAAACTAGAGACTAGGAATAAGCAAGATAGAAGGAAATGGGGAAATTCCAACTCCAAGAGCTCACCTTATCTCTGAAATCTAATACAGCATGATCCTCGAATCAATGACGGTAACTGGTACTCGAATCTGCACCAAAAATGTACAAAAGTGTAGTATGAGTACCAAAACCATGGGTACTCAGTAGGCATCATTGGCTGACTGAGCTAAATCATGATATAAATATGATAAAATGCAAGATAATATAACTAAGTCAAGGTAGAGACAAACCTGAACCAACTCTAACATCATTGAACAGAAATACGTAAATAAACAAAATAACATAACATAAAAGATCAAACATATGCGATTATAACTATAAAGTTAGCCCGCATAAGCCAATAAGTGCAGAAAACTAAATAACCCAATGCTAGTATAATCTAAAACACCATTAATTACCAACTCTCAAGGTACAATTAGAATCTATCCATACCATGCCACATTACTACAATTTTCACTTTCGGACTTAAAACCGATACTCGTATCATCAATATCATCCTCCATAACCAACAACATAAGCATCAACATCATCGATATCACACCACCAATATCATTATTAATATCATAGCAATATTCAGACTCAAACCGATTATTATATGATCAATATCATAACAATCTTTCGGACTTGGACCAGATATATGTGATCAATATCATTTTAAATATTCGAACTCAAACCAGTAAGTATAGCATCAATATTATAATGAATATCCAAACTCAAACCGTTAATCATATATTCAATATCATAAGCAATAGCCTAATCACTAGCATAATCAATAGCATAATCATTAGCAAATCAATAAGCCTCAACTCTCGATGTTTAACCCATCATAACCATCAAGTGCCAAAGTTTCTCAACGTTACCTCAATAAGCAATTTCAAAATTTACAACAAACATATAAAAGGTTTAAAATAACTAACACAAATATTGGCCTAAGGTGGGTCAATGACACGCCTCAAAACTGGGATATGTCATAGGGGCAACTGAAGCCAACAGAAACGGAGGTCACCCTGATAACCCATCACAATCATCATATCAATCACATGGGTTAGGTGAATCTCGACCATATACTGAGATAGCAAAAAAAAATACTACAAGTCATAACTTAAATATGTATAAACACTTCATTAGATTCATCACACTAACCGATATTCCCAAATCCACAATTATCGACATTACCTTTATACAAACCGAAGTTTAGAAATGTATATGTCGGGATAAGCCCCCGACAATAGCCAAACAAAGTCAAAATGAGATAAGTCAAAAGATAAGGGACCAAGAATGAATGTCTTCCGAAATAAGGAAGCTCACCACTCCATAGTCAATGCAAGAACCTCTTCGATTGCCTAATCACTATGCAGGAAGAGATGATGATGCTACAGTCGCTATGTCGCGTGGGTAGACAGCATTCAGAGATGGTTAGCGGTTGGAATACTAGCATGTAACTCAGGGATAAGGATAAAATGGCATCATCATTCAACAACAAGTAAATATATATCATATTCAATCATATTCATAACCTTAACCATATATATATACATATCACATGCTAACCAAGGGGATAAGTCTGATCAACACTTAGGAAGCAGTCATTCATCATGCATGCAATAGAGGACTCCAACCTTCCACACTCATAGATTCAAGCATTTCTTATTAGGCATAGGACTTTAACCATATTCACATATTATCAAGTAAGGGATTCTAAACACACACATCCATTTAAGTGAGGGACTAAAACCACTTACTCATATTCATTCAAGCAAGGAACTCTAACCACATTCTCACACATTAGGCAAAGGACTCTAACCTCATGCAATATTAGATAGGGGGCCCTAACCCCAGGCCAATTCATTTAGTGAGGCACTTCAACCTCATGAGATCTCATTAGGGAAGGGACTTTAACCACAAGCTACATAACTCTCATTAGTTTTCATTGGGACTCTAACCCATTGTCCATCCATCCACATACATTTAATTCTATACATAAGGACTTTAACCCATTTAGCCAATTCAACACCATACTCAACCATATGGTCTTTGTGGGAGCCTTCATTGCTCAACCATTTCAATAGGCCAATGCCTTAATTCAAATCATAATATAATCATGTAACTTGATATCTCACTTAAATATTTTCACAAACACCTTGTGTACATGCCTTTACCAAGGCCAATTTCATGGTAGATATCATCAAGACTAAGGTTACTTAAGACCCCCATGTTAGAACACATAAAACAAGCATTCACATGTGCAAACTACCATCAATAACATGTATAAACATAAGTCTGAGCAAAAATCATCAATATCCATCATTAGGCAACAAAACCCTGTTCATTTGTTTTCAAAACCACCATATACACTTACGATTTTAAGTGTGAAATACATGGGTTTAGAGCTATTTAGCAAGGGGAAGAGTTACATGCTTTAAACCCGATCAATCACCAAGAATATTGACTCCCCTTTGCCTTTTGAAGACCGTTCTTCAAACCCTAGCCTCCAATTCTTCAAAGATGAGTTCGAGAGTGTGTATAGAGTGTTTGATCCATCAAAATGGATGTTTTGGAGGCTACACACACTTATATAGTAAGAGAAATTAGGTTTTTAGATATGGGAAATGACCACAAGGACCTTAGTTAAAAGCTGAAAATTGAACTTGTCCAAGAGTACAACTCACCATACGACTCACTTAGGTAGTCATACCCTAGGGTATGAGTGGTACCTTGACTCATACCCTTGGCTTCTCTTAGGTCACACACACTGTTAAGGATATGACCATACACCCATGATACGTATCCAAAGGGTACGAATCACCCCTAACTCATATGCTCCACTCGTAACAAAAGCAGTCCACTCCAAGATAAGACCTCACCCCATACGCTAACCTAGGTACGACTCGTAACCTTAGATATATTTGAGGAGAGGGCCACTCGTACCTAGGATAGTGATTGACCCTCACCACACTACCTAGGTTGTGAGAGGGGAGGAGAAGAAGGAAACGTCTAGTATCCAAGGGGTACAACTTAAGCCCCTAGTCGTACCTACCCCAGTGACACCAAAAGATAAAGTTTTTCAATGGTTCTAAGTCTAGGTGTTTCAATTCTCCCCCACTAGGATCATTTGTCCTCGAATGAGGGGTAAGGCAAGAAATAAACACATGACAACACAATACCACAATTCAAAATTTGCTTCAAATAAGATAGAACAAGCGCACAACAAGGATAAAACCCACATCATGCTCATTATCAATCAATCATTCACGTCATTGTCTTTGGGACTCAAACCCATTATTTATCAAGACACTTGTTCATTTTAAAGCAAAGGGACTTAAACCCTTGCTAATAAATGCTTACTCATTTCACAACTTAAGGACTTCAACTTATCAAGGATACTTACTCAATTCAAGGATTAGGGACTAGAACCTATCATTTACAAAAGATATGAATCAACTCAAGATACTAGGGACTTAAACCCATCATAACAAGGACACATATAGTTTCAAAGCATTAGGGACTTGAACCCATGGTCTAATAAGATACGAATAAACTTAACTAATCAGGCGCTTTAACCCATTGTCTATCAAAGACATAAATCAAAGTAAGGAGATCAACATATGCCTCCATCCCAAGTTTTTAGAATAGGAAACAAATGTGAAAACTTGAATTTCATGTCCTCTTCCACTTCCCACGTATCTTTCTCGTACTTTTGGTTCCTCCATAGAACATTTACAGAAGCCACTTCTTTCATTTGTAATTGGCAAACTTGCCGATCCAAGATCCTTATCGGGATATCCTCATAGGACAAAGAGTATGAAATATCAACATCCCTTAAGGGAACAACCAACGAAGGATCACCCACACATTTTCACAATATAGAGAAATAGAAAGTTGAATCGCATAAGGGACTAAGGATCACGATCCCTTTTCATGATAAAATAGGGGCCAACATATTGGGGACTAAGCTTCCCTTTTTTACTGAATCGCATCACTTTCTTCATAGGAGACACTCTTAAGAATTACTAATCGCCAATACTAAACTCTAAGTCCCTACGCCTTACATCCGCATAGAAATTTCGGCAACTTTGAGCGATTTTCAATCTATCACGAATCATCTCTACTTTCTCTAAGGCTTGGTGGACTAAATTGGGGCCAATCAATTTACCCTCGCCAACCACGTAGCACCCAATAGGAGATCGATATCCCCTACCATATAATGCCTCAAAAGGCACCATGCCAATACTAGAGTGGCAACTATTATTATAGCCAAACTCCATCAAAGGCAAGTGGTCAAACCAACTACCACCGTAATCAATCACACAAGCCTGCAACATATCCTCTAATGTTTGGATGGTCCTTTTCACTTGTCCATCCATTTGTGGGTGTAACACGATACTAAGGCACACTCTAGTACCCAAACCCTTTTGGAACGACTTCCAAAAGTGGGATGAAAATGGAGGACCACGATCTAAAATAATAGAAACTATAGCATCATCCAACTTTACTATCTTCGCAAGATACAACTTAGCATAATATTCCATCGAGAAATTAGTCCTTTGGGCAAAAGGTGAGCAGACTTGGTCATTATATAAATAATGACCCAAATAGAATCATATTGATTCCAGGATCTAGGAAGACCAGTAACAAAATCCATATTAATTGCCTCTCACTTCCATTCAGGTAATGGGATCTCTTGATAAAAGCCATCGAGCTTCATGTGCTCAACTTTTACTTGTTGACAAACCATACACTTAGCCACATAACTAGCCACATCATGCTTCATATTACCCACCAATATAACTCTCTAAGATCATGATATATCTTGGTAGAACCGAGATGAATGGTATAACGAGATCCATAAGCCTCGATCATGATTCTTTCCCTCAATCCATCGACATCGAGAACACGTAGCCTACCTTAGTATCTCAAGATACCATCTCCACCAATCAAAAAGTCTGCAACCTTGTCTTAACCCATATTACTCTTAGTCTTCATCAAGTTAGGGTCCAATGCTTGCTTTTTTTTATCTCCATAATAAAAGATGACTGAGATACCAAAAGTACAAATACACCACCATCCTCAAAGTCTGCAAGTAGAACTCCAAGATTAGCCAAACAATAAATGTCTTTCACTAATTCTCACTTATCCTCATATACATGGGCCAAACTCCCCATGGACAATCTACTAAGAGCATTGGCGACCACGTTTGCCTTATTAGGATGGTAATAAAGACTCATATCATAGTCTTTCAATAACTCGAGCCACCTATTTTGCTGAAAATTCGACTCTTTTTAGGTAAACACGTATTAGAGGCTCTTATGATCGGAAAAGATAACAACATAAGCCCAATATAGATAATGTCTCCACATCTTTAATGCAAAGACCTTGGCTAACAACTCTAAGTCATGAGTAGGGTAGTTCTTCTCATGAACTTTTAATTGTTTAGAAGCATAGGCCACCACTCTACCACATTTCATCAACACGCAACCAAGACTAACACGAAAAGAATCGCAGTAAACCACAAAACTATTACTACCCTCGAGCAAGGTTAAAATCAGAGCCGAACTCAAATTGTCTTTCAACTTCTCAAAACTACCCTCACACACATTGGACCATAAGAACTTGACCTTCTTTTGGGTTAATTTTGTCAACGGGGTAGCTATAGTGGAGAAACTCTCCAAAAATCTTCTGTAGTAACAACTAGACCCAAGAAGCTCCAAATATTAGTTAGAGTCGGAGATCTAGACCACTTTTTAACCATCACAACTTTTGGGGGATCTACCATGATCCCTTCACTAGAGATAACATGACTAATAAAAGCTACGACTTTCAACCAAAACTCACACTTGGAGAACTTGGCATACAAACGATGA
>JAPEIP010000006.1:155152043-155163905 GCA_026120095.1 Capsicum chinense | reverse complement strand
GTGGTCAAACCAACTACCACCGTAATCAATCACACAAGCCTGCAACATATCCTCTAATGTTTGGATGGTCCTTTTCACTTGTCCATCCATTTGTGGGTGTAACACGATACTAAGGCACACTCTAGTACCCAAACCCTTTTGGAACGACTTCCAAAAGTGGGATGAAAATGGAGGACCACGATCTAAAATAATAGAAACTATAGCATCATCCAACTTTACTATCTTCGCAAGATACAACTTAGCATAATATTCCATCGAGAAATTAGTCCTTTGGGCAAAAGGTGAGCAGACTTGGTCATTATATAAATAATGACCCAAATAGAATCATATTGATTCCAGGATCTAGGAAGACCAGTAACAAAATCCATATTAATTGCCTCTCACTTCCATTCAGGTAATGGGATCTCTTGATAAAAGCCATCGAGCTTCATGTGCTCAACTTTTACTTGTTGACAAACCATACACTTAGCCACATAACTAGCCACATCATGCTTCATATTACCCACCAATATAACTCTCTAAGATCATGATATATCTTGGTAGAACCGAGATGAATGGTATAACGAGATCCATAAGCCTCGATCATGATTCTTTCCCTCAATCCATCGACATCGAGAACACGTAGCCTACCTTAGTATCTCAAGATACCATCTCCACCAATCAAAAAGTCTGCAACCTTGTCTTAACCCATATTACTCTTAGTCTTCATCAAGTTAGGGTCCAATGCTTGCTTTTTTTTATCTCCATAATAAAAGATGACTGAGATACCAAAAGTACAAATACACCACCATCCTCAAAGTCTGCAAGTAGAACTCCAAGATTAGCCAAACAATAAATGTCTTTCACTAATTCTCACTTATCCTCATATACATGGGCCAAACTCCCCATGGACAATCTACTAAGAGCATTGGCGACCACGTTTGCCTTATTAGGATGGTAATAAAGACTCATATCATAGTCTTTCAATAACTCGAGCCACCTATTTTGCTGAAAATTCGACTCTTTTTAGGTAAACACGTATTAGAGGCTCTTATGATCGGAAAAGATAACAACATAAGCCCAATATAGATAATGTCTCCACATCTTTAATGCAAAGACCTTGGCTAACAACTCTAAGTCATGAGTAGGGTAGTTCTTCTCATGAACTTTTAATTGTTTAGAAGCATAGGCCACCACTCTACCACATTTCATCAACACGCAACCAAGACTAACACGAAAAGAATCGCAGTAAACCACAAAACTATTACTACCCTCGAGCAAGGTTAAAATCAGAGCCGAACTCAAATTGTCTTTCAACTTCTCAAAACTACCCTCACACACATTGGACCATAAGAACTTGACCTTCTTTTGGGTTAATTTTGTCAACGGGGTAGCTATAGTGGAGAAACTCTCCAAAAATCTTCTGTAGTAACAACTAGACCCAAGAAGCTCCAAATATTAGTTAGAGTCGGAGATCTAGACCACTTTTTAACCATCACAACTTTTGGGGGATCTACCATGATCCCTTCACTAGAGATAACATGACTAATAAAAGCTACGACTTTCAACCAAAACTCACACTTGGAGAACTTGGCATACAAACGATGATCCTTTAAAGTTTGCAACATGGCAAGAGGTTACATGATCTGCCTCACTCTTTGAATACAGTAAGATATCATCAATGAAGACAATGACAAACATGTACAAAAATGAATGGAAGACCCTAATCATCAAGTCCATGAATGACGTCGGTGCATTGGTCAACCCAAAAGACATGACAAGAAACTCATAGTGACCATATCCAAGTCTAAAGGCCATCTTAGGGATATCTGCATTCCTAATCTTAAGATCTCTTAGAGAAATACTTCGCACCCTAAAGTTGATTAAACAAATCATCGATACTAGGAAAAGGATATTTATTCTTTATGGTTGCTTAGTTTAATTGACGATAATTTATGCACATACAAAGGGAACCATCCTTCTTATGCACGAACAACACGGGAGCACCCCACAAAAACATACTAGGGCAGATAAAACCATAATCTAAGAGGTCTATCAATTGCTCCTTAAGCTCTTTTAGCTCTACCGAAGCCATTCTATAAGGAGGGATAGAAATCGAACGAGTGTCCGAAACAAGATCAATCCGAAAATCAATTTCCCTATAGGGAGAAACTCCGATAAGATCATCGAGAAAGACCTCGGGAAACTCATTAACCAGAGGAACAGATTGTACAGAAGGCTCTTCCAAGTTAGAGTCTTTAAGTAAGACCAAATGATACAAACACCCTTTTGAAATCAACTTTTGGTCTTTTAGATAAGAAATGAACCTTCCCCTAGGTACTAGGGAACCACCTTCCCATAAAATAACCAGCTCATTAAGGAATTAGAACATGACCCTACGGGTCCAACAATCTAAGAAAGCATAGCAAGAGCGCAACTAATCCATCACTAAAATGACATCAAAATCATTCATGTCCAACTCTATCAATTCTACAAAAGTATCTCTACCATCAACCGATATCACACACCCCTTATAGACCCTTCTAAAAACCACAGGGTTTTCGATCGAGGTAGAAATATAAATAAGAATTGACAGACTCTCGAGACCAGAATCAAGATGCACGGCCACATACGAGGTCACATAAGAGAGAGTAGACCCTAGATAAAGCAAACAATACACATCATGGGAAAAAAATCTCAACATACTCATGATAATATTGGGAGATTCCTCAGAATCCTGGCGAGTAAAAAGTGCATACAAGTGGTTTCGGCCAGCGCCGATGCCAGAAATAGATGCAGAGGCAGACATAGCACCCTTTGGTACAGGAGAAGATGGAGTAGCAATAGGGGCGCTGTTGGCCTAAGAAGCTGATATAGAGGGGCACTCACGCTGCATATTCCCAATCTGACCATAATGGAAATATTTGTTTCTCCCTTTCTTACACTGACCATGATGACTTTGACTATAGAATCTGCAAGAAGGGTGAGGTGGAGCCGATTGGGCACTACTAGCTTGGAATTGGGCACCCTGTGCCTGGGACCCACTACTAAACTGAGTTCGATAATTACTCAAAACTTAGGTAACTAGAGCGAACACTAGCGAGGAGAAAGAACTCGAACTCCCCCCACTTCTTTCATGGTCACTTTTCAC
Source organism: Capsicum chinense (assembly GCA_026120095.1). NCBI lineage: Eukaryota > Viridiplantae > Streptophyta > Magnoliopsida > Solanales > Solanaceae > Capsicum > Capsicum chinense. The sequence goes on along the minus strand of JAPEIP010000006.1, from coordinate 155,160,775 downwards.
CATCACCACCATTATACTTAGAAGGCCTAAATTTCTTTCCTTGTCTCTCACTAAGCTCAACTTGCTTCTTTTTCTTCTCTTCTACTTGTTGCAAATACACAATCAACCTAGAAATATCCAAGTTCCTAATCAACAAGGTCGTCTTGCTCTCAAGGAATAACTCACGGGACAACAAGGTCATCTTACTCTCAAGGACTAACTCACAGGACAACAAGGCCATCTTGCTCTCAAGAACAAACCCCGAGACAAACTTACAAATTCTAGCCCTTATGCTAGAAACCACCTTTTGAACATACCTTGACAATTGATGGAATTTTAAGGCATACTCTTGAACGGACATCCTCCCTTGCTACAAGTTCACAAAATCTTCCGCCTTTACCTCCCTTAACTCTTGAGGAAAGAAGCGGTCTAAGAAATCCTCAAAAAAGTCCTCCCACATGACGAGACTAGCATCAATATATCTAGATAACTCCCACCCATCATACCATTGGAACGCTATATCTTTCAATTGTTAGAAGATAACTTAACGGTCTCAATCTCCAAAACATGCATGATTCAGAAGATTTTCTCCATTTCATCAATGAAGCATTGAGGATCCTCCTCAACCTTTGTACTTGAGAACATAAGAGAGCTCAACCTTATAAATTGGCCAATTCTTATGGCCTCCAAAGGAACGGTAGTCGGAGCACCAAGATTCGCTTGAGAAGCTACCAATTGAGTCAAGAGGTTAATAAAGCAATGAAACTCGGCATTAGTAGCATCCCCTTGAGGTAATGAAATAGGAGGGTCACTCTCATAGTTGGAGTTAGTGGGGATAGATGGAACCTTACAAATATGGTCAGATATCGCAGCCCTAGCTAGGGTCCAAACTCCAGAAGTTGGACGAGTATCATAAATAGGGACCTCAGAAGAGTTTGCCTGAGTCTCACATCTCCTTGGAGGCATGATTTGAAATATAGCAAATAAAAATCAAAGGAATCCAAGACCTTAGACTCTATAGCTTGAGATTAAAACACAAGAAAGGGAAAAATTTTCCTAATATGTCTCATAGCACATCTTTTATAAGCGTGGCATACTTCACACCCATAAAAGAGAATCTACTCGATACAGTATTGTGGACACCCAACTGACCATGAACCTAGGCTCTGATACCAACTATACACACCACAAAACAAGGCTAAGTTGTAGAGGCAACTAAAACCTACATAAACTAGAAGTTACCCTGATAACCCATCACAATCATCACATAAATCATATAGGTCGAGTGAATGCCAACCATAGAATGAGATAGCAAATAACATACTACAAGTCATAACTTAAACATGTCTAAATACTTCATTACATTTATTACAATAACCAATATTCCTAAGTCTACAATCATCCACAATAACTCTATACAAACCAAAGTTTAGAAATGTATATGTCAGGACAAGCCCCGATAATAGCGAAACTAAGTCAAAATGAGACTAAGTCTAGAGATAGGGGACCAACAATGAATGTCTCCCGAAATAAGGAAGCTTACCACTCCATAGTCAATGCACAAACTGCTTCGATCTCCTAATCACTGTGCAGGAAAAGATGATGATGCTCCGGCCTCTATGTCGCATAGGGACATAGCGTTAGGAGACGATTAGCTATTGGAATACTATAATGTAACTCAAGGATAAGGATAAAATAGCATCATCATTCAAAAACAAGTCAATATATATCATAATCAATCACATTCATAACCTTATCCATACATGTAGACATATTATATGCTAACCAAGAAGACAAGTCTCATCAACACTTAGGAAGAACTCATTCATTATGCATGCAATAGAAGACTCCAACCTTTCACACTCATAGATTCAAGCATTTCTTATTAGTCATAAGACTTTAACCATATTCATATATATTCAAGAAAGAGATTCTAAACACATATACATCTATTGAAGTGAAGGACTCTAACCATTCACACACATTCATTCAAGTAAAGGACTCTAACCATATTTCCATATATTAGGCAAGGGACTCTAACCTCATGCCATATTAGTTAGGGCACCCTGACCCCAAAATAATTCATTTGGAAAGGCACTTTAACCTCATGAGATTTTATTATGCAAGGGACTTTAACCACAAGCCATCACAACTCTCATTAGTCGACATTGGCACTATAACCTGTTGTTCATGCATCCACATATATTTAATTCTATACATAAGGACTTTAACCCATTTAACCAATTCAACACCATACTCGACCACATGGTCTTTATGGGAGCCTTCATTTCTCAACCATTTTAATAGGTCAATGTCTTAATTCAAATCATCATACAATTAAAACTATGGTCCTTAAGACCCTTACAAGCCATTCACCCCTTATTGGCAATTTTATACCACAATTTAGTTCATCATACAATTCAAGTTCATTTTCATGCTAGGGACTTTAACCTTCTTATTCATCAAACTATTAAGGTCATCAATTATAAAATATATGGCTCATTTTAACTTCACAGTATCATTTATCAAGTATTCATACAGATTGGGCCATTTCCCTAGTTCAAAGCATTATCATCCTGTAACTAGATATCTCACTTAGATACTTTCACAAACACCTTGTGTACATGCCTTTACCAAGGCCAATTTCATGGTAGAAATCATCAAGACTAGGGTTAGTCAGAACCCCCATGTTAGACCACATACAACAAGCATTCACGTGTGCAAACTACCACCAATAACATGTATAAACATAAGTCTAAGTAAGAATCATCATTATCCATCATTAGGAAACAAAACCATTTTTATTTGGTTTCAAAAACACCATGAATACTTACTAATTCAAGTGTGAAATACATCTGTTTAGAGTTATTTAGCAAGGTGAAGAGGTACATGCCTTAAACACGATGAATCACTAAGAATATTGACTCCTCTTTGCCTCTTAAAGATCGCTCTTGAAACCGTAGCCTCTAATTCTTCAAATATGAGTTTGAGAGAGTGTTTAGGGTGTTTGATCCATCAAAATAGATGTTTAGGAGGATGCACACACTTATATAGTGAGAGGGCTTAGGGTTTTAGACATGGGAAATGACCACAAGACCTTTAGTTAAAATCTGAAAATTAAACTTGTCCCACGGTATGACTCACCAAATGATTCACTTAAGTAGTCGTACCCTGACTCATACCCTAGGCTTCTCCTAGGTCACACACACTGTTAAGGATATGATCATACACCCATGATTCATATCCAAATGGTATGACTCATACCTAATTTGTATACTCCACTCATAACAAAATTAGTCCAATCCAAGCTAAGACCTTACCCCATGCGACTCACCTAGGTATGACTAGTACCTTTAGGTATGATTGAAAGGAGGGCTACTCGTACCTAGGATAGTGAGTGACCCTCACCACACTGCCTAAAATACAAGAGGGAAGAAGAAGAAGGATATGGCTCATATCCAAGGGGTATGACTCAAGCCCCTAGTAGTACCTACCCTAGTGACACCAAATGATAAAGTTTTTCAATGGTCCTAAGTCTAGGTGTTTCAGTCAAAAGGCCCACTTCTAAATCCCCAAAATTCACTACTAGGTAATTTCTACCCCAGACTAGGCTAAAGTATCTAAATCCACTTTTAGATGTCAAACAATCCTTAATTAGCCCTAAGATGAAAATTCTACTCATGATCTAAGCAACTAAGCCAAAACACCTAAATTACAATTTTTGAATAACCTTGAAGGTTCATCTAACTCAAGTATTGCTAATTTGATCACCAACAGCTAAAACTCATCCTAAATCGAATATAATATCATAAACATACTATGACATAGCTTAATCTATGAAGGAGGAAAACCTAGTCTACCTGGATGCCAAAGAAAGCTTGAAGAATTCAATAAATCACCGACTATTATTTCTTAAAAGCTCCCGCATAAAGCCAAGCTATCAAAATCACAATCTACTCATCACTACGAGAATAATGATACCTATATTGCACCATTATGCTTCGGGTCTAAAAATCACACCAAAATCTCATGTGTATTGCATTTATGAAAATTACGTTTCTGAAGCCAACCCAATATTTTCTCATTCTCAAGGAGTAATTACCCTCAAGAATGAGTGAAATTCAAGCTATATTAGTGCTAAAATCAAGCCAACAAGGTTTAGGAATTTTAGGGAAGAAAAGGGGAAATCAATCATGAAAATTGAGGAATATATCTTACCTCAAATTCAAATGAAAATCACGTAATATTCGTTACTCAAGCTCTCAAATCTCCCACAAGCTTTAATGACAAGTTTTTCCTCTCTTTTAGGATTTTAGTCTCAAGAAAATGGTGAGAAATGGGCAAAACGGACTGAAAAGGAGTCTATTTATACCTTTCGCAGGTACCCGGGGGTCGCTATCGCGACCCGACTATTATTTTTATGATACATGGCAACAGGGACAAAAGTCACACTCGTGACACCCCCACGATTGCGATTTTGGTCAGTTGCCCAAGAAGTCACTTTTGCGACCAAACATGTCGTGATCACACCACTTACTGGTATTGTTAGATTGCTATTAGCAACCCATAGCCCACAATCGCGGGTGCACCAGATACAACTGAGACTTAAAATTTTTCAACTCTCCACCAATCCTTCAGGATTTATTCAAAATTTTGTATGTGCAAATGGACTTGCTGCCATATCAAATTTAATATTTCAAACTCGATGGTGCAGTCAAAATTTTCATTCGAGATTGTTTCAACTAAAAGTTGGTCCCACACCCATATTTTATTTTCTTAACTTTTTTACCAATAGAGAGAAATAAGACTGGATGCCTCGGGACCCAAATCAAGAGTCTCTCTAGCCTAAAAATGATATTTTGGAGATTTTGGAACAGTCAGAATTGACATACGAGGTCATTTGTCTAAATTTTTGGCCGGTAGATAATTTGAACCAGCGAAGACTTCAAAATAAGAAATTGGCTCTAAAAACCAAACGAACTGTCCGATAACCAAACTATCAGTTCCAGCAAGTCATAAATGACTTAGGGCAGCTATAGAAAGGATCTAACTGCAAAAATAAGCATAAATACGGAAAATGACCTAAAAGGTCATTATAGATATGACATTAGGAATTAGACTAAGGTAGATATGGATTAGAGTAGAAGTCTAGTAAACAGTTGAGCGTTGTTTTTGTTACTCTTTTTTATTTGTATTTCAATAATATTATTATTTTGTTAACATTATTGTTCTTTTTTTTTTCATAATTCTTTGTCATGCTATCTTTAGTATTTTATCATGGCTCTTTTACTTCTATTATTTGTTTTATGAGTTGCTTTGATATACTTGGCCTTGAGTTGAGGGTTTTTTCAAATTTTTTTAATGTTATTTACCTTTCATTGTCTTTCTTCTCATTTCTCAACATTCACTTCTTTAGATTCCATATAATTGCTCGTACTTTTTATTTGTTTTTTTAGCATAATTATTGCACTAGGTATGTTGTTGATTTAACATAATTGTGTTATTATTTTAGTTTTTGAGCTAAAGTAGAAATTTGTTATTGAATGAAGTTGTTGGCTTATGTTTTCCTTAAATTCATTAGCGAATGAGATTATTGACTTGTATTTTTATTTTCTTTTGAATTATAGGTACTTATTTAAGTTATGTTGGAATTTATTTTATGTTATGTTGGAATCTGACATAATTGAGGAAAAAAAGGAATTTGACATAAGAGTATTATAAGAAATTTATTTTTAGTTTTGAGTTTATGTTATATTTTTTATTTTAATTTATTTGCTTTAGTAGTATTGACATGTTATTTCACATTGTATGATATTCATTTTCCAGTTCGAATTGATAGATTTCATTGTCAAACATTTGAATGATTATATGACATTGTATTTTATAAATTAATCTTTTTGTCAGGAGTGTTGTCCATGATATTCTAACGAAATGTGGTGAATCTCAAAAATAGACTCAAATTAGGGTGGTTTTCAAATTTTAGCCCCAAATAAAAAAGTTTCCTTAAAATAGCCTTTACCTATTAACTAATATTTTTTGGATAAAATTGCCCTTGATAAACAAAGTAAATTACATAAATGATCCTCATAATGGATAACAACTCCATATTTATATCCTTCAACTTTTATTGTTTTCTCTTTTAAATTTTACTTTGATTTTTGTTTTTTTTTTCTCTTTTTATTTTTAATTTTCTCAACCCTTACTTTTTTCCCTTTTTCCTCTCAACTTTTATTTTTTATTTTTTATTTAATATTTTTTTTATTTTTTATTTTTTCTTTCCGCGTTTTTTTAATTCTTTTTAGTTTTTCTCAACCCTTACTTTTTTTCTTTACACCTTTCAACGTCTACTTTTATAATAAAAAAAATATATTTTTATTGTTTCTTTTTTCTTTTTAAATTTTTCTCGATATTTATTTTTATTTAATATTTCTTTTTTTATCAACCTTTATTTTTTTCCTATTCTCTCTCAACTTCTACATTTTCTTTGATTTTTATTTTTTTAATATTTTTCTTCATTTTCTTCTTTATTCGCAATTTTTATTATTTTTGTTCTTTTCTTTAATTTCTTCCATTCAAGTTATATCTCCTGAGCAAGAGTTGACACTCACATTATAAAGGCAAGACTTACAATTTTCGAATAATAAGCTATGTTTCATGGGCAAGAGTTAATACTACTACATTGTAGAGGCAAGACCCATGACTTTCAAACAACAAGTTATGTTTTATGGGCAAGAATTGACACTATCACATTGTATTTTGATTCATGAGATGTTTTACAACTCTTACCTTAGAGGCAAGACTTAGCTCAGATACTTTCAAATAATAAATTATACCCCACGGGAAAGGGTTGACTCTACCACGTTATGTTTTTATTTATGAGATATTCTACAACTATTGCCTTAGAGGCAAGACTTAGCTCAAGGACTTTCAAACTACAAATTATGCCCCACAGACAAGAGTTTACTCTACCATATTATGTTTCCATTTATGAGATATTCTAAAACTATTGTCTTAGAGGAAAGACTTGGTTCAAGGACTTTTAAACAATAAATTATGCCCTACGGGTAAAAGTTGACTCTATTATATTATATTTTTATTTATGAGATATTCTACAACTATGGACTTAGAGGCAAGACTTAGCTCAAGGACTTTCGAAATACAAATTATGCCCCACGGGCAAGAGTTCACTCTACCACATTATGTTTTCATTTATGAGATATTCTACAACTATGTCTTAGAGACAAGACTTGGCTCAAGGACTTTCAAACAACAAATTATGCCCCACAGGCAAGAGTTAACTCTACTACGTTATATGTTCATTTGTGAGATGTTCTACAACTATTGCCTTAGAGGCAAGACTTGGCTTAAGGAATTTCAAACTACAAATTATGGCCCACAGGCAAGAGTTAACTCTACCACGTTATATTTTATTTATTAAATGTTCTACAACTATTGCCTTAGAGGAAAGACTTGGCTCAAGGACTTTCAAACTACAAATTATGCTCCACTGGCAAGAGTTGACTTTACCACATTATATTTTCATTTATGAGATATTCTACAACTATTACCTTAAAGGCAAGACTTAATTAGCTCAAGGACTTTCAAACTATAAATTATGCCCCACGGGCAAGAGTTGACTCTATCATGTTATTTTTTTATTTATGAGATGTTCTACAACTATTTTCTTAGAGGCAAGACTTAGCTTAAGGACTTTCAAACTACAAATTATGTCCCACGGGCAAGAGTTGACACTACCACGTTATATTTTTATTTATTAAATGTTCTACAACTATTGCCTTAGAGGAAAGACTTAGCTCAAAGACTTTCAAACTACAAATTATGTCCCACGAGCAAGAGTTGACACTACCACATTATGTCTTCATTTATGGGATGTTCTACAACTCTTGCCTTAGAGGCAAGAGTTAGCTCAAGGTCTTTCAAATAATAAATTATGTCACACGGGTAAAAGTTGGCACTACCATGTTATGTCTTCATTTATGGGATGTTCTACAACTCTTGCCTTAGAGGCAAGACTTTGCTTAAGGACTTTCAAATAATAAATTATGCCCCATGGGTAAGATTTGACGCTATCACATTATGTCTTTATTTATGAGATATTCTACAACTCTCATCTTAGAGACACGATTTATCTCAAAAATTTTCAAAAAACTTCGTAACAACAATTCATGTCCTTAAATTTGCTTTGATGTGAAAAAAGAAGATTCCTTTGCGGATTATGTAATTTTTTAATTTATTAGTAAAATATAATAGAAGTTGAATAAAATGAAAAAAAATGATCAAACAAAATAGAGAAATAAAAAAAAAGATTAAGAAAAAAAAAAGAAAGATAAAACATAAAAATCAAAAAAAAAAGCAAAGAATTAAGAAAATTGAGAAAAATAAAAATGAGAGGAAAAATAAAAATAAAGTTTGAAAACAATTAGGGAAAACAAGAGAACTGAAAAAGAAAAAAGAGAGCAAACAAAATAGATAAATAAAAAAACGAGTGAGAAAAAATGGCAAGAAAAAAATAAAGATTAAGAAAAAAGTGAAGAATTAAAAAAATTGAGAAAATAAAAAATGAGAGGAAAAAATAAAAATAAAGTTTGAGAAAAATCAGGGGGGGGAAAAGAACTGATAAAAATCAAAAATAAAAGAAAAATAAAGGTTAAAGACAAATGAATTAAAAAAGGAAAAAAAGAAATAGATAATGCTTGAGAAAAAAAAAAAAAAGAGAAAAAAATAAAGGTTGA
>JAPEIP010000006.1:155087706-155124977 GCA_026120095.1 Capsicum chinense | reverse complement strand
TATGATAGGATATGAGGTGTATGGTGCTAAATCGTATGATGCCCTAAGTTTGGTATAGGTGATTATGATCAAGATATGGTTCCCATGGTACTTCTCGTATGATAAGATATGGCCTAGTTTCTTTTAGTCATCTATTTGTTAGTTGGGAGTCCTAGGTAAGGTCTAAGGTATGAGTTAAGGGTACCACTCATACCCTAAGGTACAGTTTATGAGGGGTGAGTTGTACCCTCCTGCGTGTATTTTTTTCTTTTAAGCTGAGGATATTTTAGATATTTCCCACCCTAAATCCCTTAAAACCCATACCCTATAACATTATTTGGTATCTTATTCTTTACTTGGAATGATAAAAAAATTCCAAAATCCTCTATAAACTTCTCTAATAAGATTGAGGATATGATTCATCAAGGAGACACCTAGGGGCTTGAGGACCAAGAATATCTCCGTGAATCTTTGTGTATAAGGCATGTGACTCTTCCTCATTGTTAGTTCTCAAATATCATGGGTTTTAAACATTGATTTTTATTCTTGAATGGTGGTTTTGAAAAGTAATATTGAGGGTTTTGAAGTATATTGTTGAGTATAGTTTACTCTTAATTTATCTTATGCTTATACATAATTTTTGGTAATACTGTGCACGTGTGGGTGATTGTTGATTGTGGTTTAAAAAATAGGTCATGAGTAACCCTAAACTTGATGATTTCTACTTTGTTTTTGGTCTTGGTGAAGGTATGCCCTCAAAGTATTTGTGAAAATGTCTAAAAGAATAACTAGTTATATATTAATGGTGTTTTGAACTAGGGCAACAGTCTAATAAGTATGAATGGCTGGTAAATAGTATTGACAAGGGCCTTATTTACCATGTAATGAGTTAATGTGTGACTTTGGTGATTTTTTTTGGCTAAATGGGTTAGAGTTCCTAAACATGAAATTGAATTATGTTTTGAACTAAAGCTTGGTATAAGAATGCTAATGAAGAATGAATAGTTTTGTAAGGGTCTTTATGACAACAAATTGACTTGAATGGTGATTTGAGCTAAGGCATTGACCTTTTAAAGTAATTGATTGATAAATGGTTTCATAAAGACCTTGTGGTTATGTATTGTGTAAAATTGTAACCTTGGTGTCTTAAATTAGCTAAATGGGTTAGAGTCCTTATGTGTTGAATTGAATGGGTGTTATTACATGGACAAAGGGTTATATTTCCAATGTCAACAAATAATGGTCATAATTGCTTAAGGTTAGAGTCCACTTGCCTAATAGAACGGCTTGAGGTTAGAGTCCGCTTGCCTAATAAAATGGCTTGAGGTTAGAGTCCACTTACTTAATAAGACGACTTGAGGATAACGTCCACTTGCCTATTATGACTGTGAAGTTCAATCTTTCTAAACTATATGGGTGGGTGGTTAGAGTCCTCTACTTCATGTTCAAAGATCTGGTGCTCCAAAATATATGCTAAGTCTTATTTCCTTTTTCAGTATGTTAAGTTTCTATATATATATACATATATACCTATGTACATAAATATGGTTGCATATGATGGTTTAACTTGGTTTTGAATAATGGCACTATTTTATCCTTATCCTTGAGTTACATGCTAGGGTTCCAACCACTAATCGTCTTTGATGCTATAATCCCATACAATATAGGTGTTGGTCATACTCCTACACCTCCTACTCAGTGATTAGAATCGAGAATAGCTGGTGGTGACTTGAAGTGGTGAGCTTCCATACTTTGGAAGGCATCATTTCTTGTTTTGAGTTTTCTTATGTCTTTATTATTTTAGACTTGGATATTGGTTTTGGCTATGGTCGGAGGCATGTCTCGACCAAATATTCTTGGATTTTTATAGAGGCTTTGTATGGAAAACTTAGGGACTTAGGTACATTATGTTATGGACTTGGTTATTATCTTGATTATATTATGGTTATTGTATGGTTGGATTGGATAGCATAGTGATCTCCGTTTCTTGTTGGACTTGAGGTGCCTATTACGACAAGGCCCCGATTTGGATCATTTCAAGTTGGTATCAGAGCCTAGGTTCATGCTCAATTGGGTATCCATAAATTCATGTCAAGTAGAGTCTCTTTGATGGGTGTGTAGCGTGCCACACTTATAAGAGAGAGGCTATGAGATATTTACAAATGTTTCACTTTCTTGTTATCTTAGTTCGATCTATAGGGTCTAAGGTCTTGGATACTTCTGATTTTTATTTGCTCATCTTTCTGATCATTCTTTTAAGAAGATCTAAAGTTCCTACAAACCCTTTTATCCCGATTGGGGACAGTGTTGATGGGACATACTTTACTTATGGAGTCCAAACCTGATCTAGGGATTCGATTCCTAATTGTTCTAGAGTTCCACTGGTTTTTTCTAGCCTTTCTCCTCCAGCTCCTTATATTGACGTGATGAATGTTGATTTTTGTTAGTCAATTCATATCTTGGCTCAGTTAGTAGCTTCTCAGTCTGGGCATTGTGTTCCTATTTTTTAGTCTTCTGAGGCCACAAGGGTTGGCCAGTTCATGAGGTTGCATCCTCCTATATTTATGGGATCTAAGGTTGAGGATGATCCTTAAAGTTTTATTGATGAAATAGAGAAGATATTTCAGATTATGCATGCTTTGGAGGTTGAAGGTATTGAGTTTGTTTCTAATAAATTGAAAGATGTGGCATACCAATAGTACAAAAAATAGGAACAGTTGAGAGGTGAGAATGCTAGTTCTACCATATGGGGAGATTTCTCTAGTGACTTTCTAAACCACTTCTTTCCTCAGGATTTAAGAGAAGCAAAAGTAAAAGAGTTTGTGAATTTGAGGCTAGGTAGGATTCTTGTCAAAGAGTATGCCTTGAAGTTCTATTAGTTGTGTAGGTATGCTCCTGAGTAGTCAGTTGGGTCACATGTAGCGAGAGTGTCCCAATTGCGACTGGGAAAAATAGGATTCCGGTTACCACTTCTCTATTTTCTGTACCACGAGGTGTTACTTCTGGCTTAGGCACTAACCGGGACTGTCCTTATGAACTTGCTACTCGACGAAAGGCTGAGGCATCTCCTAATGTGTTACTAGTATGTTAAAACCCTTTTCTCATTATATGTACTATTTAGTTGATCCAGGGTCCACTCTTTTTTATGTGACCCTCTTTTTGGCTGTGCATTTTGATTTTGGTCCCGAGTGTATTTTGGACCTATTTTTTATTTCTACCCTGGTAGATAATTCTGTGATTACTAGGAAAGCCTATAGGGGTGGGTGATATCTGTTGGTAGTAAAGATACTGTGGTGGATCTGTTTGAATTAGATATGGTGGATTTTGATGTCATGTTGAAGATAGATTAGTTGAACTCTTGCTATGCATCTCTAGACTGTTGGACCTGTAAGGTTATTTTTAAATTCCCTAATGAGCCTATTATTGAGTGAAAGAGTGGTTCCTTAGATGTTAAGGGTAAGTTCTTATCTTATCTTAGAGCTCAAAGATTAATCTCCAAGGAGTGTCTCTATCATCTAGTCTGGGTTAAGGATTCTAACTCATATTGTCCTTTTTTGTATTCTGTTATGGTGATGAATAAATTTCCTAAGGTTTTCCTTGATGACCTTCCTGGTGTTCGGAGATCGAGTTTGGGATTGATCTTGTTCTGGATACTAGTCCAATTTCCATTCCTCCATATAAAATGGCTCCGACTGAGTTAAAGGAGTTTAAGAAAAAACTAAAGGATCTTTTAGCTAAAAGTTTTATCTACCCTAGTGTTTCTCCGTAGGGTGCTTTTGTTCTTTTGTGTATAAGAGAGATGGTTTACTTTGGGTATGTGTAGGTTACTGGCAGGTGAATAAGGAAATTAGGGTGATCTCCTCGTGGGGTGGACCATATATGTATTCTATATAGGGTACTCGGTTGGTATGAATGATGGTTGATAGACACTAAGTTAGAACCATAGATGTTGATTTTAGTAAAGAAAGTATGTTAGTTCAAGATAGCTAGGTAAGAGTTGTGGGGGGTATATTGGTAGGCATGCTGAGGTGTGTGCAAAAGAGGAGGTTAATGACTCAGAGGATACATGAGTAGGGAAGTTGTGACATAAAGGCCAGAGGTCCAGGTTGAGCTGATGGATTGGGGCTAAGTCATTGAATAGGTTAGGGAATAGGGTTTGTGAGGCTATGCTAGATCCCAGGTAGAATCTGGATAGATGAGGTTTTAAGTATAAATGAGCTAAGTGTCCCTAGTACATTTCCGTACTAATACCTCTTAGAGTAGAGTGTTGTGCTTGTGGGTGTAGTAAGATGGATATCAAAGGGCTAATCTTAAATTTTCTACTAACAGTGGACTTTAAGGAAAAGTTAGGGTGATGTTCATGTATACGTCACGCCTAGTTCCAAGAAACAGTAGTTTCAAGTGGAAATCCTCGCTTTGTTCCCTTGAAATGAATCCCGAATTTACGTTACACTACCTATGATGTATGCAGTCATGTTTCTTTCAGTACCCAGTCCTAGGACTCGTATTGTGGTGTGTTTATGTCGTAGTAATCCTTTATTTATAACCTGGTGGTTGCTTTGGAGTACCTCATGCCTACAGTACGATATCTCATTTTGTAAGTCTCGCCTTGGGTCGTATAAATGATAGGAGTCATAATTGGGAATTAACGCTCCTCATTCTTAATGCTTTTACTCTAGATCCTCAGTGACCCTTCTTATGTTAGGATGGTGTAACTTACGGAGCGTAGTGATGTTTTGGATGAGAGAGTAAATGTCTTTTGCTGTAAAATTCTGGGGTGACTACTGGAGCCAAGGTTATGAGTGTAGATGGAAGAATACGATGAATGTTGTCATATGAACTAATTGAGGAGGGGAGGCATGGTGAAAACCTTTATAATAGTGATTAAGGGTGTTAGTTTTGGTGAGAAAATCCATACAATGGGTATAGTAGAGATATACTAGAGTGTGGTGATTGATAGGTACCCAACCATTATGTTATGCGGTTAAAGATCTTTGATTTGGACTTGAGGTTTCTTGATTATAGTGATAGACTAGGTGGTATTATTAGAATGGCATAAAGTATAGGGTCCCATGGCTTCCACTAGCACCTTTAACTCCTAATTAGTCTTTAACATGGGATGGATATATTGTTATACTCAAGCCTTCTAGTTATGTTTTTGTGTGTGGGGAGGGTGGAGGGTATGGAGGTTGAAATGAAGGAGTTTTGTCTTCATGTTGAAAGATTTATGGAGGGTGTGGCTATATTTAGGAGATATTAGATTAGATGTATGGGATGTAGAGGAAGAGGACATGAAGTCCACGTATTTGTATTTGCTTTCCATTTCGGATAATCATGCTTATAGTGTGTATGTATTCTTAACATCTATGTTGTCTGTCTTGGTTAAAGGAAATAATGATTCCATAATGTCTTTGTATTTTTTTTCTAACTTCGTTAAAGGAAAGTTTGATGGGAATTATTGTGTTAAATCGTGTGTTTCCTTACCTTTACCCGTCATTAGGGACGAATGATCTATGTAGGGGAGAATCGAAACACCTTGGCTTTTGACCCTTAGAAAATTTCTTGAGTTTAAGCTTATGGACATCATACGACTTGAGGGAACTTGTCGTATGATGTGGGTACGATTTAGGGTCCTTAACTTGTATTACAATAACTCTGGTTTGGTTGGTTTTTGTCCAAGGTATAAATGGAAATCTTACTAGTCGTATGTTAGGTTACGAGAAGTATAGTGCCAAACTGTATGATGTCCTCTGTCTAGCCTAGATAATTCTGCCTAGGGTAGGGTTTAGTGGTACTAATCGTATGTTACGGATGCTAGTTGGACCTTATGGTCTATGTTGGACAGTGTCGAGGTCCAAGTTGATGCCTAGGGTACGAGTAGTGGGTACCACTCGTATGTTATGGGTACAGTTTGGGTGGTGTGGGTGTACACTCTTGCGCCTATTTTTCAGCTTTTAAGCTCTGGGTATTTTGGATATTTCCCATCCCAAAATCCCTAAGTCCCCATGTCTTATATCACATTGTAGCCTCTCATAACACACTTTGAAAGATCAAAACACTCTTAAAACTCTCTCAAGAAGATTGGTCTAGGGTTTTCTTCAATTGTTCCTATAGAGGCTTAAAGACCAAATTCTCTCCGTGAATCTTCATAAATAAGACATGTCCCTCTTTCCTCATTGTTAGTTCAAACTAAAGGCATGTTTTACTTAATGGTTTTCAAGGCATAATTGTAGGTTTGTGTTAGTTTTGAAATATATGTTGGAGGTTATTGTTACTCATGTTTGCATGATGTTTCCCGTGTATTATTTATGGTTTTTAATGTCATAATGTCGGTTTGAACATGTGGTTGCATGGGAATAGCTATTTGGTTCTTGATTTTAGTTTTGGAAACCATACACCCTCCACATGCTTGATAAAATGCAAATGAGAATGTTTTATCATATAGTTTGACTATTATTGAAATCCTTACATTGCATAATATGGTAATGGAACTTAAATTGGTTTGGTTGGTTTTAAATGGTTGGGAAAGGCCTCAATGGCCATAGAACCCAAATTAATTGTTTTGAAATGAAAATTGGTAATAAACTCAACCCACTTGCATAATTGTTTTTGATTTATACATTACTACTTGGTTTGGTTTATTTTTTGAGACAAATGGATGGCATAAATGGTTAATTGGTTAAGGGTGGTTTTGAAAACCTTGTGGGTACATGGGAATCCCCAAAGTGAACTTATAATGAAAGCCATACGGGGTACACGGGAATCCCCCAAGTGATTTTAATAATGGGGCCTGCGGGGTACATGGGAATCCCTTTAGTGTTGGCTAATGACATTGCTTGCAAGCTATAGTCAATATGATGATACCACTTTATAATGCCTTAATAATTGACTCCTAGAATTGGTGGTTTTGTTATGTGTTAAATGTTTTAATTGGTTAATAATAACGGGTGGTGATAGCTAGCTGTGAAAGTGTGAGTCTGAAAGGTTGACATTGGAAACTCATGTTTGTCGACATAGAGATTGGTCTTGATGACCACATACTTATGGGGTACAAGGGAATCCCCCATGAACATACACGCACATATGTATGATAGAGGGAGAAAGGTACAAAGGAACCTTTGGTTACCTATAGTATTTCCAGTTCATGCGGCTACACGTATTGGGGACCATCCAGGGGGTAACACTGGACCCATATAGCCCGTGGGTGGATTATGGCGATAAAGCTTCATTACCCAGGTTAAAGTTTTTAAATACATGCTAAAACTAATTCCCTTTCTCGGCATTATATATATATATATATATGTATATATATGATTGCATTTGGTTATTTACTTTGGTTTGGAATGATGGAATTATTTTATCCTTACTCCTGAGTACATGCTAGAATTCACCCGCTAACCCATCTTTGGGCGCTGTAGCCCCACATGATGTAGGAACCAGACATACTATCACACCTCCTGCTCAGTGACTTGGTGATTTGAGGGAAGCTTGAGTCAGACTAAAGTGGTGAGCTTTTATTCTTCGGAAGGCCCATTTCATGTTTTGGTTTACCTTATGATTTTACTATTCTCTTGACATTATTTTTTGGCTATGGTCGGGGTCATGTCCCTACTAGATATTCTTGGTCATTGTTTAGAGGCTTTGTATTGGCAACCGTGGACTTGGGTATAGTATGGATATGATTTTGGTTATTATTGGGTTTGGGTTGCTATGGGTTGATTTGACTTGGTCGGGTTGATCTCGGTTATAGACCTATCCAAAGTCATTACATTTTGAATTACCTTATCCTGTTATATGTTTGGAATTCATCCAACTCAGGGTATATGTTGGTTGGTTGGTTTGGGTATCGGGGGTGGTCTTCGATTATTGTTGGACTTGAGATGCCAATTACGATAAGGCCCTGGTTCGGGTCGTGTCAACCCAGTTTATTATCACAAAGTGGGGTCTGGGAAGGCTAAAGCTTATGCAGTCCATACCTCTACCGCAAGTGAAATAGAGAGGTTATTTCTGATAGATCTCCCAACTCAGTATAAATAATACTATAATAACAAATATAAAAACATAAAAACATAAAAACATAAAAACAAACAAAAATGGGATAATACACCATTAGATAATAAATGAGACAAGACACCCACAGAGTAATACTATACACTATCTATCTAAAATCACAAACATCACCAAAACACCACAAATAAGAAACTACAAGACAAAACATAACACTACAACTACAAGAATAACTACAAATAAAGCACTCCTTTCTACTAGTACAGACTTATTCCTACCTACTAACCCTCTACCCTAATTCACATCCTCCCCGATATCCTATTAATGGTCATGTCCTCCATAAGCTATAACTTTTCTATATCATGTCTAATCAGCTCCTTCTAGTATTTCCTTGTCTTACCTCTACTGTGCCTAAAACCATTCAAAGCCAACCTCTCGAACCTCTATACACCTCCTTAACACATGCTCAAACGATCTCAGCCTCACTTCTCACATCTTATCTTTCTTCAAAACCACTCCAACCTTCTTTTGAATAATTTTATTTTCAACCCTATCTCTCCTAATAAGTCCACACATCCATCTCAATATGCTTGTCTTTGCCACCTTCTAATTTTTAATATAGGAATTCTTGAATGGCCAACAATCCACTTCATACATTATAGTTGGTTGGTCTGGCGCTTTATAGAACATAACTATAAGCTTAGGAGGTGTCTTTTTATCATACATGAATCCTAACATGAGCCTCCATGTTTACCATCCTACACCAATGTGCTGTGTGATATCCTTTACAATTATTGCATTCTTCTAAATTATAGACATAAGAAACTTAAAACCATTAATTTTCTGATTGGCCTGGGAATCCAAGTTCACTACCATTTTAGCCTCATGTGTGAAATCATTGAACTTACACACCATGTACACTATCTTGATCCTACTCAACCTAAACCCTTTAGACTATAGGGTCTCTCTCCAAACCTCCAACTTATCATTAACTTCTTGTTGGGTCTTGTTAATTATCACTACATTATTAGCAAATAGCATACACCAAGACACCTCTCCTTGAATATGTCTTGTTAATACATCTAATATGAAGGTGAATATAAAAGACTAAAAGTCGATCCTTGGTGAAACCCTATCAAAATACAAAAGTGTTATGCATCTTCTTCTACCATCCTTATATAAGTTTTTTCTCCCTTATACATGTCCTGAATCGACCTTGTATTTTCCATGAGCACATATCTAACTTCCAAGAACCTTTATGGAATCTCCCTGGGTAATTTGTCATAGGTCTTTTCAATATCGATCAATAGTATATGCAAGTACATCTTAATTTTCCATACTATTTCACTAATCTCCACACAAAGTGAGTGGCCTTGGTAGTTGGGCGACCATGGATGGAACCATACTAGTTCTCAAAAATAGTCATGATCCTCTTCAACCTTAACCCTTTCATTATTTCCAAAACCTTCATAGTATTACTCAATAACTTAATACTCCTATAGTTGTTACAACTTAGAATGTCCCCTTTGTTATTGTATAATGGTATCATCATACTCCATCCCCAAGATTTAGGTATTTTCACTGCCTTAAAAATATTATTAAACAGCCGTTTAAGCAACTCCAAACCTATCTCACCAGTGATCTTCAAAATATCCACTGGAATTTCATCTAGCCCAGTTGCCATACCCCTATGCATCCTTATAATAGTCCCTTTAGCCTCCTAAACCTTAATAATCCTACAAAACCCGTAATTACGACAACTCACTGAGTGCAACAAGTTCTCCAACACAAAAATTTATCCCCTCATCATTCAAAAGTTTATCAAAATAAGACTTTTATCTCCTCCTAATGAGGGAATCTTCCACCAATAGTTTGTTGTCCGCCCTTGATACACTTTACTTGTTCAAGGTCAGGGTCCCACTACTCCCTAGCATTTATAATACTTAAAACTACTTATCCTCATCTCTATTCTCTAAAGCTACATACAATCTCTCAAAAGTTGTTGTATTAGATGTCGTAACTTCTAACTTAGTATCTTTACAAGCTAACTTATACTCCTCCCACTTTATCTATTTCTTCTATTCATCCTTGCTCTAAACCAACTTTACCTAAGCCACCTTCTTAGTCTCCACTTTTATTTTAACTTCTTCATTCAACCACTATTCCCCCTAATGCTTGCCAAATCACTCTCTCAAGACAATTAATACATATCTAGATGTGTCTTTAATACAGCTGGCAGTTATATCTTATATTTGATTCACATCCTATCCACTCTCTCAGGCGCATATTGTGATAAACATCTCTCTTATCGCAAATGTACTGGATAAAGTTTAGATACCCAACTTAATCCTGGGTCGATCCTCCATACCCCTCTTGCTTTATTTATTTTTATTTCCTAGTACTTTACTAAAAGCTTATGTTGGGTCAAAATATTCTTTCTAGGTATGACCGAGTAGACTTTACATAGTTCTCTATCACCTTACCTAAGGAGAAAAATTGATGTCTTAGTCTTGTCCATCAATGAACGGAAGGTAATAAGGTGCTTTAGTTTGTTCAGAAATCTTAGATTCTCTACCCTAGACCTTAAGGCCTTAGCAAAATCCAAAATTTAGGCTCCTCCTTCATTTCTTTTCCCAAAATTGAAACCTCTATGCACATCATCATTGTCTCCATATCAAGACTTCATATGCCTTTGAAATCACCTCTTACAAAAAGATTTTTAATTCTTAGGATGCCTCTCACCACCTCATCCAACTCCTCCTGTAAGCTCTTCTTCTCCTTCACCTCATCCAAGCTTGCTTTTGAAGTGTATGCACTAATAACATTCCATCTAGACCCCCCAGTAACAAACATAATTAGTATCAACCTATTATTTACCTAATTAACCTCTACTACTTGCCCCATGAGTACTTCATCTACTAATACAGTTATCCCATTCCTATGCATCATGCTACTAGAGATCCATAAAATATGCTCATGCATATCATTTGCCTTAGAACTTACCCATTTGGTCTCTTGGACATAAGTTATATTAACACCCCTCTTTAAGAATCTTTATGATCTTTATGACTTACCTTGAATATTCCCTATGTTCCAAGGCATAACTCTCAAACTAGATTTTTTCGTATCCCACTTAACCTTACTACCTCTCTGTTCCAACCCTAAACTCGGACCTAGACCTGAGCCTAACCTAAATCCTAACCTCACCCTAGAACTTGGTCTTAACACCAACTGCAACCTCGACCTATGACATGAACCTAGTCTACAATCAACTACCAAAGCCACTACTCAATAAGATAAGAAAATAAGAAGGTATGCTAATAGTTAAGGCCAAAAAGTAATAATAGTAATAACAAATAAAAAAATAAAAAAATCAATAATGATGCTTGAAACAAGAACTACAAAAAGGATATTCTTGGGTCAACTATTTGCTAAGGAAAATAAATAAAAATCTATAGGAAAGAATCAACAACCTATGCTAAAGTAATAAAACCAATATCACATGTTTGATAAATAACAAACAATATAAGAACTACACTACCTACATGAAATCTGGAAGGCTTTAGAAAATGGGTAATCAAGGATTAAATGAATAGAATGGGCAAGAACAGTGAAGTAAATTTAACTAATATACTAGGATTAAATAAAGGGGTGGAAATCACTGAGATTTGGGCTTGGGTGAATTTTCTTATTAACTTTATTGGATTTCGGCAAAATGCTGTAGAAATTGGTCATTGAAATCTTATTGCCTCTGAATTTAAAAGGGTACTCCTAAATTTATTGAGTTATGCTTCAAATCCCTTTTCTTGCTTGTTGTGTTGGACTCTAGTAAAATTTGGTACAAAAATTGGTCGTTAAATGTTATCATCGAACCTCTGTCAAAGGGTAATTGGAAACTATATAGCTGAGAGTACCAATTCTTATAGTAAATATTGAACTAAAGTATTAGATTTTTAGTCATCATTGAAAGTAGTTTCCCAACATTCAGTGAAGTTTCTCGCCAATAAAGATGGTGGGTAGTCGAAGAAGACATTGGAGAGTGGAGAAGAGGGAGGCAAGATATTACATTTTAATACCTCATAGCATCACATTTTATTTATTATGCATGCATATAAGTAAAAAACCAAAATCTACCCTAGCATGCATAAATAAAAGAATATGTTCCACTTTTCGTGGCCTGATGGGTTGCCTCCCATCGAGCACTTAGTTTAACATCATAGCATGACACCTCCACTCCTTCCTTTTATATTTTTACTTAGAAAATTTAAATCTCCATCCCAGCTTTCATTCAATATGTAATAAGCGACAAAGGGATAAAAGATTCAAATTTTCCAAGATGAAACTTGGAAAATATGAGGGAATGACGAGAAAGCCTCGATCTAGCTATTTTGAAGACTTGAACCTTTTACCCAATTTGAAGTTGATATTTTAGATTGTCTCCTGGGAAAAAGGGTGTACATCAGTAGGCCATTCCTTGTACATCGGAAATTGAACTCCTTGGCCTTTGGTAGATGGGATTTGATGTGCTTCTTTGGAATGCGAAACTCCCAAATATAAGAGTAAGACTCCTTTTCCCCATAATATACCATTTGTTTGGAGGCATGGATCCTCATCACATCCTCTAAGAATAATGTTGAAAAGTGTTTTGAACGAGGTCTAACCCATAATTCTTGGTTAGCATCCTTCAAAACATCTTCACCCCGGAATGATCTAGAGCCCTCATAAGAGATTTACTTTGCTTCTTGTTGATACTCCACCACCATTTCTTTTGTTGTGAAATCTTTCTTTCTATGAATCGATTGATTGGGAAGTCACTGAGGAGTCTTCACTACCTAGCTCATCATTGTAGCTTGGTTTCTCTTCTTGATTAACCTCATTTTGGGAAATAGGCAAGGTTGTGAGATTTGCAAGAATGATGTTCTTGTATAATTCCCTTGCCTTGACATTTGACCATTCGAACACCTCATAAGATTGATGTAAGTCTTGTGCATTCTCCTCAGTTATAGTCACCCGATGCAAAATAGTTTGAAGAACTGCTCCAAAACTAATGGGTCTGGTATATTGCTTCTCTTTTTTCTCATCAGAAAACCTAAAAGTGATATAAGAAGTACTATCAATTCTGTTAGTATAATAGGAGGAGGGGCATTTCGATAATCATCTCAATTTCCCTCTCGAACACTAAATAATGAGAACCTATACTTCCTATAGGGAGTATAATTACAATCTCTCCTGAAGTGTGGTCCTTCATAGATTGGACATGGGTCATAATGATCAGAATCCCAATTACTGACATCATACTTGTCGGAAGATGCCATAGGGAAAAATAAAAATAAACTAAAATCTACCTACAAAGAAAAATCACAAACAAATATATACAAGCTTGAATTCAACTAAGTAAATAAAATTCCAAACTAACCTAATATGCCAAATTGTTTCCCGACAACGACACCATTTTTTATAATGCTCAACTTACACGTAAAATTAAGTGCAAGGTGGTCATTGTCAATATATTTACCGAACTTTAGAGTCGGGGTCGAATCCAAGAGGTAAAATATGAGTGGAGATCAAATTAATTCGAAATGATAGATAAAAGTTAAATTAAAACAAATGGTACAAAAAGATAAAATGAGGGAGATAGGTTCCAACACTAATGTTTCTTTTTTGGTTTTACGAGTATAAATTCGGGGCTATGAATAAGTAGAGTTTTAACAATTATACACGAATCTCGGGATTATGCCTTACTAAGGGAGTGACATGAGGGAGTTTGTAATCAACATCAATTTAGTAAGTCAAATATGAGTAGGCCTGGTTATTGATTTTGATGCTAGTCTTTGGACAAAACTCTAAACTTTCATCCATTGATTCTTTCGAATACCTAATAGGTGTGTTCAACAATTTTTAACCACAATCTCAATCTAGGCATCCTTATTTCTAGGATAATACCCATTGTATAGTCAACCTCACATTTATCCTTATGTCTAAGATAGTGAAAATTTAGCAAACTACACATATAATTTTCTATCACTGCTTTGGTTTCCACATCCCTCTTTCAAGGATGATATAGATTCCTAAAGTTCACCCAAAACCCTTCTTTCAAGAATGGCCTTGAAAGTTTGAGAGCTTGGAGCTTTCAGTCATTAAACTCATGTGTATTTAGGGATTTCACCCATCAAATCCCAATAAAAATAGCATAGCAATGATAAAACCCATAAACATGATCTACAAAATAGATGCTAACAATAACAACCCACACACACTTAAACCCCTATTCACACATAGCCCAAAGAGGGTGATTTAGCTACACATGAGATAAATAAGCATAGATATACCCATAATCTCCATTGAAATGAATTATTAAAGATTTAAGCGAATGTTACTTCAAACTTGGCTCTCCCACAATAACAACAAAGGTTGTGAGCAAATGGTCCACTTAGAAAGTATCCAATGTATTCTTTACCAAAAATTTACACAATATTTTCTTCTCCAAAAATTGAGGCTATGAAATCTAGAGCGAAAATCTAAAAATTGGGGAAGATAAAATATGCTTCTTGAGGATAGGGTTTGAGTCTTTTTGTCAAAATTGGGATTAGCCATATGCATTTCCAATTTTCCCCTTGGGCTAAACTCCCTCGCTATGCCACAATCATGCAAGTTTGGCTGCAACCGTGACTACGCGACCATTGTTTACATCCGCGACCGCGATCAATTGACCATCCTTGACTGTCGCGACCGCGGTACCTGAGGCTCTTCTATTGTAGGTCTTCAGCAATACTTTTCCTTCTACCTTTTGATCATTGTAAGCTCCAATCCACATCTTTTTGTCTTTTCAACTCTATACCTACAAAGAGTGGATATTAGTGTATTTACTCACGAATATGTCTTATTTATTCATTCAAATCAAGGCAATGTTCATGAATGTTGAGTGAGAATGAGTGGTAAAATCACCACTCATAAACACCCCCAACTTAAAGCATTTGCTTGTCCTCAAGAAATACTACCTCTTACCATTAGTCACAATTATTTATGCCTAAACTTTATGCCTCAAAGGCCATAATGACTTCAACGTTAGGTGCAACCATAATTATCTCTATGCATATGTGACAGGTTAATTTCATTACACCCCTCATCATAAAATGTGATACTCAATGATGAATAAGACTTTAAAGAGAAACTAAGCAACAATGACCAATACTCTAGAGATAACTCCCCTTTTACCTCAATTACGCTATACTCCATTTGCCTCATTACTTGAGAGGTGAAAAAAATCACCCACCTTAACTTATTTTCATGCCATACTCATAAGAAAGAGAATTTCCACACACAAAACTACCAACAATGTAATAAGAAATTTTAAGTGCACAAACTCTCTCTCTCACAAAAGAAGTTTTAATGCAACAAGTGGAATACCATAGGCTTGCCCTTATATTCAATTGCCATTTCAAAAAAGTAAATGATCAAAGATCCCAAAGGACTTTCTAAGCTTGTAATGTAGGTTTGGGTTAGGGTAGGATACCATTTAGGAACGACATGGCTACGCCCTTCCTTGAACGTCTATATCACCCTTTACAATTCTTCCTTTTTTGACTAAAGGACACTCTTCTTTGTTTTCTTTCTTTTCCTAGGGCCACTCTTTTTTGTTTTCTTTCTTTTTTTATGCTTACAATTTGCTTCCTTTGTTAACCACTTTTCTTTCATTTTTTTCTTGGAAATAAAGTGCAATTCATTCCTTTGTTGGATCCTTTCTTTTTCTAAACATTTGTTTTCATCACTTAGGCATATTGGGCATTTTACTAACACTTTGTGGCTTTAAACTTCCTTCCATTAATTTAACCAAAACCAACTTAAGTTTTAAGCCTCAAGTTGCATTTTCAATTTCAAGGAGAGTATGGTTCAAAAGAGGGATAAAAAGAATGGAATACGGCTTACAATAAGTTTGCCAAAGAAATGTCTAAAGGCTCAAAGTAGGTACTAGGGATTATAATTATGCATGGGTAGGCTTTTTTAGGATAGAGTGGGTTGCAAAATAAAAAAGATGTATTAAGATCATTTCTCCAACCATATATAAGCAAAATTATTTTTGAAAGACTAACGGGGCAAGTTTTAGATAACACAAGTATACAAGAGATGAATACCACTAGCTCACCACACATGGCATGCTGAATTCACTAAGAAGGCAAAGATGTCCATCCTGAGAGACAAAAATGGAGCATCTATTTGCACTCATAAGTCAAAAATTTATGGAGACACAAAGAGTGAAAAATATTTGTTGCAACATTGCTCACATCTATGCCCTTGATTTTGCAAAAAATTAAAATTTTGGATGAAGGAGGTTTCTTGTTTTGCAATAGCACCACGCATAATTTTCTAAACTGTTGCTACAGCCAAAGACTTAGTCTCACAACTTGGTTCAAAATGGGTTAACTACCCAAATGGCTACTCAGACTTCACCAATGGTCGAAAAAGTGATCCAAACTTTACAAAATAAAATGCCAAAGGTACTCAAACTTCCCCTGCACCTTTGTCACAATCAGAATCAAACTAAATGCTAAGGTAAAAAGAGAACTAAAAATAAAAGACATAATAATCCATAAAATGAGGGTGCCAACCGAGTACCCAAAAATGTAGCATCCACAACACAAAGATAAAAATATCATCCAAACATTATTCCAAAACAATCATAAAAAGAAATATCTGGTAACATAACACCAAGACAATATAACTAAGTCTGGGGCCCCCTACTGAAAGAAATGTAGTGTCCACACTGTATGTACAAGAAAAAAAGAGTAAAAAGAGCTCCTTATATCTGCATCACGAGCTATCTCTTCCTGCCGACTCGGCATCACCACTACCCGCATCATTAGCTGACCACTCTATAGGTGCCTTATCCTCACTATCTAATCTTGGTGAGGTAGTGGATGGTTGGGTTTGATCACCTTAAAGATGCCTTTCGCCCCCTTCCACAGCTTTTTAAAAAACATATCTTTTTTTTACTTTTTCACCATATTCTCATACAATATTTGAGGTCCCTATGAGATATAGATAGGGTTGAATAAGATCTCTCTAGGATAGCTACTGTGGCACCCTGATTCTTTTTCTCTGCGATGTACTTATCATAACTAGACTATGCCATATACGAATGTCGAGCAGTGGAGGACTCTTTTGGTCCCTGTGGCAGTCTGGAAAATATTTCTCTCACCACTTACATTTGAATAGATATATCATCGAAGGCAGTGGATGATGAGGGTCTACAAGAGTCTAAGACCTCTTGGACTGATTTTCTCGAGTCCATCTTCCTTTTCTTACTCTGACCTGGTGCACCTTCATCTCTGAATTTGAGTAGACAGATTAATGAGACTGGGCACACCAAAGTGTCTGTGGTATATTCCTCCACTTTCACTCTCCTACATAACTCAGTGGTAAAGGAAGAAAGGAAAAGATGAGTACCTCCATAGTTCTTAAAGTACCGCCACTCAGAAAGAGAAATCTCACTCATATTCAGAGCAATGCAGATAAGATACAAGATACTATTCGAGTTCTTATATATATATGATAATAGTCATATGAGCGCATAGTAAGACTCTGCTATAGATGATGTTCAGCTGCAGCCTGGCTTCAGCGATGAAGTTCGTCATCAAAATATCTCACTTGGTGGTGGCCTAGGGGACTTCTTTTCTAGGGTATAAGATATCAACCATCCAAGTCCCTAGCCACATCCCTTGGCATAAAACTCCCCATATTAATATTTGGGAGCCCATATATCACATTAATCTGCTCTACTCTAAAGTTTACCTACTTACCCTAAATTTTCATTACTAGGTTTACGAGTGAAACTATGCAAAGGTTTGCGTAGAACTCACTCACCCATTGCTTATTAGATAAGTAAAGTTCAGGGGTAAAACACATCCACCGAGTTGAAGTGATCCTGACATGGAATTTTGGGAATGTCTCTTCCACCTAGTCTTGGCTGATACCCCCTTCAGGGAGTAGCTTTGTACTGTAGAAGTCTGCAAGGTATTACTGTTGGCATTTTGCGGCCATGAATTGGGTGTCCTCAAAATCTCCTATTTTTATGTGACTTGTAACTTGTAAGTAATATAGCTTAGGCCAATATTATCATAATCACACTAAAGACATGCTAAGGCAAATAGACAAGCTCATGTGGTTGTGTTAAAGAAGGTTTCAAGAGCTGAAAAGGGTGTGCAGAAATTTTAAGCCTGCCATAAATTGCCCTTAGGTATGGCAATTGCTGGTTGTTGACCGCAAATGCTGTGATGCAATTGCAGTAATCGGGACTGCGATCACGGTACTTGAGATAGAAATTGCTAGTTTCTGGACATTATGTTGAAATGCCATTTTAAACCCCCAATCCTTTATTCTAACTAGGCATAACAATATTATAAACAGTAAATTAAATCCTAGAGTGTGTGATCATATCCCCAAATGTAAAGAGATTTATCAAGGAATTCGTAGGGGCATTTAATCAAAAACATGGTGTACACTTCAGTTTAAGCAGTTTAGGGCTCTATTTTGGGTACTCGATACATCCCCAATTATGTGTACATCAACTACAATAGATAACCACAACCACAATAAAACACTAATTTAGGCTATTTTCTACAATATGGGTTCTAAGCATAAAATTACAACAAAACCAAGGGAATTGAGACAACTTACTGAATTAAAGGATGCACGGGATGAGTTGGTATTTGAAGATGCAATGCAAATCCACAAATTTGAGAGTATTTTGAGAGAAAAATTAGAATAAATATGTGAGGGAAATGAAATTTGAATGATTTTTTAAACTTATTAGACCCCGATTGTGGTCATAGTTCTGCGACCGCGGTCATGCGGCCTCCGTGATCGCAGACGCATGGACCGTGGTTGTGGTAACTGAGACCAGACAAACTTGGTTCTTGTATTTCCTGCTTAGTCCAAACATTTCAATTTCAGATGTTTCTTCCTCAAATTCGAGCAAAATGCCTCGTAGCACCACATTTTATGGATTATGCATGCACATAAGTAAAAAACAAAATCTACCCTAGCATGCATAAATAAAAAGATATGTGCAATTTTCCATGGCGTAATGGGTTGCCTCCCATTGAGCAATTAGTTTAATGTCATAACATGATGCCTCCACTTATTCCTTTTATATTTTCACTTAGAAAATTTAAATCTCTGTCCCATCGTTCGTTCAATATGTAATGAGCGACAGAGGGATAGAAGATTCAAATTTTCCATGATGAAACTTAGAAAATAGAGGGAATGGCGAGCAAGCCTTGATCTTGCCATTTTGAAGACTTTAACCTTTTAACCAAATTTACATCAATCTTTCGGATTGGCTGGGAAGAAGGGTGTACATCAATAGGCCATTTCTTGTACATTAGAAATTGAACTCCTTGGCCTTTGGTAGATGGGATTCCATGTGCCCCTTTGGAATGTCAAACTCCAAAATATAAGAGTCAGACTCTTTCTTCCCATAATCCACTTTTTGTTCAAAGACATGGATTATCATAACATCCTCTAAGAATAATTTTGAAAACTGGTTTGAATGAGGTCCAACCTGTAATTTCGGGCTAGCCTTCTCCAAAGAATCTTCACCCTGGAATAAGCTAGAGCCCTCATAAGAGAGTTTCTTTGCATCTTCTTGAGACTCTAGCACTATTTCTTTTATTGTGGATTCTTCCTCCTCATATAACTCAAGTAATTGGGAAGTCACCGAGGAGTTTTTACTATCTAGCTTATTATCGTAGTTTGGTTTCTCTTCTTGATGAACCTCCTCTTAGGAAATAGGCAAGGTTGTGAGATTTGCAAAAATGATGTTCTTTCCTAATTCCCTTGCCTTGACATTTTCCCAGTTGAACATCGCATAAGATTGATGTAAGACTTGCACATTCTCCTCAGTTATAGTTACCTAATCCAAAATAGTTTGAAGCATCTCTCCAAAACCAATGGGTTCGATTTGTTGCTCCTCTTTCTTCTCATCATAAAACCTATCAATCTCATAAAAAGTAATAGCAATTCGACTAGTATAATAAGAGGAGGGGGCATTTGGGAAATCATCCAAATATCCATCTTGACCATTACATAACGACCACCTATACTTCCTATAGGGAGTATAGTTACAATCACTCCTGAAGTATGGTCCTTCATAGATTGGATATGGATCATCAGGATCGGAATCCCAATTAACAACATCATACTTGTTGGAAGATGCCACAGAGAAAAATAAAAATAAACTAAAATCTACCTACAAAGAAAAATCACAAACAAATATATACAAGCTTGAATTCAAGAAAGTAACTAAAATTCTAAACTAACTTAATACACCAAATTGTTCTCCAACAATGGTTCCATTTTTGATAATGCTCAACTTACATGTCTAATTAAGTGAAAGACGGTCCTCGTCAACATATTTACTAAACTTTGAAGTCGGGGTCGAATCCATAGGGAACAATGTGAGTGGCTATCAAATTAATTCAAAATGATAGATACAAGTTAAATTCAAATAAATGGTAGAAAAAGATAAAATGGGGGATTTAGGGTCCTACACTAATATTTCTTTTTGGATTTTACTAGTATAAATTTGGGGCTATGAATAAGTAGAGTTTTAACAATTATGCACGTATTTTGAGATTATGCATTACTAAGGGAGTGACATGTGGGAGTTTGTAATCAATATCAATCTAGTAAGTCAAATATGGGTAGGCTTGGTTATAGATTTTGATGCTAGTCATTCGACAAAACACTAAAATTTCGCCCATTGATTCTTTGGAATACCTAATAGGTGTGTTGAACAATTTGTAACCACAACCTCAACCTAGGCATCCTTATTTATAGGATGATACCTATGGTATAGTCAACCTCACATTCACCCTTATATCTATGATAGTGAAAATTTAGCAAACTACATACATAAGTGTCTATCATTGCTTTGGTTTCCACATCGGTCTTTCGAAGATGATATGGATTCCTAAAGTTCACCCAAAATCCTTATTTCGAAGATGGCCTTGAACTTTCTAGAGCTTGGAGCTTTCATTCATCAAACCCATATGGGTATTTGGGGCTTTCACCCATCAAATCCCAATCAAAATAGCATAGCATTGATAAAGCCCATAAACATGAACTACAAAATCGATGCTAACGATAACAACCCGCACACACTTAAACCATATTAACACATAACCCCAAGAGGGAGATTTAGCTATATATAATATAAATAAGCATAGATATATCAATAATCTCCATTGAAATGAATTGTTGAAGATTTAAGTGAATGATACTTCAAACTTGGCTCTCCCACAATATCAACAATGGTAATGAGAAAATCTTCCACTTAGAAAGTCTCCAATGTATTCTTCACCCAAAATTTATACAATATTTTCTTCTCCAAAAATGGAGGCTATGAAGTCTAGAGCTAAAACCTAAAAATTAGGGAAGATAGAATAAGCTTCTTGAGGATAGAGTTTGAGTTTTTTTGTCAAAATTGGGATCAACCATGTGTATTTCAAATTTTGCCCTTGGGCTGAACTCCTCCACTAAGCCGCAATCGCGTAGGTCTGGTTGCTACCGCAGTTTACATCCGCGACCGTGATCAATTGACCATCCTTGACTTCCATGGTTAGCGGACCACGACCGCGGTACCTGAGGCTCTTTTGTTGTGAGTCTTCAGCTGCACTTTTCCTTCTCCTTTTTGATCATTGTAAGCTCCAATTAACATCCTTCTATCTTTTCAACTCTATAATTGCAATGAGTGGATATTAGTGCATTTACTCACGAATATGTCTCATTTATTTATTTAAATCAAGGCAATGTTCACGAATGTTGAGTGAGAATGAGTGAGAAAATCACCACTCATCACATAGCATAGTGAACCATAATTCTAAATATTTTTCAGATAAATTGATTGATTGATTAATATAAATGTTGTTTTTTTCACTTGTCAACCATATTTATATGCTTCAGAATCTCTGACTTGGTTATGTAAAAAAATACAACTGCCAGAGTTATTAGTGATAAAAAATTGCATGTTTAGACTTGGTTGCTACTTTTAATATTTCTTATTATCCATGATAACTTTGATTAATCTTTAAATCATATTCTTTTTTTCATTTTTAGATAGTTGTTATGGCTAACGTTAATATTACTCCATAGAGTTGTCTTAGAGGTGTGTTACATTGCGAAGGCAAAGCCAATTACTAAATTATCAGATGATGTTTGTTTAGTCAACATCTTCAAATAGAATATTTATCTTATAGAAAGATTAAGAATGTTTTTTTTTTCATCTGTTTAATTATGAGTAATTATACAGATATCAACTTAGTAAATTAATTATGAGCAAGAGATATTACATGAAGTGATTGGAAGGCTTTTTAAAATTTTACTTGTGTGGTAGATTTCTGATAGAATAGGCCCTATGTTTTGAAAGTTGATTTTTATTCACATTTGTGGGTTGTAAATTAGTGACTAGCAATTGTTATTTGGTCTAGAAAAATATCTATAACAAATAAATATATCCAAATGGTGCCAATGTAGGTGGAGATGTTC
This sequence comes from Capsicum chinense, assembly GCA_026120095.1. Classification (NCBI taxonomy): domain Eukaryota; kingdom Viridiplantae; phylum Streptophyta; class Magnoliopsida; order Solanales; family Solanaceae; genus Capsicum; species Capsicum chinense. Next base: position 155,102,447 of record JAPEIP010000006.1, on the reverse strand, counting down.
GATTAATATGAACTCCAACATGGTGCATGACTCTTTACAGATCTAGGCACATTGTCTATAATCATATAATTCTGTCCAACTATTTGGGATTAGCTAACCTGTAATTTTTCCATAATCTAATAGTTTTTAGGTCAGATATCATTCAGTTAATACAATTTTCTTTCAAAAAATTAGATGATTATTTCATTCAGAAAAATAATCTCAAAAGAGAAAAAAGGCATTATTTCACTCCTGAACTTGTCTGCTTAACTTACTTTAACACTTAAACTAAACTTTTATATATTTACCTCCCTTAACATCTTTAAAATGTATTAAAATACCCCCTTAATAGTCTGTGTTTAAACACTCGTTGTTGGACGTGTTAAAACACAATTTTCAACCATTAATTTTTTTTAATAAATTGAAAATACCCATTTTGATACCCTTAACCGTCATATCCAATTTCCTCTTTAAAAATTCTAATTTAGCCTTCTTCTTTTTCATCTTCAATCCAAAAATTTGCTCAATTCATAAAATTGATGCAGAAATTAAAATCTTTTTCTCTTTATTTGTATTAAGCCGCATAAATTTGAGATTTAAAAACATAAAATCAAATTGATTTTAGCTCATGTCCTTTCTGTATTAAGGTATAATCTCATTCATTACTTTGTTTATCATTTTATTAGGGATTACTCTTTTTTTTTCTACTTTAATTTCATTTCTGAATTTTAGCTTATTTGTTGAAATGAATTTTTTGTTGAACACAATGAAGTGAGTGAACTTGAGTAAACTTTGTATGGAAGAAAATGATTCTGCTTTGAAGCACAAATTTCATTGTAATCACAAAATTTTGTTGTATTTAAAGACTTCTTGGACTTCAAGAAATCCCAGAAGAAGATATTAAGCATGTCCTTATTATAGGGTAAATATTAAATTTTGTATTTTTATTATTTTGATAGAATTGATTAAAGATGAGAAATGAGATTCATTTATTCTTTATTGTCACCATTGACGAGTCAAATATCTTGGGACTTTTGGTATTGGAGGGATACAGAAGACATTGATTCAAGGTTCAAATATGTGATTCCTAAACTAATAGAGAAACTAGGTAAACTTGAAAATTTAGTTGAATCTTGCCATTTCAATGAAGTTGAGAAATTGATTGTTAAACAAATTAACTGAAGAAGGTTCATAGGAAGTTGATAAGCCTAAAAAATCCAAACAAGATGATAATGTGATTAATATGAAATTTGAGAAGTTGGAATAAGAGATTCGAAAGATCACTGAGAATGAGAAGAAATGGAGACGAATAGCTGAAGGGGGGACCGGAGAGAATACTTACTTCTTTGTTGTGTTTTTTCTTGTATATTAATAATTGCTATAAGCTATTTGGTTGGGATGCTCTATATGAAAAAAAGGTTTAATGAAGTTATCTTAGAACTAGGTTATTGTCGTTGGATGATATGTTGCATATTATTGTATTGAGTAGTGCAACTTCTTTTGTAACATAATTTAGATTCTCTTTTACATATGAAGAAGAGAAAGGTTGTTAAATTGATTACATTTGAATCAATTTTATTTATTTTTTTGTAGTGGTACAACCTTAGTAGCAGAAAAAAAGTGCAACAACAAAATGCAATTTGAAGATAGAAAATATCAAAATACTGCAGGCATAACACAACAATTCAATATTTTATTTGTGTAGTCATAGCTGTATAAAACATCAAAAAGGCATTCCAAAATAGTGTAGTCACAGCTGCTGATATTTCAATAGAAACATTAGTAAAAAATGCAGTCACAACTGCATCATTGTTTGCAAAACATATCAAATTAGTACAGTGACAGCTGCATAGTTAAAGTAACATAATTTAACCCCTAGCTAAGTTAAAGTCACTATTGGTTCATTACAGACCATCAATACACAAAGACAAAAAATAGAATTAGGCTTTTACTGAAAATTTGTTGAACTTGTTTGTCTTAGATGATTCAGTTCAGTAGCATTTGACCTTGTCCTTATCCTTTTTTGTGCTCTTATGTCTTCAAGTCTTTGTTGGGTCACAACTTTCTATCTTTTCTATTTCACGCCCGCTGTTGGTTTGTGATATTGAGAATGCCCAGTTAATATAGAAGAGTTCAAAGGCATTCCAAACTAAAAAAAATAAAAGAGAGCAAATTTAACTTAAGACTTGAAAAAAGTTAACTTTAAACTAGATAAATATAATAAATTTTTACTTACATTGAGGATTCTAAAATCACTCTCTGTATGAAGCACCCCTATTCCAATCATCCTAGGTCTTTTATAAGGCGTACCTCTACTTTTGCTAGCATGAGTGATGCCATCACTAGAAGTAGCCATAAAACCAATTTGTCTTCCTCTACTAACACCAACTTCTCTCTTGTTTCTCTATCATCACCACCATCAACAACAATATTAACTCCTCTTGTTGACAACCAACAACAGTAAGATTAACTTCTCTACCTGTACCAGGTCTACCAACAATTGCAACATTAATTTCTCTACCTCTGTCAGTTCCACTAACAACTGAAGCATCAACTCCTCTACCTATACTAACAAAAATATCAATAGTAAAAGTTGTGGTTTTTTTCCCTTTGTCAACACCCATAGTAGCAGTAGTTGCTACAGGTGATCCTCTCCCTATATTAGTAGTACTAGTAGCAGTAGCTACTGTTGTAAATCCAACAACACATAAGAAAAAATGTAATGAAATAAAAGAGTAAAAACAGTAAGAAAATAAAAAAGAATTAAACTAGTAAATTATAAGTCAAATGCCACCTTTGTAGAACTTTTTGGTCTTTCTTTTCCACTACTTGTTCTTGGTACTACAGAAGAAGAAACCACACTAGTTCTTGTTGGACCCGAAGACAATGAAAAACTCCTCTTATTATGACCCTTGTTAGGATATATGCTTCAAGTCAACTCAACTCTTTTTTTTTTTGACAATTTTCAATCCTATTTTCATTTTTCTCTTTTCTTCTAGATTTATTGGATCTACCTAAAAGCTTTCTTATTGTAGGTGGTATGACAGAAGGATTGGTTGACTTCGGCTATATTTGTATACCAATGATAGGATGAATGAAGTAACTGTAGGTCTTGCGGTATGTTTTCTTGGTATACTAATGTGCAACATAGTTAATGGTTTCTAGTATTCTAAAGTGTAGTGTTGCTATGGAATGATAACAAGGTATACCTTTTAACATTCAAGACCTACATGTACAAGTATTATCTCTTAAATTTACTATAAAATTATGTCTCCATCTATCCTTAACCTTAAAATCAAATTCACCATTCCACTCAAGACTACACTTCATTATTTTTGATGTGTTATCTTGCAACACTTTTAGTGTCATTGGAGGAATATTAGTTATCCATGTTGCAGAAAACTCTCTCAATTGTCCTATTCTTCTCATCATCTTTACCCTTATTTCCTCAAGAATTGATATAATAGTCTTGTATCTTGTCCCTAATATCCATGGGTTAAAGCTTTCAACCACGTTGTTGCCAACACTATCACAACAACTGTGATATTTGAAGTAAACCTTATACCACCTTTCTATGTTGTAATACAGTAAGTATTCACATAACTTATTCTCTAACATCTTCATATGATCCAAAATTCTTCCCACTTCTATCTTATATGTAGATTTGGCACACTTCCAAAAATAGTTTCTTCTTTTAATACCTCTCTAATCTTTAGACCAGTTGGCTAGAACATGTCTAGCACACGTTTGTTGTGCTGCATTTGATAGTAAATCTAAAATGGTGCTGTCAAGACTCTTGAACAAAATAAAATATATTAAGTGACATAAGTATAAAATAGTTAAAAAAATAAAAAATCTAGAAAATGAATAAGAGAAAATAGCTGAGGTTACCTTCTGCATATTTGTAATAGTAGTCAATTTAGACCCATATCCAAGCTCAAGATCATTCTTCACAAGTCTAACAAACCATCTTCAAGTGCATTTGTTTTCAACTTCAACCACTGCCTAGGCTAGTTGTAGCATATAGTTATTCCCATCCTTACAAATAGCCACAGCTAATTGATCTTTGTAAACACCATTAAAAAACAACCACCAAACCCAATACATCTCCTGGCACTATCTTTTAATGATTTCTTCAAAGCATCAAAACATATGTAAAATGATTGGAACTTTTTTATTCCACCTTCAGAAGTTTTTTCACTAAACCTTACTACACATGTGCTACCTGGATTTGTCTTTAAGTGCTCATCCCTATAATTCAAAATTCTTTTGAACTCCTCTACATGATCACCCATAATTTGTTGCAACACAATATTTCTAGATTTTCTTGCTACAACCCTCTCGATATACACCTCCAACTCTTTTTTCATTAACTCTTGAAATTGACAAACTCTGATTTTAGGTTCTGAAGTGATTCTGTCCTTTTAATTTTCAGTCAAGTGCTCAGAATTCACTAATTTGTTCTTTGTTGTGGCATTACACTTGTGCACTAGAATACACTTCTTAACTTGAAAATCTCTAGTCCTAGAATCAATGCTCGTAAACAACAAACATAGACAACCCTCTACACACTTTATTCTCACCCTTTTCGATTCATTCTCAAACTTTTCTAGCTCTACATGTTCTTGAACAACATACCTAATAAGAGTTTTTCTAAACTCTTCAACGTTTGCAAAACAAAGGCCAAGATACCAAACTATAAATTTAAATGTAGGATAAAAAATCTTCTTATAATTTCTTTTTACTCTTCTTACTTGTCCTTCTCTTCTAGCAGGTTGTTCAACCGCATGATCTCCACAATTATCATCATCAAAATCTCTTTCAAAACTTACCTCTTCATCTAGATCAATAAATGACTCATCTTAGGCTATCTTGCCCTCTATACTATTTTTTTTGATAAAACCTCATCATATACACATCAATTCCTTTTTTACCTAAACTAACACCTTTTGTTCTAGGCTCTTTTTTTTTCTCTTTTTTATTTCATCAAGCTTTTCTTTTCGGCATTCCTCTTTTGTTCCCTCAAAATCCTTTCCTCTTTATGAACATAGCTAGCATACTCATCATCTTCACCTTACACAATAATCTAAATTTTCAGTAACACCAATTTTACTTTCCCAATCTGATGGAATGAATGGGATATCTGCTGCAACAACAAATTTAGAGTCATATAAATTCTACTCAATACTAGCAGAAATACCACCCATGTCCTTGCTCTTGGAACAACCATTACCACCACTTAAGATCTCACCCTTAGCAGTGAAACCACTATCACCCGAGTCCTCATCAGTAGTAGAAACATCACTATCACCACTACTTAACTCTCCACTAGCTACAGAAAGACCATTAATACCACCCAAGTCATCACTCCTAGCATTACCATTACCACTACCTAATTTCTCACCCCTAGCATCACACCATTATTACCTAAGTCCCCACCAATAGTAGAAACACTATCACTACAACCACCTAAGTCCTCACCAATAAAAGAAATACCATCACCACCACCTATGTGTTCACCCATAGAAACAGTACCACCACCACTCAAGTTTTTAGTTACAGTAGGTTCATGAGGTGTTGCAGTTTCTATAAAGACCTCTTCAAACCCTAAATTCTCATAATCTCCTAAGTCTTGACTGAACGCTTTATCACAAGTAGTAGAATAAGATTCTCATCCCACATGGTGGTCATATTCAATAGCTGAGACCACATCAGTCTCTTTAACTGTATGTGTCATATATAAATCAATGGCATCTCTATTTTTAAGTTAAGATATATTACCCAAAGTGTCCCTATCACATGTCACTTTTACTAAATATTATTTTAGGAGGTCTGATATAAATAATACACGAGGAAAAGTTATACCCAATTTCCTCACATAATCAATAAATTCAAAGTAAGAAAGTTTATCTACATCAACGTCAAAACATATAGTAATAAAACCTCCATGATACTTAATACAACATTTTTGTTGTAATTTGCATCCATGATGAAACCTCTATGTAACTTACATAAAAATCATGGTTAATCTGAAAAAAATAAAAAAAATATGAGCTTAGGATTTATTCAAGGTAAAAACACTAACATCAAAGTAAAACAATCAAAACAATTAATAATCACCTGGGTAGTTAAATTTCATCAAAGAGTAACCTAGAAATCATAAACAACCATAGAAATCAACTATTGAAGTGAAATCAAGTGAGTGAGTCACAATTTAGATAGGTTTTAGGGAGAGAAAAGTGAAATGGATTAGTTCTAGGATTTTGGGGTATTTGTTAAGAGTGGGTCGGGTTATAATTGAGAATGGATTGGGTTATAACATGGATTAATTAAAGAGAACATGTTTAATAACACCTAGCCTTGACTTGGGTTACGCTAAGAAGGGGGTATTTTAATACATTTTAAAGATGTTAAGGGGGGTAAATAAATGAAAGTTTAGTTTAGGTACTAAAGTAAATGGAGTAGACAAGTTCAGGGTGAAATAATGTCTTTATTCCAAAAAAAAAGCTTGGCAAGAACATGAATACTATTGCTCACCTAAGATGACCTTCATATTATTTATGCGTTGTCTTTGCAAGGCATAATACATAAACATGCCATTTAGCTTGACCTCAAATCACAACTATGACCTCCAACTTTGGGTGTGCACAAGTAGACACTTAAACTTGTATAAAATTTAAGAAGTAGAGACATACATCCTATGTGGCATAATACACATAGGATTCCATGCAGGACAAGAAATGCCCACTTAGAACACCACATAGGACATATGTGTCTACTTGTTCAACTTTATACAAGTTTAAGTGCCTACTTGTGCACACCCAAATTTGGAGGTCATAGATGTAATCTCAAGCTAAGTTTAAGGGCATGTTTATGTATTGTGACATATTAAATTGGCCATTACAACATATGAAAGACACTGTTACAATTTCTACTTTTTGGCTTCAATTTAAACTCTTTAATCTAAATTTTAATCTTTCTTTCTCTCTTTTCCACATATATAAAAGTTCAGAATTTAAGCTAGACCAATTGCAAGCGAAGTGTCACCATACATTATTCTTACTTTTAAAGAAACCTCCGCTTATCTTTCTTAGTTTAGTACTACGGAGTAATATTTAGTATATTTCGGTAAGATTTTTTTGTTATTGAACATGTTTTACTTTTATTAAAGAAGATTGTAAACAGATATTACCATAATATAATTTTAGTTGTTCTTAATCATATGATCATGAGTCTATTTTATTATTATGTGACGTATTTTATTATTTTATTTTCAATTTATGTAATTTTGATTTTAATTTTTTTATCGATATGAAATAATTAAACGTCACCAGATGTTTGTAGTTAGTTACAAGATTTTATCATCAAAGGCATCTTTTAGCAACGATTAAATTTAACTTTCAAGACAAGTATTTTTGTCACCAAATAAATTAGTTCATCATAAGTTGACTTCATTAGTGACATAGTATATTTGTCCAAGTATCCTCCTTTTTATTGAATATGAATTAATTTTGCTGCTAAAAGCAATACGTGTGGCACCAATTTATAGTGGCAACTCTATTTTGTCGCTAAAAAATAATACTTTTAGGACAAGATGATAGATTTAACTATAAAATTGTTAACCTTTTCTATAATAATAAATTTGTCACTAATTTATATATTTAAGGACGAAATATTTTATTGTCTATAAAAATATTTATTAGTGATGAAATTACATTTATTCAACTATGAAATACACATAGCTTTAGAGACAATTGGTATTGTAAGTAATTGAACTAAATATCAGTGACATTGTAGTTTTGTCGCTGTTAATGACTATTTTAGCAGCGAAATTATACTATCAACTAAAAAAATATACTTTTTATGACAAACAAACTTGTCACAAATGCTATGCATGTGGGGGTGATTTTTTATGTTTGTAGTTAATATAATATTTTAGTAACGTAACACTGAATCGTCTTTGTATACTTTTAGCTACTCATATTTAGGGATGACTGATTGATGAATTTTTTGTCATCATACAAGATTTTTTGGGACAAATTGTTTGTCTATAACAATCGAATTTTTTTTAGTGAAATGAGAACAAAAAATCCAAAGAAAATAAAAGTTAGGGGCTTCTCCGTGTCTCAACGAGAGTGAAACATACTCTCTTTGTTGTCTCATTATTTAGGGAGAAATTAATTATTTTTTTTAGAATTTCAGCAAGAAGGGGGTAATAGGACCTTGTAATGACCCTCTAGAACATCTTATGCAGTTTAACACTATTTCACTATTTAGAGCTTTTTCATAGCTACCCTAAGTCATTTTATGACTTGCTGGAGCTGACAGTTCAACTATCAGGTAGTTCATTTGGTTTTTAGAGACAATTCCTTATTTTGAAGATTTTATAGTCGAGTATTGGGTATTAGGATTAAACAATAGGTTAACAGCCTCCTATGCCAATTATTATAGTTTCATTAGATGTGGAACATTAATTTTAGGCTAGGAGGACCTTTTGTTCAGGTCCTAAGGTTTCTGAACTCAGTTTGGACTATTGGGTGGATATTTGATTAAAACAATCATTGGATGTGGGACCCACATCTCATCGAAATGACTTTAGATGGAAATTTCAATGGCATCATTGAGTCTGAAATCCTAAATTTTACAAGGTAGCACAATTTATATGCATTTACAAAATTTTAATGAATCTCGAGGGTTCGATTGGGGACTTAGAAAATGTCAAGTTTGTTGGTACAAACTCCAGCTGGTGCATGCCAAAAATAGCCTTCACATTCATGAGTCCCTTGGACGTGTTTGCAAAGGCCAAGGTTAATAGCTATCGAGTTTACGATGACCATGGCCGCATTCGCGAAGGCTAAGTACATTGGCTATCGCGATCACGCACTAGTCTCCACATTTGCAATGACTAATTTGTGTTGAGGTCTGCATTCGTGATGGAGTCCTAGCAATAAAAGTTGGCAGTATTTGTTTCCTTAAAACCAACATTTCTTTCATTTTTCAAGTCCAAGTTTAATTAGAAGTCCTAGAGAGCTAAGAGAGTGAGAGAAACGATACGTGGATATTCAAGATAGTTGGAGAGCTTGTGGGAATGTTTTCTCATCAAGATTACCATATGTTTTCTATAATTTCTTAATTGATTCTCCTATTTAAACTCAAAATCCCTAATCCTTAATGAACTGATTTGACAGTGTAATTGTTCTCGACTTCACCTATTTTTAGGGTAAATGACCCTTGAGCCTCGATAGATGTTATGATGATTTCAAAGTTGTGACTCCGCAAGCGTGCCCTACATGAAATTTCTAGATCAATTTTGGACTCGAAAAATTTATATCCAATATGGTGATTGTTATTCTCATATTAATATGTAGATCATTATTTTGATAGTGTAACATCGTGCGGAGGTTTTTCAGAAAGAAAACTCTCCAATATAGTGGACTTTATCAAACATTCATTGATACTCAAAAATTAAGACTCTTTTATGATAGAGTAAGTAATTGTCATCAAATATATAACCCAACTAGGTTGGGATCGAATCCCATAGGGAATATGGTGTTAATCAAACCTATTTGTGACTTAACCGACTAATAGTTAATAGTTCCCTTTAATTAGGGTTTTTTTATCAGTCAGTCAATTGTTAAAGTTTCAACTTGTTTCAGCAACTCAACGTTAATATTGCAGTATTTCAAATTACTAGTGTAGGAAAACTAGAGTTGTGATCACAATGAGTATTAATTCTCATTGAATAATAGTGGTGGCATTAGATTCTCGTGACTTATGGGAACACCAAATTATCACTATCGATGATTAATCCAAGTGTTTATCAACCTACTTAGACGATAGATTTCCTAATTCTTTCAAACATAGGAAAACCTTCCATTCACATTGATTTTATCTTGAGTTTATTAATTTTGTTACAACATTAATCACTAGATTGGTGGTTAGTATTTCCCAAATCCCCGTTGATAATTTATTTCCTTTAATTGATTTCTCAATTCAAGAAAACCAACACAAGTCTTAATATATTGTTTGCAACCAATAGAAAACAGTCATTACAATGAAATTATCAAGATGATCCCATATTCAATCAAATCTTAGCCAACTACTAAATAAATAATACAATACTCATAGATCCCATAACTCCAGTTATGGGATTTAGTTCCTCATCAAATAGAAAGAGATAGTATAACTTAAATCCAGAATTCAAAGCAATTAACTAACAAAAGATGTAGCTGAAAATTGTTCTCTTTTAAGTTCAATAGAGAATTCCCAAAACTCAACCAATAATTCAAAAACTTAATTCGAAAATTAAAGTCACCAAATATAGAAACTGAGTTTTGCAATAAGTTCAAGATGCCTAATGAAAAACTAAGCTTTTATATAAATACCCATAACATTCAGACTTTGAAATTCAAAATCCATATATTCCGCACCATAGCTGACGACAAAGTTGATGACTTATCAACTTGTTGATAGCCTGTCAACTAAGTCATTAGTTTGAGTCTTCAGTTCTCTTTCTGTCTTCAGTGACCACTTTCACTGATAACCTATCAATAGGTTGACGACTTGTCACCCAAGTCATTAACTTAACTTCTTCAACATATATATTCTGTCTTCGAGTGACAGCTTCTCTAATAGCTTATCAGCAGATTGATGACTTATCACCAAAGTCATCAACTGAAATCTTCAAAACATTGTTTCATATATGCTTTACTAAAAATGTTCTTTTTGACATGGTTTTCATAGATTTTCATGCATCATGACTTTCCCTGCAAAATCACATGAAATACATTAAAAACAATAATAGTTGCTTAAGAACTTACAATTATTTTAAGCTAAAAGCCTTAAATATGCTACCACAAAGCTAGCACATCAACACCCTCAACTTAAAACACTTGCTTGTCCTCAAGAAACTATCTAACACAGTATAATCCACACAATCAGAACATCAATGCAAGAGTAGCACTTGTTTTCTTCATTTTGAACCCATTAAGAAACATATGATCTTTTTCTGCAAGGCCACATCAAGATTCCATACATATCTTCAATGTTTAAATAGACAAAGCTCTTACTTAAACTCAGGATATTCAATCAATCATTTAGCAACAACAAGTACAATTCTCATGCCCTCACACAGAAGAAATAGGTTCCTTATTCCAAATATCACCTGATTCTTTTTGAAACTGAATCATCAAATCTCTCACAATGAAGTTTCAAATTGTGCACCTACAATGCCATAATCTTGCCATCACCATTCCATTTGGTTCATCTAGTAGTCAACTAGATCACTACAGGGCTTTGTTGGCTTGAACTGAAGGCTTAAGTGCTGGAAGATTAATTTTAGGATTAGTGACTTAGCCTCCCTTTGTTCATTTACACCACTTGGCTACAACCACTTATTTAGTTGCATTCATTTCATAATTCACTTTTCTGTCATTCTCAACATTGTTACTCAAAAACCATTTATTTACTATACATAAATTATTGTTATAATTTTTTTGCTAACTTTCACAACACCTTTCACACCATCCAATTATCATCCCTATATTGTAGCCATCCTCAACTTACATAATTTTCCTAAGTTTATGTGTAAACTGTTCAAAGAGAGAACTGGGCTAAAACAAAGGCTTAATTATGAAATGACTGAAAGGTGGCCAATTTGTTGCAACAACAAAATATTCAAATGGCTCAAAAAGGGACCAACAAAGGATTTACTGTATGTTTATGGGTTGTTTATTTTGGCTAAGTAGCTATAATATCAAAAATGGCCTGTGATCACTTCTCAAATGACTACTTGTAATCCTAACAGAATGATTTAGGCCAGTTTAAGATGCATGCACACAATAAGAAAATATTTATAGAATAAACTCACTCTCTCATGACATGGAATTGTAATGTCATCACATATTACTCAATGAAAACCCAATCTTAAGCAGGGAATTCCATATTTGTATACTTTCGTAGCCATAAATGGTTTATAATGTACATAGCAATGAATCTCACAAATAAAAATTTTGGTAGGCTCACAATTTTCAAAATTTCAGACTTATGATATGCTTCTCAGTCACATCTACTCCTTATACATATATAATATATACCTAAAAGCAGACAACATATCCTAAACATGTCAGTCCCTAGATAACACTTAAGGTTATAGAACACAGATAATACACCTTTGAGGTTGCAAGTACCCCACCCCTTCAAAAAAACATGCATTATCCTCAATGCAAATATATCAAACTATAACAACAAGGGTGAGAAAATACTTGCATCTCCATAAGCGCTTGTATCATGAGTCGCTGACTGTGCTGCTGTATCACCAGTAGAAAGAGTATTATCAGTGGCATCAGGTTGCACTAATGCATCCACAATAGTGGTTAGCGGAGTAAAGAACTCCCCACCAGGGTTAGGAGGTCCACTAGATGAGGCTCCCATAGCTCGGGCCCCAAGTTCTTCTTCTAGCGGTGCACTATCCGCTTTCAATTTTCTCAATGCTTCTTTCAGCTTTTTCTGCTCTTTCTTCTTCTCTCCCTTTTCAAGTCTCTTTTTCTCATCACTCTCACTTCTTTTTCTTTTTCCTTTTTCTTTGTTATCAACTAGTTTCCCAGTGATATCAAATAGTGCAACTTCTTCTTCTTCTGATTCTCCATCAATAGGGCCTGGGAATATTAATATCTGATGGCTCTGCAAAGCCATAATATCAACTCTTACCTTTTCCAAGGCTACCTCAAACACTGCAAGATCAGGCACAATCATTTATTTCATCCTTTCATTTACTCGACACTCTATCTTATCAATAAGCCCATGGAGATTCTTAAAAAGTGCAGTGGCTGCTTTTATTTTCTTATTCACAACCAGCTCAAACTGTTCAACAAACAATCTCAACTATTTCTCAAATCTTTTTTATTGCTTTACTATATTTTAAAAATTTTATGGTGTAAGTGCATACTTAGACACTGGTGTTGTGATCATTGCATTTTTTCTATCTCTAAAACTGGTTCAACACCAATAGAAGAGGCAGACTAAAGAGATTCTGGTAATGATAACTGCATATTTTGCATAGATCATGTGGCAGTTGCAGGTGTTTGAACTCCCTCAAAAATGATAGCGTCACTACCTACACTAGTTTTTTGCCTAAAACATGCATAAACCTACTCTAATATTTTCTGTTAAGATTGCGGGTCTTCTTGGACTGGACTTTATTATCTAAACCTATGATGACTAGAACATGGGCCACTTCGCATCACCTTGTAATCAGACAAATGAATGGATATGCTGTATTGGGTTGCATTTCCTAAATCTAGATCTCATCTGCAATGATTTTCCCAAAGTTCATAGGTGAATTTTACATTAAGCTTTCCACTAGCACCGCTTTATCCTCACCCATGATATTGTCTCCTATAGTAGGCATCAACCTATATCTTACGACTCCCCACTAGAATTTTTCTTCTCAAGACAATAAAGCCTTAAAAACCCATGCACTTGGATTGTTTAACTACTCAGGCTCCCCTTCTGCTATGACTTGTGCCAACCAAGGGCTCTGATTTACCTTATCAGTCATTCTATGATGGAATTCTTGAGAGGTAGCTAGTAGAATAAATTAGGACCATGCAAAAACCTAATGATCGTACGGTTAAATAAATCTACATTAACCCGTTGCACCGGTATCTGATTCATGTTGTGTTTTTCTATGGCTTTTTCTCTCTTTTTGCATTTGTTTTCCAAGGTTTCTATGTAGTTGGCATAGAATTATCTTACTAATGTCAGATAGTATAATTCTCTTTCCTTGGTGGTCCATGTTAGATAGTAAGTGCTGAAAGCCTTTTCTAGTTATGGAAATTTACTTAGTGCAGATATGATTATTTTTATTTCTTCGCACAAGGGTGTCTTAGTACTCCTTTTTGCTGTAGCTAATAGTCCTTCATGATAGATCTTGGAGTCTCCTTTCACTTGTCATAGTACACTATTTTGGAGGCCAAGGTTTTTGCTTTTTATAACATCGCATTATTCCAGAGAGTCTTCTTCCATAGGTTGCTCTGAAGAAGGATAATGTGATTCTTCTTCTTTAGAACTCTATTTCTCAAACACCCCTATTCATACTGGGGATTTGGTTCTTCTATATGAATACACTACCTCGTATGGCATCTTTTATGCTTTGCTCCTTCCTGTTCATTTTCAGAATTAGTGGACAGTGTCCGAGTTGAATTATCTATGTTTACTCTCTTACTGATTTTCTTTGACTCTAGTATCGGAGGCATAATTTTATTTACACCAGCAAACAAGAATCAATTCATGTACAAGAGTAATAAAACTCAAAGAGTTATGATCTTCTATGCAAACTCAACTTCCACTTAATATTTTATGAACAACATAGGTTTGCAATTCAATTGCTTTTAATGAAAATTGGTTATACATCAGCATATTCATTATCATACTTCAAAACGATCAATCATATTTGGTATACATTTGGGTGATGACTTGGTTGATTAGTTACTTAGGTGATAGATTATAAGCATTGTCGTCAGCCCTGGGCAGTATCAAACCTACTTCAAAATGATAGGTGACAACTTGGTTGATAAGTCGTCACTTGAGTGACAGCTTATCAGCCTTGTCATCAACCTAAGGCAGAATTCAAGAACTTTCTAAACTTGGGTGACAACTTGGTTGATAAGTCGTCACTTAGGTGATGACATGTCATCCTTTTCACCAACCCAAGACAAAATCCTCAGCAACTTCAATGTTTCAGTGATGACTTAGTTGATAAG
>JAPEIP010000006.1:155055046-155087606 GCA_026120095.1 Capsicum chinense | reverse complement strand
AATAAGAAAATATTTATAGAATAAACTCACTCTCTCATGACATGGAATTGTAATGTCATCACATATTACTCAATGAAAACCCAATCTTAAGCAGGGAATTCCATATTTGTATACTTTCGTAGCCATAAATGGTTTATAATGTACATAGCAATGAATCTCACAAATAAAAATTTTGGTAGGCTCACAATTTTCAAAATTTCAGACTTATGATATGCTTCTCAGTCACATCTACTCCTTATACATATATAATATATACCTAAAAGCAGACAACATATCCTAAACATGTCAGTCCCTAGATAACACTTAAGGTTATAGAACACAGATAATACACCTTTGAGGTTGCAAGTACCCCACCCCTTCAAAAAAACATGCATTATCCTCAATGCAAATATATCAAACTATAACAACAAGGGTGAGAAAATACTTGCATCTCCATAAGCGCTTGTATCATGAGTCGCTGACTGTGCTGCTGTATCACCAGTAGAAAGAGTATTATCAGTGGCATCAGGTTGCACTAATGCATCCACAATAGTGGTTAGCGGAGTAAAGAACTCCCCACCAGGGTTAGGAGGTCCACTAGATGAGGCTCCCATAGCTCGGGCCCCAAGTTCTTCTTCTAGCGGTGCACTATCCGCTTTCAATTTTCTCAATGCTTCTTTCAGCTTTTTCTGCTCTTTCTTCTTCTCTCCCTTTTCAAGTCTCTTTTTCTCATCACTCTCACTTCTTTTTCTTTTTCCTTTTTCTTTGTTATCAACTAGTTTCCCAGTGATATCAAATAGTGCAACTTCTTCTTCTTCTGATTCTCCATCAATAGGGCCTGGGAATATTAATATCTGATGGCTCTGCAAAGCCATAATATCAACTCTTACCTTTTCCAAGGCTACCTCAAACACTGCAAGATCAGGCACAATCATTTATTTCATCCTTTCATTTACTCGACACTCTATCTTATCAATAAGCCCATGGAGATTCTTAAAAAGTGCAGTGGCTGCTTTTATTTTCTTATTCACAACCAGCTCAAACTGTTCAACAAACAATCTCAACTATTTCTCAAATCTTTTTTATTGCTTTACTATATTTTAAAAATTTTATGGTGTAAGTGCATACTTAGACACTGGTGTTGTGATCATTGCATTTTTTCTATCTCTAAAACTGGTTCAACACCAATAGAAGAGGCAGACTAAAGAGATTCTGGTAATGATAACTGCATATTTTGCATAGATCATGTGGCAGTTGCAGGTGTTTGAACTCCCTCAAAAATGATAGCGTCACTACCTACACTAGTTTTTTGCCTAAAACATGCATAAACCTACTCTAATATTTTCTGTTAAGATTGCGGGTCTTCTTGGACTGGACTTTATTATCTAAACCTATGATGACTAGAACATGGGCCACTTCGCATCACCTTGTAATCAGACAAATGAATGGATATGCTGTATTGGGTTGCATTTCCTAAATCTAGATCTCATCTGCAATGATTTTCCCAAAGTTCATAGGTGAATTTTACATTAAGCTTTCCACTAGCACCGCTTTATCCTCACCCATGATATTGTCTCCTATAGTAGGCATCAACCTATATCTTACGACTCCCCACTAGAATTTTTCTTCTCAAGACAATAAAGCCTTAAAAACCCATGCACTTGGATTGTTTAACTACTCAGGCTCCCCTTCTGCTATGACTTGTGCCAACCAAGGGCTCTGATTTACCTTATCAGTCATTCTATGATGGAATTCTTGAGAGGTAGCTAGTAGAATAAATTAGGACCATGCAAAAACCTAATGATCGTACGGTTAAATAAATCTACATTAACCCGTTGCACCGGTATCTGATTCATGTTGTGTTTTTCTATGGCTTTTTCTCTCTTTTTGCATTTGTTTTCCAAGGTTTCTATGTAGTTGGCATAGAATTATCTTACTAATGTCAGATAGTATAATTCTCTTTCCTTGGTGGTCCATGTTAGATAGTAAGTGCTGAAAGCCTTTTCTAGTTATGGAAATTTACTTAGTGCAGATATGATTATTTTTATTTCTTCGCACAAGGGTGTCTTAGTACTCCTTTTTGCTGTAGCTAATAGTCCTTCATGATAGATCTTGGAGTCTCCTTTCACTTGTCATAGTACACTATTTTGGAGGCCAAGGTTTTTGCTTTTTATAACATCGCATTATTCCAGAGAGTCTTCTTCCATAGGTTGCTCTGAAGAAGGATAATGTGATTCTTCTTCTTTAGAACTCTATTTCTCAAACACCCCTATTCATACTGGGGATTTGGTTCTTCTATATGAATACACTACCTCGTATGGCATCTTTTATGCTTTGCTCCTTCCTGTTCATTTTCAGAATTAGTGGACAGTGTCCGAGTTGAATTATCTATGTTTACTCTCTTACTGATTTTCTTTGACTCTAGTATCGGAGGCATAATTTTATTTACACCAGCAAACAAGAATCAATTCATGTACAAGAGTAATAAAACTCAAAGAGTTATGATCTTCTATGCAAACTCAACTTCCACTTAATATTTTATGAACAACATAGGTTTGCAATTCAATTGCTTTTAATGAAAATTGGTTATACATCAGCATATTCATTATCATACTTCAAAACGATCAATCATATTTGGTATACATTTGGGTGATGACTTGGTTGATTAGTTACTTAGGTGATAGATTATAAGCATTGTCGTCAGCCCTGGGCAGTATCAAACCTACTTCAAAATGATAGGTGACAACTTGGTTGATAAGTCGTCACTTGAGTGACAGCTTATCAGCCTTGTCATCAACCTAAGGCAGAATTCAAGAACTTTCTAAACTTGGGTGACAACTTGGTTGATAAGTCGTCACTTAGGTGATGACATGTCATCCTTTTCACCAACCCAAGACAAAATCCTCAGCAACTTCAATGTTTCAGTGATGACTTAGTTGATAAGTTGTCACTTGGTTGATGGCTTACCAACGTGGTTGTCAACTAACAACAGATTTCAAAACTTCTACATTGCTAATTTGCATGCTAAAATTTAAAACTTGCTGCCCCAATTTCAGAATTATTAACCCTAATCATCCATCTCAAAGCATGATACATCACAAATTTTACTTTAATAAGCTTGATAAATTCTAGGGTAAGTGATTTTCACTTTTCTTGGGTCAATTAAAGATAAGTTTTTTCACAAAAAGGAAAAATTTCACCACTTAACAAGAATTTGTTCATAAGCAAATTTTAGCAATACAATTTTTTATCGATTTTGATAACCTAATCAACTTTGTATTGGTTAGACTTGTTGAAGAACACTTGTAATCCTTAAAGCTCTTAGTTAAGAGAAATTTTCCTCATTTCGCAACAGACAAAAGAAAACTTTCAGAGCATACCATAAAGTCGACTTTAAACTGTACACCCTACTTAAGAATACATAACTTTGATCAAGACCACAAGACTTCAGTATTTCAGGATTAGCACATTCAACTGATTTTCACTAAGAAGAAAGGCTCTTTCTTTTGAGAAGTTGAAGAGGGAAAAGTAATGTTTGTAAAAGAAGAGGCGGGAAATATGAAGAGTTTGCACTGATGTATGCTTATTTTTGTTTTCTAATTAATTTTTTTATATAAAAAAACTAATAAAGGTTAAAGTATGCCAAAAACAAAAGTAGGAAAACTTATTAAATGGAATTTAAAAAATGAAGGGTTATTGGGTTTTTGGATCGGGTAAGGGTTTTGGATCAGGTCAAGATAACTTCCCTGTGTCAAAGTTTAAGTGACGACTTATCAGTTCGTTGATAGCCCATCACTTTTCTCATCAGCTTAAGGCAGAAATTTGTATGGCTATGCTTCAACTGACGATAAGGAGTGACACCTTATCACATAGGTGACGGCTTATTAGCCTCGTCGCTTATGATAGTTCTCAGAACATCAAAATGTGAAAAGATATTCTTTCTCAAAAATTCCACTACTCTTTTCCCATCATTATCCACCAAAGCTATAGCTTCAACCCACTTGGACACGTAGTCCACAATAACCAGTATATATTTATGACCATAAGAACTCATAAACGGTCCAATAAGGTCGATGTTCCAAATTCCAAATTTCCACCTCTACCATCTTAGACAAATGCATTTCATGATGCCTAGAGATCGAACCTTGTCATTGGCATTGATCATACTTATTCACGAATTCATATGAATCTTTATGGACTGAAGGCCAATAGTGTCCACTTTAAAAATTTTTCCTTACAGTATGATCAACTGTATGGTGTACCCCGACTGGGAAAGAATGACAAGCCTCTAGGATACCATGCATCTCCACCTTCGATACACATCTTTTGATGATATTATTATTACAACGTCTAATCAAATAAGGTTAGTCCCAAAAATACGTAGTGACATCATGTAGAAACTCTTCTTCTGATGAAATGATAAGTTTTATAGGATGATATCACTAACCACAAAGTTTGCAATGTTTATAAACCATGGCACCAAATCAAAAGTAACAGCTAAAATCTACTCATTTGGGAAAGAATCATCAATTTCCCACTTCTCCAAATTCATTTAATTATTTTCTAACCTGGACGGATAATCAGCTACTTGATTTTCACATCCTTTCTGATCATTGACTACAAAGTAAAACTCCTAAAATAATAGCACCCATTTTATGAGTCTTGGCTTGGCATCTTTATTTGCTATTAGATACCTTAACGCTGCATGGTCAATGTGAACTACTTTCTTAGTTCCCAAAAGATATTCCTAAAATTTCTAAAACACATACATAATAGCCAAAAGTTCTTGTTCTGTCACAATATAATTCTTTTATGCACTATTTAAAGCCTTGCTAGCATAATAATAGGGTGAAACAACTTTAATTTATTTTTCCCCAAAAAAACTTCGAGTGCAACCCCACTTGCATCACACATTACTTTAAAAGGCTAGAACAACCCAGAGAAAAACTAAAAGGTGCAACAACCAACTTCTCCTTAAGGCATTGGAATGCCCTCATACAATCATCATCAAACAAAAACTTGGTCTCCTTTTCCAATAATTTGCAAAGTGGATTTGCAAGTTTAGAAAAGTCCTTTATGAACCTTTAATAAAACCCCGCATGGTCCAGAAAACTATGAACTCCTTTAACTGAGATAGGAGGGGGTGGTTTTTCAATAACTTCTATCTTGTCTCTATCAACCTCAATCTCTCTTACTGAGATTTTGTGTCCCAACACTATGTCCGTATTCACCATGAAGTGACATTTCTCCTAATTTAGGACAAGGTTAAATTCCTTGCATCACTGTAAAGCCTTTTCCAAATTTGCCAAACACCAATAGAATGTATCACCTACCGCAAAAAATTGTCCATGACAACTTCCAAAGTGTCTTCCACCATATCTAAAAATATCAACAGTCTACAACTTTGGAACGTAGCAGGTGCATTACATAATCAAAAAACATTCTCTTAAATGTAAAAGTTCCATAGGGAAGCATGAAATTTTTTTTCTTTTGATCAATATAAGCAATCGATACTTGATTGTATCCTGATTAACAGTTAAGGAAATAATAACAACCCCTTCCTGCCAACCAATCAAGAATTTGGTCCATAAAAGGCATTGTAAAATGATACTTCAATGTACAGGATTTCAACTTCCCATAGTCCATATAGACTTTTCATCCAGTCATCGGTCTGAGTTGAATTAGCTCATTCCTCTCATTTGGTATAACTATCATGCCTTTTTTCTCAGGAACGCACTTCACAGGGATCACCCAGTTACTATCAGATATTGCGTAAACTACTCCAGCATCAAAACACTTTATTATCTCCTTAATTTACTACTACTTGCATTAGTGGGTTGAACCTGCACTGATGTTCAATTGTAAGAGTACATTCTTCTTCCAACTGGATCATATGTGTGTAAATGCCAGGTGGAACACCTATAATGTCAGTGATAGTTCACCCAATATCTTCTTTATATAATTTTAACATAGAAATAAGAGCCTTAACTAAATATTCTACAATAATAACCAATAAAGTATTTCCATCTCCTAGAAATGCATACCACAAATGGCCAGACAACATCTTTAGTTCCAAATCAGGTGGCTCTTTAATAGAAGGTTTGGCAATTGGTGTTGGATGATTCTTTAAGTCCAAATCCAACTTCTTAGGAGCGTACATATATGACCCCATTTCGGTCAAGGCACATACAGTCTCCTTGTACTCATAAATTCCTTTGCTATCAAAATTCATCAACACTTCAGCTAATGTCTCCACAACAAACCTTTCCTCAATTGGTACTTCTCACTACGTTTATAGAAGAATCAATAACTAAAACAATATTTATCTCCTTTTGTTGCTTTATAAATTGACATACATCAAAACTAACCTCCTCATTATTAAGCCTAAATTTCAGCTCATTGAACTCCAAATCAATTAGTACTCTCTCGATTGCTAGAAATGGTCTACCTAAGATTATTGGTACTTTAAAATCCACTTCACAATCTAGAGTTATGAAATTTATTGGGAATATAAAGCTATTCGCTTTTACCAAAACATCATTAAGACTTCCCATCGATCTTTTTATTGACCTGTCAGCCATCAGAAGTCACATATTGGTAGGTATAGGATCTCCCAAATCTAACTTTATAAAAAATGCCAATGACATAAGGTTAATCCTTGCTCTAAGATCACAAAGGGATTTCACAAATTTAAATGATCCGATCGTACACGGGATAATAAACTCTCATGGATCAACTTTCTTCTGCACAAGAGATCTTGTAGCAATAGAGCTACAATGATGAAGATTATCCAATGGTTTATATCTCACTATTCTCTTCTTTGTGATAGGTTCTTTCACAAACTTCATATATCCTGGTATCTACTCTAGTGCCTCAACTAAAGTTACATTCACTGCCAACTGCTTCAATATAGCTATGAATTTACTGAACTTCATATCATCTACCTTCTTAGGTAATCTATGTGTAATATTTGGTATTCTTATTACAGCGGTCTCTACCTCATTTCCTTTGTCTTTATCAACATCATTAGGTTGCTTCTGCATAGATTTATCTTCCTTATTTTTCATCTTTTTAGACTCCACCGGATGTTCATCATCTACCTCATCTCTAACTTTACTGCATCACCTAGAATAGGTGTACTCAAACAAGGGCCTGGTAATATTTTACAACTTCTAGTGGTAACATCCATACATGAACTATCATTTCTTAGGTTTTCACTATATCACTTAGCAATGTACCACTCTTCCTTTGATTGAATGCTACCAATAATTGATTCATTTATTGCTCTAATTGCTTAATAGATGTGTAATGTGATTCACTAATTGACTCATCATTTACAAGTCACCTTTCATCTCTTTATCTCCAGTATATATTCATTCTACTCCTTTCAATAATTTGCCCATCATATCCTTCATCGACATCTTACCAGAACTAGTTATAGTAGTGTCATGACTCCCAGGTGGTATATATAATCTACTTCTGTCATTATTATTATTCTAGCCTCCTTGGTCACGATCTCTATAAACAACCTTATCATAATAAGTCCAACCTTGATTTCCTTGACCTCCAACTTGGAAACCCTCTGTTATTCAAATAGTTCATCTCCTCCTTAGAATCAGATTTAGCTCCTCTACCATGTGACCCAACACCTTTAACCTTTTATACATTAGTTGAAAGCAAAAGGTTTGTGAGTAACTCTATCTTTGTCTTCAAATAAGCCATATCTTTGTCACGTAGTTCTTCTTTCTGGCGTTGCTCAACCGATATCATACTAGGATAAGTACTGCTTGCTATGTCAGAATTCTTGGTATCATAAGCTCTAAATGTTTTAGTTCTTTTCTCTAACATCTCTACAACTTCAGTAAAAGTAAGCTCCATAAAATTTCCTCCTGCAGCATTATCTACAATTTGCTTTGTAATTGAATTCAAAGCCTTATAAAATGTTTCCATTAAATGCTCATCCGCCATCTTGTGATTTGAGAATTGAGTCAACTTTTTTTTAAATCTTACACATGTTTCATGAAGAGCTTTATTAGGAAATTGCCTAACGTTGTTGATCTCATCCCTCAACTGTAACATTCTTGAAGGCGGAAAGAACCTTTCTATGAAAACTTCTTTCAATTGCTCGAGTTTGTTACCAAATTGTGTGCCAGCTCATTCAGCCACATAGTCTCCTTCCCAGATAAAGACAGTGGAAATAATCTCAGACAATTAGTATTTTTTCCCACTTAAGGATTATTAAATAACTTATAACTATTGATGAAATTCACCAAATACAAATTCAGATTATCACCAGTAATCCACTAAAAAGTTCCTTCATATTGAGAAGTTGGATCATAGTACTGGTGATATTAAATTTAGCCCTAGGAGCTAGTAGTGGTGGAATAATTGCTCCTGTAGCTCCAGCTTCATCCAAATCAGGGTCATCCTCATTATTGTGAGTGAATTACACATCAGGCTATTGGTGCATTCTACCTTTACTTACCGATTCTAATTTGTTGGTATACCATTTTTAGCATATTTCCTATTTACCGTATTAACCAACTTATCATCACATAAACCGTCATCATCCACATTGGGCATATGCCCTGGTAATCCAGCGTTCTATTGATTAACTTAAGCATTTCCCAAAGCGGCCAGTCTTGTAGCTTCTAGTTACTAAGCCATGGTTCCAATTCCTTCAGGTTCTAGGTTGAATGGTAATAATGGTCCTCCTGATCTTTGGGTTTGTGACACACATAATAAATTACCTACAATTATAAAAAATAACAAATATAAGTAAAATTAGGAAACTTAACTAAGAGTTAATTAACACAAATATACATTACTGACAACCACATTCCCCGGCAGTGGTGCCAAAATTTGATGTGCCCATATTATACCTCTCTTATAATAGAGAGTAATCGGTCATTATCAAATATATAACCCAACTAGGTTGGGGTCGAATCCCATAGGGAATATGGTGTTAATTTAGCCTATTTGTGACTTAATCGACTAATAGTTAATAGTTCCCTTTAATTGAGGTTTTTTATCAATCAATCAATTGTTAATGTTTCAACTTATTTTAGCAACTCAACATTAATATTGAAGTATTTCAAATCACTAGTTTAGTAAAACTAGAGTTGTGATCACTATAAAAATTAATTCTCTTTGAATAATAGTGGTGGCATTATATTCTTATGACTTGTGGGGAACACCAAATTATCATTATCGATGATTAATCCAAGTCTTTCTCAACCTACTTAGATGATAGATTTCCTAATTCTTTCAAACTTAGGAAAACCTTCTATTCCCACTGATTTTATCTCGAGTTGATTAATCTTGTTACAACATTAATCATTAAATAGGAGATTAGTATTTTCATAATCCTCGTTGATAATAATCTTTCTTTAATTGATTTCTCTATTCAAGTAAGCTAACACAAGGCTTAATCTATTATTGACAACCAATAAAAAATAGTTATTATAATGGAATTATCAAGATGATCCCACAGTCAATCGAATCTTAGCCAACTACTAAATAAATAATATAATATTCATAGATCTCACAACCCTAGTTATGGGATTTAGATCCTCATCAAATAGAAAGAGATAGCATAACTTAAATTCATAATCAAATAAATTGACTTGCAAAAGATGGAACTGAAGATTGTTCTCTTTGAAGTTCAATAGAGAATTCCCAAAACTCAACCAATAATTCAAAAACTCAATTCGAAAATTAAAGTCACCAAAATATAAAAACTATTATTTTGGAATAAGTTTAAGATGCCTAATGAAAACCTAAGCTTTTCTATAAATACCTATAACATTCAAAATTTGAAATTCAAAATCCATATATTCTGCACCATAGCTGATGACAAAGTTGATGACTTATCCACTTGTTGATAGCCTGTCAACTAAGTTATCAGTTTGTGTCTTCAGTCCTTTTTCTGTCTTTAGGTAACGACTTCCACTGATAGCCTATCAATAGGTTAATGACTTATGACCTAAGTTATCAACTTGACTTTCTCAACATATATATTTTGTCAACTGAAATCTTCAAAACATTGCTTCATATCTACTTGACCAAAAGTGTTCTTCTTGACATGGTTTTTATAGGTTTTCACGCATCTTAAATTTCCCTGCAAAACCACATAAGTACAATAAAATACAACAATAGTTACTTAAGAACTTACAATTATTTTAAGCAAAAAGCCTTAAATATGCTAACACAAAGCTAGCACATCATTCATCGGGTCAATGTAGTCTAGGCTTACTTTTCTCAGATATTAAACTTTATTATCATATTAGTATAGTACTATGCTAGTTTTACGTTGGAATTTATGGATATTGCAATGTTTTGTTGCAAATTTAGAATATTTAGCTGATTAGAGAGTCATTTTCGGTAGAATTGGCCCATTCATCCTCACCTTGAGTTCAAGTGTTTCCTTAGGACTTATTTAGACTTATTTAATACCCAGTAATATAAATTGTAAGCCTTAATATAGTTTTTGAGTAGAAATCACCTTAGTATGAACTTTCGGAGTTTAGTAGCTAGCCTTTTTTAATGTAAATAATCTTAATTAGCTCCTTGTAGATCTATGAAGCCTTATTTCATAGTTTCACATATATTATTTTACTCTAGGGTGATTTAGACATATTTTTAATTCTTGATTAGATTTGTAACCTGCATTTTTTTTAAAAACTGGTTCAAGTTTGACAATTACTATTTTGTATGATATTTAAAGACTGGTTTGAGCCTGGCACTTACTATTTATTTATAAATTTAAAGATGATTTTGGGTGCAACATTTACTATTCACTTATGACATTAGAGTCTGACACTTATGTTTTACTTATATATTAAGGACCCAAATTGAGTTCGGTGTTAGGTATGAAATGATTTTTATATATGCCTTCAAAGGCTAGTGAAATTTTAATTATTATTGTTGGTAATTCTTTGATTTCATCCATCGGTCTTATGGGCATTTTTTTGAGTTATTTTCTCTTGTCTGCACCTTCCATGCTTTTAAGGGCCTGATTAGGCAGTAATTATCTTGTGTTGTTTTTGATATTATTTGCCTTGTTACTAACTTTCTGATAGCCAGAGTATTATTTCAGGTTTTCCCTTATATTCTTGACTTTAGTTTACTCTTACATAATATTATGCTTTTATTATAATCTGGCTTAATTAGCCAATGATGCCTACTGATTGCTCTATATTTTAGTACTCATACGACATTCTTCATGTTTTTTGATGCAGATGTGGGCTACATTAGGGTTAATTTCTTCTTTATTGCTTAGACCGCTTAGTTTGGTTATTGGGATTAGTTAGTGGTACACTGTCTGAAGGTACTCCATATATAGATTAGAGTGGTACAGATATAAAATGCATTCTGCAACTATGTCTTTTAGAGTTGAGGTCCCTCCAGCACTGTTTATTTCTCTACCGGTAGCTCCCCAACTATCTATGCCTATTGTGGAGTAGAATATGTTTGGAAGTTTTTAAAATTAGCTCCACCTAGATTTGTAGGGCCTCCAGGTGAGGATGTCTTTTAGTTCTTAATTGCTTGTATGAATTGGCTCCATATCTTGGGCCTAAATAAGACTTATAGGGTTGATTATATTACTTTTCAATTGGACTTGGTAGCTAGACATTGGTGGAGGGGTTATATCAATTCTAGGACAGCTAGATCTTCTCTTTATATATGGACTCAGTTCTCTGAGTTTTTCTTGGAGTAGTATATGCCTCACAACCTTTGAAAGCATATGATAGATCAGTTATTGAGATTAGACTAGGGTTCTATGACCATTCTATAGTATGAGGCATGGTTTCACAAGTTAGCCAGACATGCTACTGCTATCTTACTGATAGAGTATGAGTGGTTTCGGTGCTCTATTAAAGGGTTGAGACTTCTTTTTCATATGGCTACTGAAAGTTTAGTTGTAGTGGGTAGGTCTTTTGATGAGATTTTTGATTATGTCCAGGCTATGGAGGAGATTAGACATGAGGTCCAAGGGGGCAATGATAAGACACCACTCACCAGTGTAATTTTAGTGGGAGTTGATATGGCTCATAATTTAGAGGCTGAGGTTCTTAGAGTAGGTACCCTCAATGTCAATTTTATCAGCATCAGTGTCAGTCTAGTACACCTATTCATACCGCACTTTAGATTACTGATGGGGGTTAGCCCAACAATAGTGATTACAGGTCTATCTGGAAAAAATCTTTGAGAGGTATACCTTATGGGTTTCTAGTCGAGGTGGCTATTCCAGGTTAGCCATATCTTCTGGACAAAGTACAGCGCCTGGGATATGCTATGATTATTGGAAATCGACCATTATTTTTGAGAATATCCTTAACATGGGGTAATTGTGTGTGTTTTTAGGTAATTAGGACAGTGCTTCCCTAATTAGAAGTGGTATGGAGGGTATTAAGAGTTGTCTCTAGGGTTTTCAATGAGGTCCTTAGGTAGATAGAATATATGATTGGTCAGGCACCCAACTAGGTGGTGGGTAAGATCATTTGTATGTTGTACATGATAGATCAGAGGCAAAGTTTTCAAATGTTGTTATTAAATGTGCGATTTTAGTTTGCCATCAGTCACCTATTATTTTATTTGATCCAAGATCTACTTATTCATATGTGTCTACTTATTATGAACAACAATTAGAGTTATCTTAGGAGTCTTTTTCTATGCCATTGGATGTATCTAATCTTTTTAAAGATTGTTTAGTAGTGGATCAAGTTTATAGATCATATGTTTTGATGGTTTGAGAGTTTGATACTCATGTTGACCTTATTGTATTAGATATCATGGACTTTGATATGATTTTGGGCATGGACTGGTTATCCCTTTATCATGCAATCTTTGATTTGCTTTCTAAGATCATTACCTTAGCCATGCTAGATGTACTCCTGATCATGTGAGGGTTTTATTAGCCTCACACTACGGGGTATTATTTTTAATGTTCATGATAGGAGACTTATATCTAGGGGTTGTGAGTTTTATCTTTCTTCTATTTGAGATGTTGGGGTAAAGATTTCATCGCCTGATTTTGTTCCTATAGTTCATCATTTTCCTAATGTCTTTCTTATTGATCTACCTTGTATTCCTCCTAAGGTGATATTGAGTTTGTTCTTGATGTTAAGCCAGACACCCGACCTATTACTATGGCACCTTACTGTATGGCTCCTGTAGATATTAAGAAGTTGAATTCTCAGCTTTAAGATCTCCTATGTAAAGGTTTCATTAGGTTAAGTGAATCACTTTTGGGTGGTCTTGTCATGTTCATAAAAAATAAGGATATTTCTATGCATATGTGTACTGATTACAAATAGATGAATAAGGTGACAATTAAGGGTAAGTATCCTATGCCTCATATTAATAACTTATTTGGCCAGCTTCAGGGAGCAGCAGTGTTCTCTAAGATTGACTTGAGATTTGGTTATCATCAGATGTGGATTTGGGCTGAGTACATCCCTAAGATAACCTTTAAAACTCACTATGACCATTATCCCGGTGATGTCTTTTTGATTGACCAATGCCCTAGCTGCATTTATGGATTTGATGAACCAAGTGTTTAGGCTATAGTTGGACATCTTTATGATTGTTTTTATTAATGACTTCCTTGTGTATTGGAGGAGTAGGGAGGAGCACGAGCAGTAGTTGAGGATTATGCTCCTAACTTTGATAGATTATAGGCTTTATGCCAAATTCTCAATGTCGAAGTTTTGGCTCGAGTCTATTATATTTATAGGACATGTGGTATCTAATAATGTGATTATGGTAGATCTAACAAAGATCGAGTCAATTCTTGATTGGGCCATACTTATATCTAAGGAAGTTCATATCTTTATGGGTTTTGTAGGTTACTATAGTATTTTAGTAAAAAATTTGCTACTATTGCATAGTCGATGACTAGATTGACTAAAAAGGAGGTTTATTTTCAGTGGTCCAAAGAGTGTGAGTTGAGATTTTTAAAGGTCAAAGGGTTGCTCAGTTTATCTTCTATTTTGACTCATTCTGCTGAGGGTAAGGGGTTTACCATATTTTATAATGCTTATGGTGTTGATTTGGGTTATGTTCTGATACAGGAGGGCCAAGTTATTTCTTATGCATCAAGACAGTTAAAAATGCATGATAGCAACTACCCCACTAATGATTTACAGTTAGCAGAGATAGTTTTAGTGCTTAAGATTTGGAGGCATTAATTGTATAGTGTTCATTATGCGATCTACACGAATCACCATATTGTTAAATACCTTATGACTCTGAGCTAGCTTTATTCTAGACAATGCAGATGTATGGAGTTGCTGAAGGACTATGATATCTCTATTCTATACTACCTAGGAAATGCAAACGTGGTAGAAAATGCCTTGTGTCAAAAGACGACAAGCATGGATAGCTTGACTTCTCTTTCAATTTTGAAACGAACATTAACTTAGAATGTTTAGTCTTTAGACAACTTGGTAGTTTGACTTAATATTTCAGACTCTAAGAGTATCCTTGCTAGTTTTGAGGCTAGGTCTACCTTGATTGAGTAGATTTAGAGTTTTTAGTTTGAGGATAGTAGACTTTTTGACATTCGTGATTAGGTTTTATATGGTGAGTCCAGGAGGGATACCTTAGATTTACATGGTATTCTGAGATATGATGGTCATATTTGTTTTTCAAGTGGTGGGGCTTTATTCAGCTGATATTGCAAGAGACTTACTGCTTTTGATATTTTATTCACCCTGGTACAACAAAGATGCATTAAGATTTTAGGCAGCATTACTGGTGGAGTGGCATAAAAAGAGATGTGGATTTTATAGCTCCTAGCTTTTATTGTCAGCAGGTAAAGGCCGAGCATCAGAGACTTGATGGTTTGATTCAGAGATTGACTATTCTTGAGTAGAAGTGGGAGAGGATCATAATGGACTTTATTACTGGGTTGCATCATACTTCCCGTGTATTCGGTGCCATTTGGGTCATTGTAGATCAATTTACAAAATTGACCCATTTTCTCCATATTCTATTGTCTTTCATTGTTGAGAGGTTTGCTCATATCTATGTTTGTAAGATTACTTTCCTGTATGGAGTAACCATATCTAATTTTTAGATAGAGGCTCGATGTTCACCTCAAGTTTCTAGAGCACTTTTCAGATGGATTTGGGTACTCAGGTTGACCTCAGTACCACTTTTCACCCTCATACTGATGTACAGTAGGAGAAAATTATTTTAGTTCTTAAGAATATAGTTAACACATGTTTTAGGGACTTTGGAGGTTAGTGAAGCAGTACTTAGCCTTACAAGAGTTTTCCTATAATAGTAGCTACCATTCGAGTTTTGAGATGACACCATTTAAGGCATTATATGGTAGGCATTATCGATCTCCAATATGTTGCTTTGAGATCTTTGAGGTTAGGCCTCATGGTACAGACTTACTTCTTAAGTTATTGGATAGGGTCTGGATGATTCAGGATAGCTATAGGGCAGCTTAGTGTAGGCAAAAATGTTATGCTAATTGTAGACTTTGTGCCTTGAGGTTTGTAGTTGGTGATCGAGAATGAGTATCACCCATGAAGGGTTTGATGAGGTTCAAAAGGAGGGGAAAGCTCATCCCCAAGTTTGTTAGACAATTTGAGATACTTCAAATATTTGGAGAGGTAGACTTTGAATCTGTTTACCTATATTTCCATGTCTCTATACTATGGTGCTATATCCCGTACGAGTCTCACATGTTTAGATGGGACTCGATACAGTTGGATAAGAGATTGATCTTTATGGAGAAGTAAATTCTTATATTGGCCAGAGATGTTAGATGGTTGCGCTATAGACAGATTCTAGTAGTAAGGTTCAGTAGAGATATCGCCCCATCGAGAAGGTTACTTGGGAGATTGAGAGTGAGATGCAAGCTCAGTATCCCCTTCTATTCAAGCCTTTAGGTACACCTTGATCCTTTACTTTCACGAATAAAAGTCCTTTATTAGTGGATATTGTGATGAGGCTTTATGTCATTTTCTACATTTCCATGCTATTTAACCATTTAGAGCTTCTCCATTGCTTCCCAAGTTATTTATGACTTGCTTTTTAGAGATGGCAGTTTGATTATCGCATAGTTCATTTTGTTCTAAGATCCAATTCCCTTTTTTAAAGTTTTGGTTAATGAGAATTAGGTATCAATCTTAAATTTCAAGTTAATAGCCTTGTATACCAATTCTTATAGTTTAATTAGCTAGATTTAGAATGTCAAGTTTAGCTAGGAGGTCATTTTGTTCGGGTCTCAAGGCTTGTGGACTTATTTTGAGCTACTGAGGAATTTATGGTGATCTTTGGGTGTGGAATCCACATCTCATCAAAATAATCTTAGAAGGAAATTTTAATGGCGTCACTGAGTCAAGAATGTCAAATTTGATAAGGTTGCATAGTTCATTTACATTCAAGAAATTCCAAATGAATCTCGAGGGTCTGATTGAATACTTGTAAAATGCTAAGTTTTTTAGTGCAAACTCCAGTTGGTGCAGGATAAAAATGGCCTTCAAGTTAGCGAGATACTTGGCCACATTCTCAAAGGCCAAGGTGAATGTCTATTGGGTTAGGGATGACCATGGCTGCTCTTGCGAAGGCCAAGTCTATTAGCTATCGCGATTGCACGGAGGCTCCACATTTGTGAAGGCTAATTCGGGTTGAGGTCTGCTTTTCCGATGGGGTCCCAACGATCGCAATGAAGGAACCCCTGGCAGTATTTATTGCCTTGAACCTAATATTTCTTTTATTTTTCAACTCTCGACTTCCATTAAAATCCTTAGATATCTAAGAAAGTGATAGAATAGATACATGGGTGTTCAGAGTGAGTTGGAGAGTTTTTGTGGACATTTTCTTATCAAGATTATTGCAAGTTCCTTTAATTTCATAATTAATTCTCCTATTTAATCTCAAAATCTCTAATCATTAGTGGACTGATTTAAAGGTGTAATTGCGTTGGGCTTTCACCCATTTTTTAGGGTAAATGACCCGTGTGACTAAAAGGATGTTTTAATGGTTTCAAAGTTGTACCTCCACAAGCGAGCCCCACATGAGATTTCTAGCTTGATTTTGAACTCAAAGCATTTATATGATATATGGGTATTGATGTTCTTATATTAATGTGTCGATCACTATTTTTATATCATGGCATCGTCTAAAGGCTTATCAGAAGGAAAAATCTCTAACTTAGTAGAATTTCTTAGGCATTCGTTGGCATCTAAGAAGGCTAGAATTACTTTTCTCATAGTCTGAGCTTTATTGTGGTATTAGTATAGTACTATGCTAGTTTTAGGTTAGAATTTGTGGCTTGATTGCATGTTTAGAGAAAATTTAGAATATTAAGTCGGTTGAAGAGTCATTTTAGGTAGAATTGACCCATTCCTTCTCCTCTTGAGTTAAAGTGTTGCCTTAGAACTTATTTAATACCTAGTAGTAAAAAGAGGAAGTCTTAGTCTAATTTTTATATAAAAATCACCTTAGTATGAAAGTTTGGGGTTTAGCAGCGGGTCCCGCCATCCTCTTTAATGTCAAATATTTTTAATTAGATCTTTGTTGATCTAGGAGGCCTTATTTCATCATTTTACATATATTCTTGGACCCTTGGATGACCTAGACATATTATTGACTCTTGAATAGATTTTGTAATCTGTATTTATTTTAAAGACTGATTCTCGTCTGAAAATTACTATTTATTTATCATATTTAAAGATCGATTTAAGTCTGACATTTACTATTTATTTATAAATTTAAAGCCAATTCGTGTTTGACATTTACTATTCAGTTATGATATTAGTGTCCAGTGTGAGTTTGATATTAAGGGTTCACTTATTATATTAAGGACCCAATTCGAGTATGGTGTTAAGGTACGAAAGGATTTACAAATATGACTTCAGTGGTAGGTGACTTTGTAATTATTATTGTCGGTAATTCTCTCTTGATTGCATTCATTGGCCTTATGGGAGCTCGGTTGAGTTATTTCCTCTAGTCTGCACTTTCTGGGTCCAGTTAGGCTGTAGTTTGCTTGTGTACTTTTCAATGTTATCTTTCTTCTTATTTACTTTCTGTAGCCGGAGCATTATTTTAGATTTTCTCTTTTATCCCTAACTTTAGTTTACTCTCTCATATTTTACTATGCTTTTATTATGATTTAGTTCAGTCATCTGGTAATGTATACTGTGTACCCATTATTTTTATACTCATACTACACTTTCGCATCTTTTTTGATGCAGATCTTTGTACTAACTTTCTCCATTGACGTTCTATCTAACACATTCTAGAGTTCAGAGATAGGGTGAGTTTTCAAAGTCGGAGCTAATTATCTCTTCTTCTGCTACTTTTGGATTGTATTTCCTTTCGAGATTATTTGTACATTGATACTATTGTTAATCTTATTCTTTTGATGAATGTCTCTTGTACCATTTAGAAATAGAAACGTGGCATGAGCTGATGTAAAAGTTAATGCCACGTTTCTATTTCTAAATTTCTAAAAACAACTCCCTTCATTTTTACAGAATAAGATTTTTCACAATTTTAAGAAAAAAATTAATGGATTATAATGTGATTTGCATATTTTAAAAATTTTATCTGTTTGTGTGCCTCTTGAATAACTAATGCTAAGGATAAAAATAAAAAATAATTAATATCCTCTTGATTTTTTAAATTTGAAAAATATTTAGGAACAATTATTTTTATAGTATATATGACAAAACAAAAAGAATAAAGGGAGTTAAATTTACCATTAAAATTGTTGGTTATAAAACTCACCCATTTGGTTTGTGGACCATTAACTTATAGAAGGAGAAATATAGTAGTATAGTAAGAAATGACAAAATAGTTAACCAAAAAAAGGAAATGAAAAAATAGGAGAATGTTGAGCGTGATCAAAATGGTGCCGTTGCCGATGAGTGAAACTTAGTTTTTGCTTTTGTAGTGTTGATAGTAGCTTTGGATTTACTCGTTGTGGTTTTATTTATTTTGGTTTTTGTTTTTGTTTCCTTTAGGTGATTTCAATAGTGTCCACATCATAATGGTGCTCATGCAAGTAATGCCGGGACCTTTGATAGGCCCCTTTACAAAGAAGACCATCTCCATGACGCGGGGCATTCTAGTGACATCCATATCCCACTAAATACGGGGAATGGTGTCTTCCATGTCATAAGTGTGATGTTACACATGCTTCAAATGAAAGGTCTCTTTAGGGGTCATGCTTATGAGGACCCAAATTTCACTTGAAAAATTTTGTGGGAGTGTGTGCCCCTTTCGACATTTCTCACATCTCACAAGAATCCATATGGTTACGCCCCTTTCCATTCTCTCTAACGGGTGAGGAGGTATTTTGTTTACGGTCTCTTCCCACCGTGTTAATCACATCATGTGTTAAGCTCATCGAGGCTTTCTTATATTGTTACTTCCTACCGTCAAAGATGTTGGAAATGCAGGACAAAATCATTAATTTTCGTCAACTCAATAGGGAGCCTCTATATGAAGTTTGGGAGAGGTTTAATGAAAAGCTTTTGAAATGTCCAAAATATTAGGTACCGACAATATAATCTTACAAATATTCTATAGGGCATTGGACTAACTCAATAAGACCGTGGTAGATAATGCGGCCAGTGGATCACTTGTGAGGTTGCCATACAGAGTGGCTTCAACTTTTCTTGAGCAAATCACAAAGAAAAATAGGGGGTGGCACACCTGGGACAATGTGGTATCTCAAAGTTCCCCTACCACCTCTTATGCTAATAAGGAGAAAAGAAAGAAAGAAGATGAGAGGGAGGAAAACATGACAAAAATAATGGCATAATTAGAACTCCTTACAAAGCATGTGATGGGTGCACCCCAAAAAATGGTAAATACATGGTACCCATTGGATATGATGAAGAAGAAGCCAAGAAGATCGATGAAAAAAGTAGATGTTTTTCAAACTACTGGGGGGAGGGGTTCAGACCCAACCTATTAAAGGTAATGTAGAAACCAAGGTTGGAAAAATTATAATTGAGAAAGGGAATGATGTGATAGAGAAAGAGATCGTGATTGAAGGGATAAGGAAATGGATATGATAGATATGTACTCCCCCATGACCGAATAAAAAGATGAGAGTGGAAGGGACAGATAAGATGGTACGAGAATTAAAAGGATACTTCTTTCAAATTAACCAAATGGCTTTATCAAACTCCACATCAATCAAGCAATTGGAGACTTAAATTTACCAAATCTCAACTTTACTTCATGATAGGACCAAGGGTGGCCTCACTAGTTATATAATAGGAAATATGAAAAATGATGCTCAAGTATTAGAAATTGTCACCTGGAGTGGTACAGAACTTGGTGCACATAAGATTGAGGGAAAATAAAAGTATTATTATGATCTAGTGAATACAAAGAAGAAACATATGGGTGAGTCAGATGATAAGGCTCCAAACTCTCAAGAAGGGGATAATGAAGAGCCCATAATGAATGAAGAGATGGTTAATGAGGAGGGAACTCCTAAGGTAGTTGAGGGTGCTGAAATACAATATGAACTATTTTCCCAAATAAAACTACCTTCTCCTTTCCCTTAAAGACTTAAGAAAAAAGAGGAAAATGTTAAATTTAAGAAGTTTCTCACCAAGTTTAGCAATCTTTCAATCAATATCCCATTGCTAGAAGCCATAAACGAAATTCTAGGATATGCTAAGCTAATGAAAACATTGATGTCCAAGAAATATATTGCTGATTGTTAAACCATTATAGTTACCCATAAGTGTTGTGCTATCATTACTAGTTCTATAGTAGAAGATAGAGGATCCCGGAGACTTTACAATCTTTTCACCATAAGGACACATAAATTTAAGAAAGCTTTGTGTGACCTTGGTGCAAGTATCAATATCATGCCATATGAAATATATTGAAGACATGATTTAGGAACTCCTACTCCAATAACAATGAGCTATTGATGGCATTCCGATCTATCAAAACATTAGTTTGAGTTTTGTTTGATGTTTTGGTGAAGTTGGATCGCTTTATTCTTTTGGTGGACTTATTTGTGCTTGATTGTGAAATCCACCAAGAGATACCTATTATATTTAGGAGACCTTTCCTTGCAACTAAAAGTGTAATTACTGATAAGGCGCAAGGAGAAATGAAACTTTAGCTCTAAAATAATGAAGTGTCCTTTCAAGTATGTAAGACCAAGAAATAACCTATGGAACTACAAGTAGTATCCTTCATTGATGTAGTGGACATGGATTTACATGATGGGTCCCTGTAGGATCCAAATTGAAAGTTGAAGAACGCTGTGTCATGATGATAAATTAGGTGCTAGGTGGACGGCAACCCACTAATGCCATGAAAGTGGCCCGTATCTTTTGAATTTTGATTGTTGGAGTAGGTTTCATTTTGGTTTGTGATTAATCCATGAGATTGCGGTACTATGAGGAATTTTGAATGAGGTTGAGAAAGGGGAAGTGTAGTGCATTTGAGTATTATACTGAATAGGGGAAAATAGAGAACTGAAAAAGGTCTTAGTTAACGCAATTGCGGTATGCATGCAATCGCGACATGACTGGTTAAATGGATAGTTGCCCCTCATTTCCCCCCCATACTCCTTTTAAATTTTCTCTCAAATTGCACCCCATTGTGATTGTGTGTTGGGCATCCAAAGGTATTTAAGTATCCACTCTACATCTCTAATCCAACATGTTCTTCAAATTATCTCTTTGATGCTCTTATGTAGACCTTACGACTCATGTTGTAGGGATAGAATAAACCTATATTTTGCATGCTAGATCTTTGGTTTAAATGTTCTTGTTGGTGTGCTTAGCTATTGTAATTGGTGTGTATACTGATGGAGAAGTCTTGAGTACCCTAAATTTGTTCAAATTTTGTAGAAATGGTGTGTGCATAGCAAGTGCTTAATTAATTGCCCAAACGAATTCATATTAGATTTTCCATGTTCTAAGGGCATTATTGCCTACCTAGAGACAATGTTCGCTTTTAATGCTAATTTTTGATGTGGAACACAAATTGGCATTAAAATTGGAATTTATAGTGATGATAAGCTCGACTCAAGCATATGCTCCACGCTGCCTAGAAAGGAATTTATTATAGAGACTATCATCGCCCATAGAATAACATGATCCAAACGGTGGTATATTCATGAGAATTTGGCCAACAGAAAGGATTCACAGAAAAGGAAGATCACAGAAGGAGAGGCTAAAAAATTTTGGTGGCGTATGCATCCAAAGAAATATTCAATTGTCATGCATTTGGGAAAAAACTCCAGCCTAAATTTCTGTGTGGGCGCTATTAATTATTTCATAATACCATAGGCAAGCCTTGTTATAATTCCTTGATGAAACATATGTTCCTATAGCCACGAGTGTTGAAAATCTAGATGTAATGATAGAGAATGTTTTGGGAAGTCACCTCATATCATTTAGTGATGAAGAGTTGCCTTTTGAAGGTGTATTACACAACAAGGCCTTTCATATTACTATCAACTATCATGACTATCCGATTAATCGGGTATTGATTGATGACAAATTTGGTTTGAACATTTGTCCTCTTTCCATATTGACTCAACTGGAATATGACTTAGGAAAGTTTCGCCAAAGCATGTTAATATTCAAGATTTTGATAAAGGGAAAAAAGATACTATAGGTGAAGTTGACCTGTACATCCATATAGGACCAGCTGAATTCAAGATGAAGTTTCATGTTATGGATATCAATCCCAGTTTCAATCTACTACTTAGGAGGCCATGGATTCTTGGTGTAAAATAAGTTTCATTTCCTCTTCATCAATTGTTAAAGTTTATCTTGGAAGACCAAGAGATGGTCATCCAAGGAGAAGGAAGCCATTTGAGTCACCCAAATGGTTACGTATTGTGATTGAAGATGTTCTAAGGGTTAGCAATTTTATATGGTAGAAATTGTTAATGCCATAGAGAAAGATCCAACTCCCCAAATTCCAATTCCCTATATTTATAAGATGGTGGTAACTTTGATGTTAATAAGTGGGTTCGAGCCTAGCTGAGGCATGGGAAAGAATTTGGAAGGAATCAGTGAGATGACTGTGATCCTAAAAAAACATTTAGGTATGGGTTAGGGTACATGCCAAAAATGGAAGTTTAGAATGAAGAAAAGCTAGAGATGGGTTTTCCTAAACCAATGCCACTCCAACACTAGTCGTTTCCTGTGTGCTGGGTGCTGACAGATCATGGTTTGGGGATGGGATAGGAAATTTATTTGAAGGATACAGTGAAATACTATAATATTTCCTAGACATTGGTGGGGTGGTAAGGTCATGCCTGAGGATACTTTGGAAAATTGGAACTCCACTTCCCTCATGACTCATTGCCCATTGTGGTAGATGAAAGGGCAATTACAAGTGGTTTTAAAAATCGGTGATTATCCAAAGGAGGCCCCGTGATCCACCTTTTTATGTATCAATTTGCTTTTTATATTTTACTGTTATAAAAAAGGCATGGACCATACTTGTGCGAGTCGTAATCCATTGTTTGTAAATATTTCTCAAATTTCAATGAAAAGGCCTTCATTTATCTAAGAATTTATTTTGAAGTATGATTATACTTATTTTACTATTTATAGTTATCTTGTTATTATCTAACTTGGTTTGTTTGTATATTTCTGTAACAATAATTTAAAACTTATCAATAGCATGTCATTTAAAGTGTTAAATGAACTAGGCAAGGTGAATAAGGAGAATGGGAAGACTATGATAAAAAGCAATTAACAGGAGACATGGAATAATTTGAAAATTAGGAGAAACCCAAATTGGAGAAAACTGAAGTAGTCAACCTAGGAGACCATGATGAAGTCAAGAGACCAGAGTTATTGTTTACTTAATAGAGGCACAAAAAAAAAGAACTCATCCACTTTCTATGGGAATACGTTGATATATTTGCTTGGTCCTACAACTATATACCGGGGTTAAGCACTAACATCGTGTTGCATAAGTTACCAATCAATCTAGAGTTTGATCCAGTAAAGAAAAATATGTTGAAATTCAAGACAGACTTAAGTTTGAAGGTTAAGGAAGAAGTAACAAAGAAAATTCAATCTAAGTTTATAGAGGTCACAAAATATCCAACATCGATAGCCAATATTGTTCTGATGCCAAAAAAGGACGACAAGATTAGAATCTATGCATACTTCAGAGATTTGAATAAATCCAATCCCAAGGATAATTTCCCGCTACCCAACATCCACATCCTTATTGAACTATGCAAAGCATGAGATGTGGTCCTTCATAGATTGTTTTGCTAGGAATCATCAAATATTAATGGATAAATAAGAGATATAAAAATGGCTTTCATTACTCTCTGGGTGTTTATCATTATAGGGTAATGTCGTTTGGTATCAAGAATGTTAGTTAGACATACATGAGGGCTATGACGTGGTCTTCCATAATATGATTCATAAAGAAGTTAAGGTGTAAGTGTATGATGTAATCATTAAATCTCGTAAGAGTTCAGATCATCTGAAACAGCTGGAAAAGTTATTCAATTGATTGAGCAAGTACAACTTTAAGTTGAACCCCGATAATTATGCTTTCGGTGTGCTAGTCAAAAGATTACTAGGGTTCATTGTCAGTAGAAAGGGAATCAAGCTTGACCCATACAAAGTCAAGACTATTTAAAATTTATCATCGTTAAGGACCAAGAAAGAAGTTGTGTTTCTGGGGTTGTTTTAATTACATTAGCTGGTTCATTTCCCAGTCGGAACTCATATGCGAGCTAATTATCAAGATTGAAGAAAGATGTATTGAATGAGTAAATGGAAAAACACCAGAAGGCTTTCATTTCAATCAAGGATTATCTATCCGCTTCACCTTTTTTGGTTCCCATGAGGGAAGAAAGTTAGTTACTGCTTTACTTTCCAGTCCCAAAAAATGCTTTTGGATGTGTCTGTAGGCAATATGATGAAACCAACAAAAGAAAGAAGGCTATCTACTACTTGAGTAAAAAGTTTACTTCATACGAGGCATAACACTCTAGTTGAAAGGACGTGTTCCTCTTTAACTTAGGTTGCACAAAAGTTGAGTCATTATTTATCCTCATATACAACATATATTATTTCCAGAATGGATCCATTGATGTATATATTTCAAAAAACCATGTCTTGAGAAAGTTAGCTATGTACCAAATATTTTTGAGTGAGTTCGACATCGTGTATGTGACTACAAAAACAATTAAGGGGCAAGCCGTGGTGGATCATTTAGCTGAGAATCCAGTTGATAATGAATGTGAGCCAATTAAAGCCTACTTTCAAGATAAAAAGGTTTAATTCATTCTATAAGATACTGCAGATGCATACCCTGGATGGTGAGTGTTTTTTGATGGAGCGGTCAACTTCAAGGGCTCAGGAATTGGAGTAGTTTTGGTGTCAGAAATAGGTCAACATTATCCAATAACCGCAAAATTATGCTTCTCAAGCACCAATAATATGGCTGAATACGAAGCTTGTATCCTAGGTCTCAAGTTAACACATGATACAATGGTTCGAGAATTATTAGTCACTGGAGACTCAAATTTACTAATTCAACAAGTACAGTTAGAATGGGCCGTAAAGAACTCCAAGACCCATTACATAGAATTGGTACAGGATTTGTGTGGAAGATTTAAGGAAGTTTATTTTAGATATATCGCGAGGATACAAAATAAGATTGCTGATGCTTTGGCTACTATATCCCCCATGATTCAACATCCAGATCAGAGTTACACCGATTTCTTTGAAATAAGCTTGAAAGAACAACCTGCACATTGTGCATATATCAAAGAAGAAACGGATAGAAAGGCATGGTACTTTGACATAAAGAGGTATTTAGAATATTGAGCATATCTTGAGGACGCCTGTGACAATCAGAAAAAGACAATTCAACGTGTTGTAAAGAATTATTTTCTAAGTGGGGAAATTCCTTTTAGTAGAACCCCATACTTAGAATTTCTAAGATGTGTTGATGAAACAGGAGCTATGATGCTGATAGAACAAGTACATACAAGTCTGTGAGCCCTATATGAATAGGTTTGACCTTTCAAAAAGATTCAGAGAATTGGTTACTTCTGGATGACTATGGAAAATAATTGTAGCAAGTACATGCAGAAGTATCCAAAATGTCAAATACACAGAGATTTGATTCGGATGTCCCAACATGATCTGTATGCAATGAGTTCACCTTGGTCTTTCATAGCTTAGGGTATGGATGTTATCGGAGCAATAGAACCACCAATATAAAATGGACATACATATATTTTGGTTGCTATTTATTACTTCACCAAGTGGGTAGAAAATGGTCTATATAGTGCCGTGACCAAGAAGGTAGTTGCAGACTTTGTCAAGAATAACTTGATTTGTAGATTTAGAGTGCAGAAATCAATTCTTATTGATAATGGGTATAACTTGAACAATCATTTGATGAATGTGATTTGTGAACAGTTCAAGATAGCTCATCGTAACTTAATACATACCGCCTACAAATGAATGGATTCGTGGAAACAACCAACAAAAATATCAAGAAGAATGGTTGAAAATGACCGATCATGGAATGAGATATTTTCTTACGCCCTGCTGGTGTACTGCATAATTGTTTGAACCTCAACTAGGGAGACTCCTTATCTACTGGTTTATGGAAATAAATCCATGATACTTGCCAAGATTGAAATACCTTACTTAAGGCTTATTCAAGAAGTTTTATTAAGCAACGAAGAACAGGTTTATGCTTGCTATGAACAACTCATGTTGATTAATGAAAATAGAATGGTTTATGTATGCCATGGCTAGTTGTACCAACAAAAAGTGATCCTCGCCTTCAACAAGAAAGTAAGAGTTCAAACATTTGAAGTTGTACAATTGGTTCTTAAATGCAAATTCCCTCATCAAGGATAGTACAAAGGCAAGTTTATGCCGAATTGTCTAGGGCCATATATAATTCGAAAAGTACTATCCGGAGGAGCTCTAATCCTATCTAAGATGGATGGTCAAGAGAGGACCAAACCAATCAATTTTGATGTGGTAAAAAGATACTATGTTTGAAGGATGTTTTTCTCTTTTGTTTCCTTTATTTGTGTGCAATCACATTTTTATGAAGGTAATTGTTTTTATGATTAGTGATTGCCTAGAATCCTTTCCCTTTTATGTACGAAGTATATTTGACCAGAATTCCCAAGAAAGGGATACGTAGGTGGCCTATGTCGGCTTGGTTCAAACCCTTAGGATAATGTCACGACCAAACCAGGCCTGGCCTTGATGGGTATATAAAGTACGTCGAGGACCAGAGATCACTCCCTTTACCACGAGAAACAAAACACAATAGAGCTAGCAATGGATCAATTCTGAACATATAACAAGATAAGATGAGTTCCGAACATATAACAAGATAGGCAACTCAAAAGGAATTTAAGAATTTCAACAACATCTGAATCCACAGTAATCCATAAAGAATCTAAACAAGCCAAAAACAATATAAGCTGGGGCTTGCCCTGAATGATAGCCAAAAGAACCCAATAGACGTAGTATAAGACATAAATGAAATAAGAGTTCAAAGTGATAGCCCTTCTGGAGAACGAAAGCTCACTACTTTACAAATGACTGCTGACAACCCAAAAATCTTATCATTGCACAAGAAAAGTAGAAGTGTCTCCAGTACCTGCATCGCATGGGGAAATAACATTCGAAGATGGTTATCGGGGTGAGTGCTAGAACTTAACATAGGGAAGAGATAAAATAATGCCTTGTAAAAAGTACAGTAAAACCCATATGTATACATTGTACATATATACATATATAACATTATGGGATAGGGAAAAATTTATAGCTTGAACATAAAACATTAGCCTTGATTGTGTAGCTATAACTATCTTAAAAAGGCAGCCACAGGCTATATGGGCTCAACTCCCCCTGCTAAAAGGGCCTTAGTGTGTGTTAGCCGTATGAACCAGTATATAATCATATGTGAATATGCTCCAAGGGTAACTTGAATGCTTGGTCATAAAGTAAAGGTGACTTAAAAACCCAATAATTTAGACCCCTGCGCCGCCAAATGCGATTTCAAGTATTGGTCCATCGGAACCTCTACTCTCATGGCCTTGCTACACAACCCTCTTAAAGACCAATTAAAACATTTACACATTCCCCTTCATTAAACCATGATACATATCTAGCATACACTATCGATATCGTCATACCAGCTACACTTGTAAGGTATTATCATCATGCCATTTCGACTCCCTAAACTTAGGGGAAAATGAAACCCTTTGTTCATAAAATGAAATTTGGTTATTTAGACTTTTATTATATGCAATAGTTCTAAAGGTATTTTTCAATGCATATATTCTCATGTTCAAAAGCAAGTTTCACAAGATAGGGTTGAGATATTCACCAATTCAATTATCAAATCTACATAATTGGGGAAATCCATGATCCCTGAGTTTCTTAACCATCCCAATGCACACCACATGTTTAAAACCATCATTAAAGCATGAAAAGTTACATATAAACCATGGGAACATCATTTAAGAAAACAATCATTCAAAACTCTTAATCCACATTCTAAAGCCAACATTCAAAACTACTTGAATGATAATTTAAAACACATGCTTTAACAAACTAAGCTTTGGAGAAGAGTAACATTCCTGAGATATCAGGAATTACGGAGAGAAATAAACCCTTTGATGCTCTAATTTCCAAATTCTTAGAAACCCTAGGTGTTCTTGACTTAGGGATTTGAGAGAGCTTGGGAGAGTGTATTTGATGGTAAGTATTGAGAATAGAGTCCACAAAATGTTTTATGGCCGTAGGTATTAAGTGGGGAAAGATGAAAAAGTCTAAAGTGCCTTTAAATAAAAGTTAAAAAATATTGCCAGTCATCACGGGTAACCTTATGAGTTGTCACCACAAACGTGGTGTAGCCAGGATCTCAGGGCACCCACACTGGTTTGACTTTAAGTCATACCCCACAAATTTTACTTATAACAACTCATTAGGTACAATTGTAGTCACACCAGAAACAAGGGACCACTAAACTGGTTTGGCTACAGAAGGGACAATACAACTCGTAAAGAGTCTATATGACTTGTTATGTCCTAGTTGTACTTATGTCAGAGACTTTGGGTAGAACATTGGAAACCCTATGATTTATGGTCCTATGACCCGTAATGACACCTTACGACTCATAAGGTGTGTTGTAGGTT
This sequence comes from Capsicum chinense, assembly GCA_026120095.1. Lineage (NCBI taxonomy): Eukaryota > Viridiplantae > Streptophyta > Magnoliopsida > Solanales > Solanaceae > Capsicum > Capsicum chinense. Next base: position 155,058,448 of record JAPEIP010000006.1, on the reverse strand, counting down.
GGGCAGCAAGCTCAGAGGTCAAGAATTTTTCAAGGACCAAATTCTGGGGTGTTTCATTCTCCCTTTCAGGATTATTTATTCCCGAATGATAAGTCAAGGAATTCATTAGCATGATTTAACATAGAAACTCAACCACAATTTCCTTTCATTAAGACAAGAAAACAATGATATTACGAAGTAAACATAGCTTAAGAACGATTATCCAAAGTTGGAAACAAGAATGGATATTTAGACTTTAGGTCTCTTCAACTTTCCAAGTAGCTTCTTCAACCTTATTATTTCTCCATAGAACCTTCACTGAAGCCACATCCTTAGTCCTTAAATGATGAACTTGCCTATGCAAAATCTCTATCGAGACTTCTTTATAAGACAAGGAATCTAAAACACTAACACTCTCTAAAGAAAGAACCAAGGAAGGATCACCCATACACTTTCTCAACATTGAAACATGGAACACCGGATGGATAGAACCTAAACTTGAAGGAAACACAAACTCATAAGCCATATTGTCCACTCTTCTCAAAATCAAGTATGGGCTAACATAACGAGGATTGAGCTACCCCTTCTTTCAAAACCTTCTCACCCTTTTCATGGGATATACCTTTAAGAACACCCAATCGCCAGTATCAAACTCTAATTTCCTATACCTCATATCTGCATAGGACTTTTGGTATCTCCAAGTAGTTTTAGGTCTATCCTGAATCACCTTCATCTTTTACATGGTTTGGTGAACCAAGTCCAACAGAAAAACCTAATGTCACCAACTTTGAATCACCCAATGGGAGAACAACTTCTCCTACCATACAGAGCCTCAAACGGAGCCATCCCAACACTCGAGTGATAACTATTATTGTAAGCAAACTTGATTAGAGGAAAATGATCCACCTAACTACCACCAAAGTCAATCATACATGCCTTTAGCATAACTTTTAAAGTCTAAATATTCCTCTTCTCTTTTACATTTATCTGAGGGTGGAAACCGGTTTTAAGGTTCACCTTAGTCCCCAAATTTCTATGAAAATAATGCAAGAAGTAAGAAGAGAACTGCGTACCTCGATCAAATATGATAGAAAAAGGAACACCATGAAACTTCACAATCTCCTACATAAAAAGTTTAGCATAATTCTTTGTAGAATAATTAGTCATCACTGGAACAAAGTGAGAGGACTAAGTCATCCTATCAATGATGACCCTAATCAAATCAAATTGATTTCGAGCTTGTAGAAGATCAGTTACAAAGTACATGTTAATTACTTTGCACTTCCACACGGGAAACTTATTCTCTTGAGATAAACCACCAGGCTTCAAGTGATCAGCCATTACCTTCTGACAAATCATACACTTGGCTACAAAATTAGCCACATACCTCTTCATGTTATTCCACTAATATATCTCTTTAAAATCATAGAACATCTTTATGGAACTAGGATGAACTGAGTACCTCGACTTATGAGCCTCAGCCAAAATCCTCTCTCGTAGCCCATCAATATCGTGAACACACAATCTACCTTGGTACCTCAAGATACCATCATTACCAATCTAAAAAGCTAGGACTTTATGCTGACCCACATCATCATTAATCTGCATCAAGATAGGATCCAAAACCTACTTCTCCTTTACCTTAGCACCGAGAGATGGCTTCACCACACCTTGTAAAATTATACCTCCATCCTTATAGTCTAAAAGATGAACTCCAAGATTAGTCAAATGGTGAATATCCTTCACCAACTCTCGTATCTTCTCCTTCAGATGAGATAAGCTCCCCATGACAACCTGCTAAGAGCATTAACAACCACATTAACCTTTACCTAGGTGATAGTGATGACTTATATCTTAATCCTTCAGTAACTCAAGCGATCTTCTTTGCTTGAGATTTAAATCATTCTAGGTGAAACTGTACTGCAAGATAATATGGTCTGAATATATGTCAACATAAATTCCATACAAGTAATGGTGCCAAATCTTCAAAGAACAAACCATAGCAAAGAAATCTAAATCATGAGTTGGATTAATCTTCTCATGCACCTTTAACTGCCTAGAAGCATACTCTACAACCTTACTATGTTAAACAAACACACAGCCAGTCCCATATGGGATGCATCACAATAAACAACACATTCATCTGTACCCTTAGGTAGGGTCAAAACTAGAGCAGAAGTCAGCTTATCCTTCAACTTCTCAAAGATAACCTCACCAGAATCGGACCACAAAAACTTTACCTTTTTTTGAGATAACTTAGTTAATAAATCATCAATCGATGAGAAACTCTACTTAAACTTCCTATAATAGCCAGCTACACCCAAGAAGCATTGAATATCAATTTGAGTCATGGGTCTAGGCCATTTCTTAACCATCTTAACATTTTTTGGTTCCACTATGATCCCTCACTAGAAATAACATGACCAAGAAAGGTCATAATATTTAACCAGAACTCATACTTTGAGAAATTTGCATACAAATACTGACCCGTAAGAGTCTGCAACACTATACGGAGGTAATTGTCATGATCCTTCTCACTTTTGGAGGATACCAAGATGTCATTAATACAAAATGACAAATAATTCCAAAAACTAATGGAATACATAATTCATAAGATCCATGAATGCCACCGGAGTATTAGTTATCCAAAACACATGACCAAGAACTCAAAGTGTCCATACCAGGTCCAAAAACCAGTTTTAGGGATATCCACCTCCCTAATCTTCAATTGAAGATCAATCTTTGAAAAGTACTTTGCACCCTGAAGTTGGTCGAACAGGTCATCAATCCTTAGAAGAGGATTCTTTTTCTTCATAGTTACCTTATTCAACTGTCAATAGTCTATACACATTCCAAAGGAACCATCCTTCTTACACATTAACAGAACAAGATAATCCCTTTGAGAAACACTAGGATGAATAAACCCTTACCTAGAAGATCATTCAGTTGCTCTTTAAGTTGATTCAACTCAGCCGGAGCCATTCTATAGAGAGGGTATATATAGGATGAGTATCTGGGAAAAGATCAATCACAATGTCTATTTTCCTACTAGGAGGAATACTAGGAAGATCATTAGGAGAATTTTTAGAAAACTCATTGACAATAGGGACATATTGCAAAGATGGGCTCTGTAAATTGGAATCCTGATTTTGAATTAGTTGATATAGACAACCCTTAAAAATTAATTTTTGATCTCTAAGATAAGAAATGAACCTCCTCTTAGGTTCAAAAGAACTACCTTCCCACTCAATCACTTGTTCATTCAAGAATTGGAAACTGACCCTTTGAGTTCTATAATCAAGAGACACATAGCATGAGTGGAATCAATCCATCCCCAATATCATATTAAAATCTAACATATCTAGCTCTATCAGATCCACCAATATCTTCCTACCACAAATAGATAACACACAACCCATATAG
>JAPEIP010000006.1:155034018-155045623 GCA_026120095.1 Capsicum chinense | reverse complement strand
GGATTTGATTTTTATAGATGTAGGTTCATGTAAACCTATGATTAAACCCTTGAATGATGAATTTAGAATTTAATCATGATGTTTAATTGTTGTATAATGTTGTTTACATATACTATGCCTACCATGTGTTTGATTAAATGCCTATATTAAGGAAAATTCCCAACTAACATGATATCATGAAATTCTCATATATGTACAAGTTTATGCAGATCACATGTTTGATGAAATGCTTCAATATATGTATTATAGATTATGATGTTAGTCATGTATTCAAGGAATTCATGGTTTGTTAGTTTCTTTCCATTGATTCCTGGGGGTACTTGTACCTGAAATATTAGCTATGTGACTTTAGCCATGTCATGTTTTCACGATACTCTCAGTCAAGCAATGATCCTTAGACTTCAGACAGTCTTATGACTCAGGAAATCTCCATGATCTTATGAACTCAGTCAGTTGTCAGATATCAATAGTATTCCATCAGTCAATAGAATTTAGTAACTCAGTCCATGTTTAGTTTAGTAAATTATGTTCAGTGTCTATTCAGATAGGAGTACAAATTAGCACCGAGTGAACCCAAGGATTGAAACTCACCTATTATATGAGGGTGTGATTCTTAGAAGTAATCTTGGCATTCCAGAACTATGTAGCCAGCATAGTTTGAGACATCATATCCTGCTATATAAGGGTAGATGAGGTAGCTTAACCTTTGATATGAGGGTTCCCACTATTCTTACTAGAGTTACCTATTATATTAGGGTTACTCATACATTGTCCTTACCAGTGGCGCGATATTGACACCATCCAATCAGGGTGCAAATTGGACCTCAATTCAGCTATAATGTGTTATTTGGGGCATGTCAGTTAGATGAGTATCTCCCATGGTATCAATATCAGTATCAATCAAGAACTTAGATAGTTCTTTAGATTTTAGGACTATCAGATATAGTCAATTCAAATACAGTACAGAACTCAGCTAGTTCCATTGGATTCAGGACTTTTAGATACAGTACTCATGTTATCAGTTATATCAGTTATCAACATATTATGTTATCAGTATTCAGATTCAGTAATCATGTTATCACGGTATCAGTATTAGTTTTTATGTCTCATATATACTATCACACTCATGATCGTCAGTCTATTATTATATTTGTTCATACATATGAACACCATGCATTCAGCTTACCTCACATGCATACCAGTACATTTAAAGTATTGACATATTTGTGCTATAGTGCCTTATACCATAGGTTTAGAGACACGAGTTCTAGAGCATCAGTAGATTCCAGTCTTAGTAGTCAGAGTTAGAAGTGAGTCCTCATCTTTTAAGGACATGGTCATCATTGTATTAACTCATTAATTAATTTATTAGTTGGAGCTAGTTGGGGACATGTCCCATCAACTCCTTATTTAGACAGTCATGTTTGGAGGCTTTTCAGACTATAGTATGTTCAGATAGCTTATTTTAGTTTTCTTTTGGGTATTTCATACCCCATCTATATGTTATGATTTATTAGATCTTATGTTACAGTTTTGAACCTTACAAACTTTCAGTTTCGGTTTCCACATTGTATAGTATGTATGCAATATAAAGTATTTATGCAGTATACAGGTACAAATATTAATCATGGGTTAGCTTGTGGTCCTTCGGGGTCATGAGAACCATGTAACATTTTGAGTACCAGAATTGAGGTATTACAAACTTGGTATCAGAGCCTAAGGTTAAAAAGAGTCCTAGGAAGTCTGAAAGCCGCATCTAGTAGAGTCTTGTGCATGGGTGTGTTGTATGCCACATTTATGTCCAGGAGGCTATAAGATGTTTTAGGAACAATTTTCCTTCTTTCAGTATTTATGTCGTGCCAGTGAGAATGATCTCAATCTAATCTTTTAGTCTAATCTAGTTCTTCTCCTTATTTTAGAATATGCCTCCAAAGAAAAGAACTCAACCTATCCAACAAGATCCCTTGGATGAATATATTTCTTATGCAGAGTTCACAGCTGCATTCACTACTCTTGCTCAGTTAGTTGCCGTTCAGAATAAATGATCAGATATCATTTTTGGCCAACCTAGAGGCCAATTCAGCTATAGCCAGGATTCAGGACTTCACCTGAATAAATCATCCATCCTTTTTTGTCTCTAAGATAGAAGAGGACCCTCAGGAATTCCTAGATCAGGTGCAAAATGTTACAAACATAATGTGGGGTATATCTAGTAAGAGTGTGGAGCTAGCTGCATATTATTTGTAGGATGGAGCTAGCGTTCCTTGATAGATTCTTTCCCTTAGAGCTTAAAGAAGCTAAGGTGCTAGAATTTATCAATCTTAGGAAGGGAAATATGACAACGAAAGAGTATTCTCTTAAGTTTATTCAATTAGCCATATATGCCCCTCATATAGCTATAGATAGTAGGGCGAGGATGAGTAAGTTTGTTTTAAGGATGAATGATAGCGTGGTTAATGAATGCAGATCCACCATGCTGAATAGTGACTTTACTTTAGCCAGGCCAGGCTCATGACTCATGCCTAGAAAATAGAGGAGCAAAAAGTTAGGATGAGGGAGCGGTAGAATAAGAGAGCAATGTCAGGTAGTTTCAACTTTGCTCAGACTAAGTCAGAAGGAGAAAACCGTTCTTAGTTTAGTCCTAAGTCATCAGTTCCAGCTCTCTCTTTAGCCAGTGCTCCAATTTTAAAGTTCAGAGAGGGTAGCAAAGATAGAACGCCAAGGTCTAAGTCCTAGGGCAGTATTAGTAGTGCCCACACCTATCCTCTTTGCCATAATTGTGGCAACCACAATTAGGGTATTTGTAGAGCTGGTAGTGGTATTTGCTTTGGATATGGCAAGCCAGGCCACAGAGTTAGAGAATGTCCTCAGCCAGGTCCTCAAGGTTAACAGAATCACTCCTCAGCTCAGTTCGGTCGCCTAAATCAGTAGGGTGCCACCTCCAGTACTACTAGTGAGTAATATCTAAATCGTCTCTATGCTCTTTAGTCCCGATAAGATCAGAAAAATTCTCTTGATATGGTTAACGGTACATTACAGATCTTTCATATGCATGTTTACACTTTGCTAGATCCAGGAGCTTCTTTGTATTTTGTTACTCCTTATATAGTAGTCGATTTTGGAGTCAGTCTTAAAATTCTAGCAGAGACCTTTTCAGTTTCTACCCTTATGGGTAAAACAATCATAGCTCAGCGGGTATACAGGAACTGTTCGATTATGATATCTCAGAAAGTAACTTCAGTAGACTTAGTCAAATTAGAGATAATTGATTTTGATGTCATTCTCAGCATGGATTGGCTTCATTCCTGCTATGCCACAGTCAACTGTAGAAATAGAGTAGTTCAGTTTCATTTTTCAAATGAACCCGTCCTAAAGTGGAAGGGTATTGTATCCGCTTTCAGAGGTCAGCTTGTTTCCTACCTTTGGGCACGAAAAATGATATCTAAAAAATATGTCTATTATTTTGTTTAAGTTAAGATAGTAGTTTCGATACCCCTAATTTTGAATCAATTCTAGTTGTAAATAAATATTCATATATTTTTCCCGAAGATCTTCTAGGAATTCCTCCCGAAAGGGAAATAGACTTTGGTATTGATCTTCTTTTGGATACTCAGCCTATCTCTATTCTATCATAAAAATGGCACCAGTAGAACTCAGAGAACTGAAGAAACAGTTGAAAGATCTCTTAGATAATGGATTCATCATGCCTAGTGTGTCCCTGTGGGACACTCCAGTATTATTCATGCGGAAGAAAGATGGTTCTCTTAGAATGTGTACAGACTACCATCAACTCAATAAAGTCACAGTCAAGAACAAGTATCCTATTCCCAAAATTGATGACTTGTTTGACCAACTTTAGGGTGCTAGCTATTTCTCCAATATAGACCTTAGATCGGGCTATCATTAGCTCAGGGTCAAAGGATGTGACATTCCAAAAATAACTTTCCATACTTAGTATGGTCACTTCGAATTCTTAGTTATCTCATTTGGCCTTACCAGTGCCCAACCACTTTCATGGACTTGATAAAATGTATGTTCAGCAGTACTTGGACATACTCGTCATAGTCTTCATAGATGATATTCTGGTCTATTTCCACAGTGAGCGAGATCATGCAGGCTATCTCAAAATAGTACTTCAGACTCTCAGAGATCATCAACTATTCACCAAATTTAGTTAGTGCGAGTTTTGGATAATGTCAGTAGCATTCCTTAGTCATATCATTTCCGGTGATGGCATTAGAGTAGATCCTTAAAAGACCAAAGCAGTAAAAAACTGGCCTCGCCCTATCTCTCTATCATATATTAGGTATTTCTTGGGTTTGGCTAGCTATTACAAGCAGTTTGTTGAGGGATTTTCTTCTATTGCATCACTTATGTCCAGATTGACTCAGAAGAAAGTCAAGTTCCAGTGGTCATATCCTTGCGAGAAGAGTTTTCAAGAGTTGAAAACTTGACTCACCTTAGCTCCAGTTCTAGCATTACCAGATAGTTCAGATGGGTTCATAGTGTATTGTGATGCATTCATAGTGGGTTTAGGTTATGTCCTCATGCGGCATGGTAAGTTCATAGCCTACATCTCCAGACAGATTAAGACCCACGAGAAGAATTACCTTACTCATGATCTTGAGTTAGGAGTCATAGTATTTGCCTTAACGATTTGGAGGCATTGCCTATACAGTTTTCATATAGATGTGTTCATAGATCATAAGAGTCTTTAGTATGCCTTTTCTTAGAAAGATCTCAATCTTCATCAGAGAAGGTGTTTAGAGCTCTTGGAAAATTATGACATGAGCGTCCTTTATCATTCAAGCAAGGACAATATAGTGGCCGATGCTCTTAGTAGACTATCTATGGATAGTGTTGCTCATGTCGAGGACAGTAAGAAGAAGTTAGCCTAGGAAGTCCATTAGCTTGCAAGACTAGGCATTCTCTTAGTCAATACAGATAAGGGTGATATATGGGTTCAGAGTAGTTCAGAATCATCTCTAGTTTCTAAGATGAAAGAAAAGCAAGATAGAGATCCTAGGCTTATTAAGTTAAAAGAGTCAGTCAAGGATCAAAAGGTAGAGGTTTTCTCCTAAGGGGGAGATGGTATTTTGTGTTGTCAGGGTCGTTTATGTATTCCAGCTGTAGATGACTTAAGGTAGCGAATTCTTGTAGAAGCACATGGTGTGCACTACTCTATTCATCCAGGGTCCACAAAGATGAACAACGATTTATGGGAAATCTATTAGTGGAGTAGGATGAAGAGAGACATTGCAGAGTTTGTGGCTAAGTTCTCTATATGTCAGCAGGTTAAGATAGAGCATTATAAGCCTAGGGGGTCCATGCAGGAGTTCAGTAACCCTACTTGGAAGTGGAAAGAAGTGAATATGGACTTCGTGATGGGTTTTCCTCGAACTCATTATCAACATGATTTGGTTTGTGTCATTGTAGATAGAATGACCAAATCAGCCCATTTGCTTCCAGTTCATACCTCTTATTCAGCCGAGGATTATGCCAAACTCTACATTAGGGAGTTGGTCATATTGCACAGTGTTTCACTATCTATTATCTCAGACAGAGGTACCCAGTTCACCTCTCATTTTTGGAAAGCATTTCAAATGGGTCTTGGTACCCAAGTTCATCTTAGTACAGCCTTCCATCCTTAGATAGATGGTTAAATAGAAAGGACCATTTAGAATCTAGAAGATATGCTTAGGGTGTGTCCAATTGATTTCAAGGGTAGTTGGGACGACCACTTTCCTTAGATTGAGTTTTCATACAACAACAGCTATCATTCCAGTATTCACATGGCTACATTCGAAGATCTCTATGGTAGGAGATGTAGATATCCAATTGGTTGACTCGAATTTAGTGAGGCCTTAGTTATAGGGCTTGACTTGGTATTCGAGGCCTTAGAGAAAGTCCAGTTGATCAGAGAAAGACTTTGGGCTACTCAGAGCCGACAGAAGTCTTATGTTGATGTTTGTAGAAAAGATCTAAAGTTCGAGATTGGTGACTATGTCTATTTAAAGATCTCTCCCATGAAGGGAGTGAAGAGGTTCAGTAAAAAGGGAAAGCTCAGTCCCCGATATGTCGGTCCCTTCAAGATTCTCAGTCCCTTTGGCAAGGTAGCTTATGAACTCGAATTGCCTTTAGATCTAGCCTCAGTTCATCCAGTCTTCCATGTCTCTTTGCTCAAGAAATATATAGGTGACCGAGTATTTGTAGTCCCTATTCATAGCATTGATGTTCAGAACAGCCTCTCTTATGAAGAGATTCCATTTGAAATCCTAGACTATCAGATTCGTAGATTAAGGAACAAAGAAGTCCCTCTAGTTAAGGTTCTTTGGTGAAATCAGTCCGTCGAGGAAGCTACTTGGGAAGCAGAAGCAGACATGCGTATGTCGGTAGATTAAGGAACAAAGAAGTCCCTCTTCATGTTCAGTATGTATGTCGGTAGTTTTCTACCCTTACTCTCAATCCCATTTGAGGATGAATGTTCTTAAGGGGAAGATATTAAAATACCCCGTAATTTTTTCTAGATTGAAATCGTCTCAAGAATATTAGAAACTTGGTTTGAAAGATGAATCTACTTTTGTACATATGGTATTTTAAAGATTTTCACTTTTTGTCATGTGGGAAATTGAATTAGCTTTCCAACTTTAACAATTTCATCAAAATATGACATTGGAGTTAAAAGTTATGGCCAAAATACAGAAGGCAGTAAAATCGCCTGGGTGCGATAGCATAGGTTTATGGACTGTCGGACTAGCGACGGACCATCGCTCAGGCTGTTGCAAGGGAAACAGTGAGGCCACCTTTTGGATAAGGTACGACGGGCAGGTTGACGGACCGTCAAACTTGTGATGGACCATTGCCCAGGCCATCGCTACTTAGGCAGTAAGCCCTTTTCTTGGTCCATATATGACGATCAAAATGACAGACCATCGCCCTAGTGACGGACCATCTCACGAGCCATTGCAGGTCCCAATTCAAAAAATTAAAGCCATTTTAAAAAGGGCGTTTTAGTATTTTACCACCTGTTTATATACCCAATTATATCCGATCCAAGCTCAAAAAATCATTATTCTTTCACAATAACAAAACTAGCATTTTATCTCTAACATTAATCTCCAAGAACAAAATCTAGATATTCTTCAAGAACTAAGAGATTCAAATTCTTTAAGTTCAATAATTTCAAGAAAAACTCAACCCAGGTATGCATAGTGTTCATTTATGGACTCCTTTCATCTATGAAGCCCAAGAATCTCTTTTCAAAGTTTAAGTTTATGGATTTCCTTTATGAATTTCATGATTGGGATGCTCTTGTTCATGTTAATAATAAGTAATTGAATTATATTCCATGTTGGGGGATAAATTTTATGTGGATTTGATTAGTATAGATGTAGATTCATGTAAACCTATGATTAAACCCTTGAATGATGAATTTAGAATTTAATCATGATGTTTAATTGTTGTATAATGTTGTTTACACATACTATGCCTACCATGTATTTGATTAAATGCCTAGAAGAAGGAAAATGCCCAACTAACATGATATCATGAAATCCCCATGTATATACAAGTTTATGCAGATAACATGTTTGATGAAATGATTCAATAAATGTATTATGGATTATGATGTTAGTCATGTATTCAAGAAAGTCATGCTTTGTTAGTTTCTTTCCATTGATTCCTGGGGGTACTTGTACCTGAAATATTAGCTGTGTGCCTATAGCCATGTCATATTTTCATGATACTCTCAGTCAAGCTATGATCCTTAGACTTCAGACAGTCTTATGACTCAGGAAATCTCCATGATCTCCTGAACTCAGTCAGTTGTTAGATATCAGTAGTATTCTATCAGTCAACGGACTTCAGTAACTCATTCCATGTTTAGTTTAGTAAATCATGTCCAGTGTCTATTCAGATAGGAGTAGAAATTAGTACTAAGTGAACCCAAGGATGGGAACTCACCTGTCATATGAGGGTGTGATTGTTAGAAGCAATACTTATATTCCAGAACTATATAGCTAACATAGGTTGAGACATCATAGCATGCTATATAAGGGTAGATGAGGTGGGTTAGCCTATTATATGATGGTTCCCACTATTCTCACTAGAGTTACCTGTTATATTAGGGTTACTCACATGCTGTCCTTACCAGTGGCGCGGTATTGACACCTTTCTAATCAGGGCATAAATTGGACCCCAATTTAGCTATAATACGTCATTTGGGGCATTTCGATTAGATGACTACCTCCCACAGTCTCAGTATCAGTATCAGTCAAGAACTTAGATAGTTCTTCAGATTTCAGGATTGTCAAATACAGTCAACTCTGATATAGTATGAAACTCAGCTAGTTCGATCAAATTTAGGACTGTGAGATACAGTCACTCATGTTATCAGTCATATCAGTTATCAGTATGTCATGTTATTAGTATTCAGATTCAGTAATCATGTTATCATGGTATTACTGTCAGTTTTTATGTCTCATACATGTACTCTCACGCTCATGATAGTCAGTCTATTATTATATTTGTTCATGCATATGAACCCCATGCATTCATCTTACCTCATGTGCATACCAGTACATTTAAAGTACTAATGCATTTGCGCTATGGTGTCTTTTACCATAGGTTCAAAGACACGAGTTCCAGAGCATTAGTAGATTCTAGTCTCAGTAGTCAAAGTTAGAAGTGAGTCCTCATCTTTCGAGGACACGATCATCATTTTATTATTTTGTTAATTAATTTATTAGTTTGAGTTAGTTGGGGATATGTCCCATCAAATCCTTATTCAGATAGTCATGTTTAGAGGCTTTTCAGACTACAGTATGTTCATATAGCTTATTTCAGTTTTGTTTTGGGTATTTCATACCCCATCCATATGTTATGATTTATCAGATCTTATGTTACAGATTTGAACCTTTTGGCCTTTAAGTTCATGTTTTCGTATTATACAGTATGTATGCAGTATATAGGTACATATATTAGTCATGGGTTAGCTTGTGGTCCTTTGAGGTTATAAACAACGTGTAACATTTCGGGTACCAGATTTTGGGCATTATAATCACCAACATCCTATTTTTTTTCTAACTCATCATCTGAATATCACAGCCTCTGCTCCTCATCTGTGGGAATGTCATCATTAATAGTCTCTACAAAATTAGGACCTATCCGTAGCATGGTCCTCTCATGATGACCAAGCGGATAGTCTAACTCCATAGCTCTAATCTCTTCATTAGTGGTTGTACACCCACCAACCCACAACTGAAGCATCTATAGCCCATACATTCGAGTAGTGATCTCATATATCCGAGTCTGATGCTCGAGCATAGTCAATGTCAAATCATAGGCATAACTTCCCTTAGTGTGGGATATATCAATGGGCTTAGTGCTTATCGGAGGCCGATAGTCCATGGCCTCTTCTTTAACACCATCACTATGCCAAAATCTAGTCAATAGGCCCCCAAAACTATACTTGTGCTCTGGATTTATCCGTTCCTTCTTTATACCTTAGAAAATCACATTCACAACATTCATTTCAACATCATCCCACATCAAAGCATAGATCAAACAAACCCTATCACATGACACATTAGTCATGTGGGTAGCCTGAAGTAGACATGCATAGATAATCGTAGCCTATAGTCAGTCCTCCTTATTCATGTGATTGAATGGTAGTTTAGGGTGAATGCCACTTTCTCTTTTACGTGTCCATCTTGAAGTTGAGCGAGTACCACATAACAAATGGCAGATATAAGCATATGGTGGTTTGATATACATCTTCTTAAGGGGCTTAGTATCAACTTTTGGCATCCTGATGAGTACATTCAATGTATGAGCATTAAAAGTGATGACATATCCTCGTATCTCTACTTTGGAATCCCTATCATACAGGTCCCAATTTCCATAGAACACTCTAACTAGGCTCAGGTTGCACTTGTAAGGCTGGTGAAACAAGAACTGTATATATAACTCTTCTATTCTGTGAACTATGCTAGGAAATTCCTTTAGTAAGTTCTTCTTGTTGATGAATTGATCTGTAATGTACTTCATAGCATCAGTGCTTCATACCATTTGCATCTTAACTCCAATACCCCTATAATATCCTACATCTTTGATAGCTCACTTGGGATAAGCTGAGGGTGAGATGCACTAGCACTTTGTCTGTTTCTTTTTTTAGCTAGCTCAGAAGATCCCACCTTAGTTTTTCCCTTCTGTTGACATTCGACATGGAACCGGTCTCATAAATTATGCATCACCCATATAAATAAAGCCGTTATGTCAAGCTAGCAAACACGAAGTATGTCGTGGTTAGGCCACCCCTCAATTAGTTGCTAGTACCTATTTGTGGATACAACTGACAAGGGTACTTAGCCTTTCCCCATGTAACAGTCAGTACAAATACAACTGTTCACATAATTTCAAACAAAGGAGAACCATTCATCTGTTGTCTCATATAAAAATCTGCCCTTCCTCAAACAGACTCTATCTAGACAGACTTTACATTGGTACACAATTGCACCATTTCTCATAAAATCAGACAACAGATACACATATCATGTCATAAGACATAGCTTTCTTTTAAACAATACTGCATACCATTGTTCCCCCTTCACCCACATAACATTAAATAATGTATAACAGATAGGGCCAAGGTATGTCAACACAATGACCCGCAAACTTCCTTAAGCTATACATGTGTACATAACAAAAATGATATCACATAACACAGCTCACCAACTAAACATGGTCAACGTACTCCAACCATATCAAATTAATGATTTATCATCATACTCACCCATACACTAGAGAAGCCACGCAAATTCAAGAATAATAAGGCAGTAACAACTAAGGATGATCATAAATTTATGATTACCAGGGTTCAAAACATTCAATATCATATTACCATGGAATAAATTGCACCAAATCTTTGAATATGGATATAATTTTATCAATTCGTGCAAACCATAGAAGTAAATAAAAGAAAAGTAGAGTAATTACCTCAATAATCTTGAAACAAAAGATGAAGGAAAGCCTCTTCAGTTCCTAAGGGACAAGAACTAAGTTGATTAAGAGGATTTAGCTTTTGGGGATTCTTGGGGCGGCGCAGCTAGGGATAAGCAATGAAATGGATTTGAAAGAATGTAGGATGTTTAAAAGGGATTTAGAGGTGAATGAACCAAAATTCCACATTTTATACCTTGGGTGAAATGAGCGTGTGATGCATGATTCATTGCACCAAAATAGTGTGTACGATGCATGCTTTATTCCCTCGAAGTTATGCATACAACACATGCTGTAATGCATAGAGATATTGTGTATGACACATGCTATTTTCACAATGCTACTAGTTTTATATTATTTCTTGCTCGAACTAAGTTTGAGCACAGTTTTGGGGCAATATTGCATCCCCTTTTCCTTTTTCACTTTTGTTCCTTTCAGTAAATAGTATATTACTTACCTGAATGCTTTCCCTACATTGTTTTACTTACCTCTCATTTATCTCCTCACATCCATGTTTCTTATTCTTGCATGCTAACCAAAAACAACAAGCTAACGTAAGAAAAAGTGGGTTGCCTCCCACTCAGCGTCTTAGTTTTGGTTGTGGCAC